>BLSH010054794.1:908533-949984 GCA_018402905.1 Glandirana rugosa | reverse complement strand
CCAGGCCCTTTTTAAAGCAATTTATCGAGCTGGCCAAAACCACCTCTGGAGTGGGTGTATATTCCACATTTTCCTCGTCAAACATTTTTATTGATTTTCGAGAGAAAAGATGCCATACATTGAAGTTAACATTACACGTTGTAAAGTACGGTATACATACAGCTAACAAGATTCATATGCATGACAGGTAAGCCACATCTGCAGGCCGTGCGGCCAATGCCAGTCTTAAAGTGATATATATTCAACATAAGCCTACTAATGTTCTTCTGCAATATGGTTAGAAAAACTGATCTAACATCTATCCGACATTGTCAAAACCCAGGTGCCCCTATTGGGTTCTAGCCTGCGCCTGAAATGAGGGAAAGCAGGTAGGGTGGGGTCAGACGGATCTTATCTTGTACATACCTCGGCTTGATTTTGGGCTTCGGTAATAAAGGCAACTAGCTAAACCTTGCCTGTATAGGAGGCAACCTGAGCAATCAAATCATAGTACTAGTGATTCTACAGTCAGTCCAAGTATATAGCATAGGAATAGCAAAAGAAAGAGAGAAAAGAGGGAGGGGGGTGTAAGAAAGGGTAAGCAAGGGGGTGGGGAGGTGTGGTCCACTAGGATGCCCTCTTGGCCAGTCCCGAGCCCTTACAGCAAAGTAGTATAGCATTACCATGGGAGGAGAACCTGTAGGTCGAAATCTGATGGGAGGCATTTGAAGATCCAGAGGTTCCAGGTTAGTTCAAATTTGGGGTCCATTTCCCTATCGAACGCTTCAATTTTAGCGTGTATCATAAAGTTAGTCATCCTGTTTTTAGCTTCTATTACGCTTAGGCTGGGGGTTTTCCAAGCTTTGGCAATGGTTTGCTTGGCATCTGTTAACAGTTGGAGGAAAACTTGAATTGTCTACCTGTCAGAATTCAGGCTTCAGGTTCAGCAGAGCCATTGCAGGTTCAGGTATGACCTGTTTGTCAAACATGCGGGATGCCAAATAAAATATTTCTTTCCAAAATGTTTGCCCTATTGGACAGGACCACCATATATGGACCTGGGTGCCAGGGTCTGAACAGCCTCTGAAGCATGTTGCTGAATAGGAGGGCACAAATTTTGCAATATGAGCTGGAACAAGGTACCATCTGAGGAGAACCTTATAGTTTGTTTCAATGGAGTAAATATTGTAAGAAGATTTGGTGGCGGACCAGATTGCTGACCAATCAGCTGTGTCTATGATGCATTCAAGATCTGCTTCCCACAACTGTGTGTATTTCGGTTTTTGAGTGCTTGGGGAGGTCAGGAGTTGTGTATATAGTAGAGATATTTGGCCCCTAGCATGCGGGTCGTTTTTACAAATTTGCTCGAACACTGAGAAATGTGTCAGCGGAGCCGTGGTTGTATATAACGGAGTGTAAAAATTCTTAATCTTAAGATATCTAAACAACTCTTTATTGGGTAACTGATGCTGTTCTGCCAGTGTTGGGAAAGGGAGTAGATCGGAGTGCGCTACTAGTTGGTGTAATCTAAGTAACCCCCGAGACATATTCCACATTTTCACAGCTCTAACTCTGAAGAAACCTTTCTGTATTTGGAGATGAAATATTTTTTCCTTTAGACTTAGAGTGCGCCCTTGCCCTTTGTGATGACCTTATAAACTAATGATAGAGGTAATGGTGGTTGGATTGGGGTAGGACCTGGTGGAGATTTTGGAGAAAGTGTCTGTATATGAGTACAGATGCTACCAGCATAGGGGAGACAAGCTTACTTGGTAGCTTGCCTTGGATCATACTTGGCAATCAGGAATACAAGTCAGGGATTTGTAAGGCTTCTGTCTTTCCATATACCAGTATTCTCGGGTAAGAACCAGATGTGCAACTGTGCTAGAATGGAAGCATAGTATTAATTTCTGATTTTTATAAAGCCAGTGCCTCCTGATCTGTGTTTCATGAGTTTAATACCTGAACATCTGGACATCATGTTTTGCCAAACATATTTGCCTATTATGGATTGCAACTTCTGAAAAAAAGAAGTTGGTACTGGGATGGTCATCGTCCTAAATACATATAGCAGCTGAGGTAGTTTGAGCATTTTGAAAGCCACTAAGCGTCCAGACCAGGAGCATATGGTTTTAGATAACAAGTCAAGCTCTTTAGGCAGATTATGTATGAAAGGGCCATAGTTTGTCAGGTAGAGAGAAGATGCCGACCTGGTGAGCTTAATGCCAAGTAAGTGATGGTATCCTCAGCCCATAGATAGGGAAAGGAATTTTCTATTCGATACAGGAACTCTGATAACTAATATAAAAGATCTAGAATCATTCACTTTATAGTACGAAACATAGCTGAAAGCGGACAGAATCTGTTGTACCGAAGCAAGGGAACGGGCAGGGTCGGTAAAGATAAGGATCCGCAAATAGGCTCATTTTATGGTCTCAGGGGACCTATACGTATGTCAGAAATTTATGTGTGTGATCTGATGCTCTTTGCAAGGAGTTCCATCATTAAATTGAAAATGTGAGGAGAATAAGGCACGACCTTGCCTGGTAACCTTTGAAATAAAAAAAGAGGGTCATAAATAGAGCAGTAACCAAAACAGAGATTCAGTGCTATGTATAATAACACCCTTAGTAATGCGACAGTCTCCACATCCCAAGAAATTGCCAGAAGGGAAACCTAGTTTTGGCAGGACTTTGTAGATCCCTGTGATCTCTCTCCACGCTGACAGGTACACTGAGCATTGGGGGATACTTTTAGTAGTGCCAAATTATTTTTTTTGTACTGCAGTGTCTTACCTTTCCTGATGGAACCTCAGGGTCACATCTCCCCCACTGATCCCCTCATGGAGGGGGAAGGTCCCTCAGAACCCCAGCTTACCATGTCTGCACTGACAGCAGTCCTAGAGTCGTTTGTATCCCGGGTGGAAGTAGCATGTGGGCAAGGGCCCAGGGGGAAGCGTCCCCAGCCTGCTCAGTCTGTCTCATCCGATTCTGAGCCTGATGCCGCTGGGGATGTGGCCTATCCAAGGGAGCCTAATATCACATTTCCTCACCCATCCGATAGTGAGGATGAATCCTCCATGGTCACAGCAGCGAGTGAATAAGCGCTGGTGGACGCACTTATTACTGTGGTGCGTGAGATTTTAAAAATGGAGGATGCGGCTGATGTGGCCACGGACGTGGCTG
The DNA here is from genome assembly GCA_018402905.1 of Glandirana rugosa. Lineage (NCBI taxonomy): Eukaryota > Metazoa > Chordata > Amphibia > Anura > Ranidae > Glandirana > Glandirana rugosa. Next base: position 946,820 of record BLSH010054794.1, on the reverse strand, counting down.
TGGTTTTTGGTACACACAAGTCACCTCATGCACCAATGGTATTTCCTTATCTGCCTTATTTTGATAGGGTTACCTATAAAGAATGGGAACAACCAAAGTCACCTTTTGTGGTCCCGAAACGTTTTGCAGCATGTTACCCCTTTGAGCAATCACCTATGGTGGACCCTCCTTTTTCCAGGTTGAATAAAGCAACCATGATTCCAGTAGAGAATTCTCTGTCCTTTAACCACTTCAATACCATGCACTTAGAACACTTCCTGCCCAGACCAATTTTCAGCTTTCAGTGCTGTTGCGATTCGAATGAGAATTGCGCGGTCGTGCGACGTTGTACCCAAACAAAATTTTTATAATTTTGTTCCCACAAATAGAGCTTTCTTTTGGTGGTATTTGATCGCCTCTGCGTCATTTCTGATCACCGCCTGAAACAAAAAAAGACCGAAAATTTTGAAAAAAAAAATACATTTTTCTTTGTTTCTGTCACAAAAATTTGTATAAAGTACATTTTCTCCTTCACTGACGGGCACTGATGTGACTACACTGATGGGCACTGATGAGGCTACACTGACGGGGACTGATGAGGCAGTACAGATTGGCACTGATGAGGGGGCACTGATAAGGTTGCACTGATGATGGGGCAAATATGCAGCACTGATGGGCGGCACTGACAAGCAACACTGACGGGCACTGAAACGTGGCACTGATGGACACTCCTAGGCGGCACTGATAAGTGGCACTGGGCACTGATAGGGGGCACTTTTAGGTGGCACAGGTGGGCACTTTTAGGTGGCACAGGTGGGCACTGATAGGTGGCACAGGTGGGCACTTATAGGTGGCAGTGGTGGGCACTGGTGCAACAAGCACTGTTAGGGATGGCACTGGCAGGCATCATCCCTACAGTGCATAATATTGGCCTTACCTGGTGGTCTAGTGGGGGCTCCCTGGTGGTCCTGGGCGGCCTCTGTAATTCCCCTGGTGGTCCTGGGCGGCCTCCATGCGATGTCCTGGGGGGCTCCCTGGTGGTCCTGATCCGGCTCCCTGGTGGTCCAGTGGGGTGATCCTGAGGGTGGCTGCGCTGATAAACGTTCAGCGCAGCCCCCCCCCCCCCCGTCAGGAGAGCAGCCGATCGGCTCTCCGCTGCTCAGGTCTGCAGACCTGAGCAGAGGAAAAGCCGATAAACGGCTCTTCCTATTTACACTGTGATCAGCCGTGATTGGTCACGGCTAATCACATGGTAAAAGGCTTCGGATCGAAGCCTTTTACCTCGGTCGGTAATGCGGTGGGTCAGATTGACCCACGGCACCACTGATCGCCACGATGCGCGCCCCCAGGGGCGCGCGATCGCGGATTATCCTGAGGACGTCAATAGACGTCAATTTGTCAATGCGCCGGGCGGGAAGTGGTTAAAGACCTGGCCGATAGGGCAGCAGAGTCTGTGGTACGTAGCATGTTCACTATGGCAGGTTTGGCAATGCAACCGATCCTAGCTTCGGCCCTAGTGTCTCAGACACTGACTGAATGGGCCAAGCTTTTACGCCAAGGTCTGAGAAATGAGCAGGTTTCCACTGCCTATGTTGATCTTGTGGACCAGTTTGTCCAAGGACTGCAGTTTGTATGTGATGCATCTTTGGATGTGATTCCCCTGCTGTCAAAACTTTCTCTTTCAGCAGTAGTGATTAGACGTGTGCCGTGGCTTAAGAACTGGTCAGCAGACCAAGCCTCTAAGAAAGCACTCATTGATCTGCCCTTTCAAGGCGATCGCTTGTTTGTTGCTTCCCTGGATGACATCATTAAGGGTGTGTCAGGGGGGAAGAGTACCTTCCTGCCACAGTCTAAGAAAGGGAAGGGGCCTTCCTTCTCAGCCCATAAGAAATTCTTTCGGGCCCCTGGGACTGCAGAAAAGGGAAACAGGTCTTTCAAGTCCTCCGTGGGGTGTTCCAAGCAATCTTGGTCTGGTAAGCCTAGAGCGGGCTCCGCCAGTCCCGCAGACAAGACCCCTTCAACATGAAGGTCTGCCCTCACCCACTACTGGGGTGGGGGACATCTTTGCTGGCTTCCGGCCTTGTGGACCTCCTTCGTGAGCGTTGAGAGGATCCGCGAGATGATTCTTTTGGGGGTTTGGACCAGGGGGGTCCTTCCTCTTGACAAACTTCAGGAACCATAGGCTGTGGTTCACCGGCTGCTGTCACACAGACAGCTTTCTCTCCCGACTTGCATACAGGTTCTGGGCCAGGTGGTATCCAGCCTCAAGACAGTTCTGCTTGTGCAAACCTGCATGCAGCTCCTGCAGCAGGTTTGGCTCCACAGGAGGATACTGAGGCTCGTGGCGAGGTCACGGGTACCTCTGGTAGATGCCGCAGTCACCCTAGTGCCACTGCGGGGTCAACACCTTCCTCTTCTTCTGCTGTGCCTGCAAAGGATCGAAGGCTGAAGGTCTTCTGATCATTCTGGTGGCCGTAAACGTCCCTTGGGGGCTGCACCTCAGAAAGGACCAGTTGTCTCGAGGGCCGGGCTTCCATCCTGCTTTACAGTCACTGGCTTTAATGGCTTAGCTATTGAAAGCCAGGTACTGAAGGATAGAGGTTTGTCTGGATCAGTGATCCCTACTATGTTGAAGGCGAGGAAGTCAACTTCTAGCAAGATATACCATCATTCGTGGAAAGCGTAATTTCTTGGTGTGAGTCAATCGGCGCTCACCCTCGCTCCTTTTTTATAGCTCGTATCTTGGCATTTCTTCAACGGGGCATTGAGCAAAAGTTGGCTTTGAGTACCATCAAGGGCCAGGTGTCTGCCTTGGCAATCTTTTTTCAACAACCCCTAGCCACTTACTCTTTAGTTCATACCTTCATTCAAGGAGTGCGGCATGTGGCTCCGCCTGTACGGTCTCTGTTGCCGCCATGGGACTTGAACTTGATACTCTCAGTACTCCAGAAACCTCCATTCAAAAATATTCAGGAGATTCCCTTATCTACGTTGTCCCAGAAGGTGGTATTCTGGGTGGCTATTACATCTGCCCGTAGGGTGTCAGAGTGGGCAGCATTATCTTGTCAAACTCCCTATTTAGTGGTCCACAGAGACAAGGTGGTTCTTCGTCCCTGTCCATCGTTCCTACCTAAAGTGGTCTTCCATTTGAACAAGGACATTGTGCTGCCGTCCTTGTGTCCTAAGCCAGCTCATCCTAAGGAATTTGCTTTGCATACCTTGGATGTTGTTCGTGCGATTCAGGTGTATCTGGCAGCCAGAGTCCTTTCGAAGGTCAGACTCGCTTTTTGTGGTTACACAAGGACCAAGGAATGGGTTGGCCGCATCTTCAGCTACCATCTCCAGATGGATCAGATAGACGGAGACTCAGGCCTATTCTATTAAAGGTCGGGCTCCTTTGTTCCCTGTCACGGTGCATTGTACTCGGGCACTTAGTACTTCTTGGGCCTTCCGTCATCAATCGTCAATATCACAGGTATGCAAGGCGGCCACTTGGTCTTCGGTGCATACTTTCACCACATTCTACAAAGTAGATATTCTTGCATCTGTTGATGCTTCTTATGGCCGCAAAGTTTTGCAGGCTGCTGTTTAAGAGGGGCTGTTCAGTCTTGAGGGGTGTTTTTCGTTCAAAAAATATTTTTTCAGATGGGGTTCCTGTGACCCGGTTAAGGCTTCAGTGTCCTGGTTAGGGCTCTTGTGGTTAGCCTTGGGTTATTTTCCCCACCCCTCATTTTGTTTTGGTACTGTTTTGGGTTGTCCCACTGATCAAGATTAAGGAGGTGCTGTGCCTGTCGATGAGCAAAGGAGAAAATTGGATTTTTGTACTCGCCGTAAAATCCATTTCTCCGAGTTCATCGACGGACACAGTACACACCCCTCTATGGAGTTTTAATACTTCTAATACTGCTTGCTACTAAACTGAAGTACCTGGAGCAGGGAGGGGGTTATATAGGAACTGAGGATGGCCCATGGGGCGTTGCCAAGTTTTATGTTCTGCCTAGTCCTACTCCTGGAGAGGCGCTATAAACCACTGGTCAAGATTAAGGAGGTACTGTGTCGGTCAATGAACTCTGAGAATTGGATTTTACAGAGAGTACAAAAATCCCATTATTCAATGGAGCATAGGGAGATCTAGATTGGATAGGGTCACAAGGAACATTACAAACTTGTTGGCCAGAAAAACTAAAGACAATCAGACTCACAGAAGAGGCATCTAATGCACACCCACCTAGTAGAAAAAGAAACAATACAAGAAGCAACCAATGGCCAGAAGATCAAGTGTCTGGTGAGGGAATGAAGTTGGAGAATTGGATATTGATTCTTCGGTTGTTCCTGTAACCCTGTAGGGGTCAGGGAGCGACCAGAGACAAAAAATAGGCGGGGTAGTCTCAAAGACCAGACATCAGAACTACTCCGCCCCACACCCAATTGCCAGTCAATGCTAACCAACAGCGCTCAAAGCCACAATAAATATCCCTCCAGGGATACACCCACTGTCCTGATTGGAGACCCGGGCGATCATGTGCTCCCAGGAACTAAAGGTGGGTGTAAGGCTCAATGGGGGTCGCCATTGAACCACTGCATGCAGCATGAGTGTCATGCTGACACGCACCCCCCCCCCCCCCCACCACCACCCTTTCCGGTTCAAGGCAGCGTCTGGAAAGACGCCAGAAACCAATCCCAGCATCATTTCCGGTACGCGAAAACCGGAAGCTGGGAGAGATCCTGATGTCACTTCCGATACGCAATAACTGGAATAGGTTGCTCACAATAGAGCTGTGGTGCCGACACGGATCGCCTAAGGTCACAGGGGAAGGGAACCCCCCTAGTGGCCAAGGCGAACACTCCGCCACCAGGGCAAAGAAGACACAGTCATGCAATGCCAAGGAGGAGGAGCAAGCCCCCCACTATTTGGTTTCTGGCATCTTTCCAGACGCTGCCTTGAACCGGAAAGGGTGGGGGGGTGTTTCAGCGTGACGGTCACGCTGCATGTGGTGGTTCAGTGGCGGCCGCCATTGAGCCTTCTACCCACCTTTAGTTCCTGGGAGCACATGATCGCTTGGGTCTCCAGTCAGGACAGTGGGTGTATCCCTGGGGGGATATTTATTGTGCCTTTGAGTAACATTGGAAGTAACTCATGCAATTTATTGCTGTATTGATGTGCCTTTTGTACAACTGTATATCAAATCTATCTTTCTATAAAATTTTAAATGATCTAGTTCAATAAAATCACTTTTATATCTAAACCCCATTTTTGCGACCATTGCCTACAAAGTCCCTTCTTTGTAAATAGAGGGCCATAATAGCAGAATATATATGCGTCCATTGAAACCACATTTTTGTAAGGTCAGGGCAAGATCTTGCCAGTGAACTCTGTTGAATGCCTTCTCTGCATCCAAAGAGTGGAGCAGAGAAGACGTTTTGTGGTGTTAAGCATGGTGGATAATATTGATCATTCCGATGCTTGCCGACCTTCGGTAAATCCAGACTGGTTGGGATAAATAAGGGTGGGGAGTAGATCAGTAAGTCTATTGGCAATCACTTTGGCATATAGTTTGAGATGATAGTTTAATAATGAGATTGGGCCAAAATTGTGTGGAGTGTTGGGGTCCATTGCTGGCTTTGGTAGGGTTAGGCCTCATGTACACTGCTTCTGCTAAACGGATGTTTAGGGGCAGTTGGGCATTTTTTCAGCTGCCCCTGGACTCTCCTCTGTTATCAGTTCATGTACACAGGGTCATTTACAGTAGTTTCTAGGCAGTTGAATTGAGGCAAATGTTGGAAAGCAAAAAAATGCATTCAGGATGGATGTTCAGAGGCATTTGAAACCCCAAATGCCTGCAACAGCTTGTAAACACACATAAACGCGGTAACTCGCGTCTAGGGGTGTTTCGTTTAAAGAGATTTTTCATTTAAAAAAACAAGAAAAAAGCTTGTAGACGCAAACACGGCTAAACGGACGTTTTTAAGTCGTTCAGGGGAGGTTGAAAAACGTCCCGTGTACATGTAGCCTTACAATTAAGGCAATGAGGTAGAAGAATGTTTGTATTGCTTAAATTATTCACCAGCAAAGTGGCCTGGGGACTTATTGTTTGGGAGAAAATCAATAGCCTTGCCAATTTCTGAAGCTTCAAATAAGCCATTAAGGCATTCTGAATGGGTATCTGTCAACTTTGGGAGATGGATTGCGTCAAAGGATTTGATAGTGGTAGGATCTGGTTGCGGTATTATGGGATCGTTTTTCAGATTGTAATGGGTGCTATAATAGTATCTAAAAGCTTCTATGCTTTCTTGGGGGCTAGTTAAAGTGGTTGTAATACCCATTCAAAAAAAAAACACTTTAAGCATTCCTTAGTGAATGGATGGAGTAGAGCGAGATTACAGGTCTTAAGGCGATGACCTTTAATTTGCTGTTATAAAAGTTTACCTGCTTTATTGCCTGAGGCATAAAAGATCAGTCTTGAACGTTTCTGTGTTTGTTAGAATTTCTCGAGTAGGAACATTCTAAACTCCAACCATAGATGACCTAGTTTGTATTTAAGGGTAGGCTGAGGTTGTTTTTTTATTTAACGTCAGTCGTTTGAATTTGGGAGAGTAGCTGGTCAATGTGATGCGTCCTCTGCCTGTTTGCTTTTGCTCCAAATTGTATAACGAGGCCTCACGTGTAGGCTTTATGCGCGGCCCATAGGGTGATTGAGTTAGAGTCCAAATTGTGAAGGAAATAATTCTTCCTCTAGATGTTTGTGGAGGTCATACTCATAGGGAGCCGACTGCAAGAGATAAGTATTTGCCAAATATACTGTATGTGGGAGTGGAGTTTGGGTAGTCTTCAATGGGGATGCAGATGGGTGAGTGGTTGGACGAATTGTAGATGACAATATCTTCTGTAGGAGTCATTGGTCCATTAGAAAAAGATCAATACGGAAGTAGGTCTTGTGGCATGCTAAAAAGAATATGTAGTCCTGCTCTATGGCATGCTGGCAGCTCCATATGTAATACACTTGTGAGTTTTGTAGGGGAGGGTCCTAAACTTGGTTTACCTCTTTTGGTTGTATTTGAAGAGTCTAACTCAGGGACCAGATTAAAGTCACCGCACCACATTAAGGGCCCTGTTGAGCAGTGTTGATCTTTTGTAGAGTTTCTGCAAAAAAACATACTTGGTGCTTGTTAGTAGTATAGAGATTAACCACTGTATAGTGAGCATAAGAGGATGATATATCTTCCCGCTGAGTCAGTGATGCAGTCGTACAACTAAAGAGACAGTATTTTTAACAGCGCTAAGAACGCCCCTCATTTTGGCTTGAATGCTCGCTGTAAAAATGAGGAAAGTGCCTGTTAGTACAGAGAGGCTCATGAGAAGCATAGACGTGTGTATCTTGCACACAGAGAACAGCACAGTGAGTTTCTGAGGTGAGCTTCCATAGATAGGACCTTTTTGCTGGGTGGTTAAGACCCTTGGCGTTGATGGAGAGAATTTTTATTGGCATAGTGAATAGTTATCTGTTTAAGCTGAAGAAGTACTTGAGATATCCAAATCGCTTCAGATGAAGACTGATTGGTAGGCAATTGAAAAAAAAAAAAATGATAAATGGGAACTAAGAGAAGATGTGACAACATCCCTTAAAGCTGAGTTCCATCCCCCCTAGCAAAAAAAATAAAAGTCAGCAGCTACACATACTGTAGCTGCTGACTTTTAAAATTAGGACACTTACCTGTCCTGGAATCCAGCAATGTTGGCGCCCTAGCCCATGTTTCCATCGCCTCTTGGGTGCTGCCGCCACAATTTGCAGTAAAGGAAAACAGCAGCCTTCACAGCCAGTTTTCTACTGCACTTTCTGAATGCCCCCTGCGGTGGGGAAGAAGGGGGGGCGTACTTCTGCGCGATCTCACCGCGATGGGAACTTTCGGAAGTGGGGACGGGTACCTATCAAAAACAGTTACTCCCTCCCCCCTCTAAAGGTGTCAGTACCTATTAGTACAGAGAGGCTGATGAGAAGCATAGAAGTGTCTCTTGCACACAGAGAACATCACAGTGAGTGTCTGAGGTGAGCTTCCATAGAGAGGACCTTTTTGCTGGGTGGTTAAAACCCCTTTGGCGTTGATGGAGAAATTTTTTATAGGCATAGTGTATAGTTTTCCGCTTAAGCTGAAGACCTACTCGAGATATCCAAATAGCTGCAGGTGAAGACTGGTTGGTAGGCAACTGTAATAGCAAAAAAAGAAAAACTGTATGATAAATGGGAACTAAAAGAAGATGGGACAACGTCTCTTAACCACTTCAGCCCCGGAAGGATTTCCAGCTTTAGGACCGGAGCCCTTTTTGCGATTCGGCGCTGCGTCGCTTTAACTGAAAATCACGCGGTCGTGCAACGTTGTACCCAAACAAAATTTGCGTCCTTTTTTTTCCCACAAATAGAGCTTTCTTTTGGTGGTATTTGATCACCTCTGCGTCATTTCTGATCGCCGCTATAAACAAAAGAAGAGCGACTATTTTGCAAAAAAACCCAAATTTCTTGCTTTTTGCTAAAATACAAATCCAAAAAAAAATATAAAAAAACATTTTTTTTCACCGTTTTTGGCCGATTTATATTCTTCCTCATATTTGCGATAAAAAAAATTGCAATCTGCGTTTATTGATTGGTTTGCGCAAAAGTGGTCGCGTTTACGGATGATGAGAATTCATTTTTGGGGTTTTTATTTTTTTTATGTTTTACTAGTAATGGCGGCGATCTGCGATTTTTAGCGGTACTGCGATATTTCAGCGGACATGTTGGACCATTTTGACACTTTTTTTGGGACCATTGGCGTTTATACAGTGATCAGTGCTATAAAAATGCACTGATTATTGTGTAAATGCCATTGGCAGTGAAGGGGTTAATCTGCAGGGGGCGCTCTAAGGGTTAACTATGTTCCCTGGGCGTGTTCTAACTGTGGGAGGACTGGCCTAGCTGGGGAAGGGAAGTGGTCACAGCCTCCGTATACAGGAAGGCTGTGATCACAGCCCTTCCCCCTTCACAGAACGGAGGTCCGTGTTTACATACACGGACCTCCGTTCCTTTACTCCGGGGGGGCCATCACGGGTAGCCGGCGGCAATCAAAGTCGCCGCACCCGCTCCCTGGCCCTCCCCGAACACAGTGAGCGCGTTATCGCAGCCGCCGTCGTATGACGGCGATTAGCGATAACGAACCACCTTGTCGCCGTCAACCTGCGGCTGGCGGTCGGCAAGTGGTTAAAGCAGAGTTCCATCCCCCTCCCAGCAAAAAATTAAAAGTCAGCACCTACACAGACTGCTGACTTTTAATATTAGGACACTTACCTGTCCTGGAATCCAGCGATGTCAGCACCCCAGCCGATATTTCCATCAGCTCTCGGGTGCTGCCGCTGCATTTCGTAGTAAGGGAAACCGGCAGCCTTTACAGCTGGTTCCCTACTGCGTATGTGTGAAGTGCTCTGTGCTTTCTGAATTCCCCCCCCCCCCCGATGGGGGAAGGAAGGGGAGTCGAACTTCAGAGTGATCTCACCACAACGAGATCTCTTGGAAGTGGGGACCGGTACCTATCAAAAACAGGTACTCCCTTTCCCCCTGAAAGGTGCCAAATGTGGAACTCCACTTTAACCTGTTTCCTAAAACACGGCAAAAATGCCAAGGAGGCAAATGGGGGTAAGAAAGGTTTGATAAGGCCGGAGGTGACCAAACAGCGGACCAAGTGCTCAATAGGTGAAGTGCTTCAAAGCGCAGAGTTAGTGAGGTCTTGATCTTGAGATCTGCTGTGGCTGAGGAGATGCAGAAGGTGCCTCATCCCTTCTTTGTGATGAGAATGGGGGGCAGGAGGTTCAGGAAGTAGGAGATGCAGACCTTTCTGGATAGAAGATATGGCGTGTTTTTTTACCGGTTTGCGTGATCAGAAGTTTTGTAGGATTTTCCTATTGGTATTGAATCCTATGGTTCCATAAGGCTTTTGTGACGATGTTCAAAAGTTTGCAGCATTGTAGCGTATGTTTTGATAAATCCGCAAACAGTTGGACGTTTGCGTACAGATCAGGGAGCTTCCCTAAGGTTCTTGCTTTTTGCATCAGTTGGTTTTTGACATGGTAAAAATGGATGTGAAGATTGACCTCTATAGGGACGGAATTGGATACATGTTGCGATTTAGGGAGCCTGTGGATGCGGTCAATGACCAGCTCAATGTTTAACTCTGGTAACAAGGCTTTAATCAAACCGCGGGCATAGGTAGAGGCTCAGGAGCCTAAACCACTTCACGGATTCCCCGGATTTTAATGTTATGGCAGGGCCTGTCCTCCAGGTCCGCCAGTTTCTTTAATCCATGTCTGATCCTCAATCCACTCTAAATGCACCTCTATGAGCTCATTCACCATTGTTGCAAAGTCCTCCATTTTAGTTTTGATGTGGTACACCCTGTCCCCCAAAGTAGTAACTTGAATCTGTGCATGAGAGTGATCCTATCAGATTGTAGGGTGCTTTGCAGAGACATTAACATATCCTTAAGGATGGTATTCAACACCAGTTGGTTATTTGTAGGGAAAAGTACAATGGCATCAGGTTGTGCCCCCAGGGAAGTCAGGAGAAGGGTTGAGATGGCTCACCTCAGATGTGATGGCAGGGGAATCCAGCCTCACTTTCTCCTTTGCAGGGCTGTTGTTGGTGATGGTGCCTGGGGGAGAGGCAGAGCAGTATGTGTCTGCCAGCAGTGTGTCCTCGGTGGCAGCAGTTTCTGTGCCCGGCTAGGAGGGGGAGAGAGAGGCAGGACTTGCTGTGACAGCCATGGACCCGGCGCTGGTCAGTTAGCTGGAAGAAAAAAGCTGTCCATTTCTTTGGATGTCTGTCCTCCCCAGAGGGTCGGGTGTCTGCTAGGGGTATCTGGGCACAGAGGAAAGTTACTGGGAGCTGCTAAAAGGGTCCAGAGGTCCAGTGTGCAGATCCTCTGAGTCAAACATCTATCTTGGATGCCTGCCGGCCAGCCACGCTCCATCATTTTGTTTTCCAAGTTCGCTAAAGGTTATCTGAACCCCAAAACAAAAAGGTTATATATTGCACCTTAGCAGGCCTTATATGAGATGCCTGCATTCATTTTATCTTGATTGTACAGTACAGGACACCGGCTCAATATTCATAGACCTGGTTTCATAGGCTGCTACCTTCAGGTGTTTGGACACTGGCAAAGTTTTGCTTGACACTCCCTCCTGTGCCCTGCCGCAGGAGGAAGGGAACCACATCAAAAGGTCAGGAAAACATCTGCAAAATGCTCAAATGCTCGGACAGATTTTTTTTTTTTTTTGCAACAATGTCAGAATGTCTGGGACAACTAACTGCTTTAATAAACCCATCACTGTCCACATCACAAAAGCACCAAGCTCCTTCTCCATCCCACTTCCTCTGCTGTTGTCAGAAAGTAAAATGCCTACTCAACCCTGTCCTCAAGTACCCCCAACAGGCCATGTTTCCAGCTTTTCCTTTATCTTGCACAGGTGATTTAAATCAAGTTAGGGCTTGGTATTTTGGAGAGCTGGTTTATCTAAGAGAAATTCCTAAAACATGGCCTGTTGGGGGTACTTGAGGACAGGGTTGAGAACCACTGCTCTAGAGGATGCAGACATTGAGAGGGAATGAAGAGGATCCAGTGGCAGTGTTGGGGGAGGCTGTGGATGATTTCTCACCCCCAGCCTCATGTACACCTGATGCTATGGCTTCAAATATGACAAAGCACAATCCCAATTTCAAAAAGGATGTTGTGTAAAATCTACAAAAAAAAAACTGAATGCAATGATTTGCAAATCTCATAATTGTATTCATAATATAAAATAGAAAACATATCACGTGTTTAAACTGAGAAAATACACAATTTTCATTTTAAAAAATAGTCATTTTTAAATTGATTGCAGCAATATGTCTCAAAAAAGTTGGAACACTTCCGGTTCCGGCGCCACATGGAGTAGCTGCCTCTCCCCTCCGCTCCCACGGCAATCCCGATAATCTGCCTACAAATTCACTCCAGTGGCAGGCATCCACGCATAGAGGATTGGTCTTCTTAGAGGACCGGGAAGATCTACATGGATCGGTTCGTGGAAAAAGGCTCCTCCCGCCCCTCCTCGGAGCATCGAGGCCCGGACGTGCCCGTTAGTTCGGACAAGCCCAATCCTTCGGTTGTGCCCACGCGGCCCGAACCTTCGGATCATAGGAAGCCTGCAGAAATGGAGATGAGCACTACCCCATCTCAGCCTCCCATCATAGGCACAAGTGAAACAGAATGCATCGCTCAGGCAGTAGTTGCCCTGCTGGCACCCACCATCTCAGCCTCAGTAGAACAGGCTGTACAGGCAGGCATGCATCACTTTCAAAAAGAACTGAGGGAACACGCTGAGAGACTCAATGAAGCGGAACAGTGTATCTCCAACTTGGAGGATGAGGCCTACCAGTCCCATAAATCTGATCAGGCCCAAGACAAACAGATCAGATGGATAACGGAAAAACTTGAAGATCTAGAAAATAGATCCAGAAGGTGTAACCTTCCTTTCATAGGGGTGCCAGAATCTCTCCACTCCGCAGCTCTGGTTAATTTTTGTGGGTCTAAAATCCCAGAAGCCTTAGGCCTTCCGGGGCCGTGCATTGTGGAGCGAGCCCACCGGCTGGGAGCACCTAAACTGGACCGCAATAGCCCAAGACCTATAATCGCTAAATTTCTAAACTACGCAGAAAAACATGAGTTTCTACAGAAATATTGCCAGATGAAATCTCTACGTATAGACGGGGCAAGCATTCTCATCTTTGCCGATTACTCTGCTGAAGTAGCCAAGAGAAGAAAAGTCTTCCAACCGATCTATGCAGAGCTATTCAAACGGAACATTAAATTTACATTGGCGTTCCCCGCCATTCTACGCCTCAAAGCACCGAACGGAGATCAGCTTTCTTATCATGAACCATCAGAAGCGGACCACTACTTGCACTCACTCTGTCTAGAGTCTTATGCAAGTATAGCAGGGAGAGATCCATCTTCCTCACGGACCAGTGAAGCCCCCGCAAAGATCCGTATAAGCGTTTCAAGCCAACAGGAGGGCAGGCAGCTGACGACCACCCAAGCTTGATTTCTTTTCTCTTTCTTCTACACATAGAACATACTAGTTCAAAGTTGAATGCTCACTATGTGCCGGAAATCATTGACAGTGGAAGTGACACTCTCTTGGGTCCAGATCTCACTTCAGACCTCTCAGCAGACACGTTATAACTCGTTACAATCTCAGTTTCAATCACACTCTGCAGTTGTTGTTCATTTACTCACTTGCTCCTTCTTCCACATGATCCGTTCTCCTTTAAGTTTCAACTTCTGGGATCTCACCACCTCAAACACCCCAACCTCATGGAGGAGTGTAGCACCTTGATCACAGGGTTTTTTGCTACAGGGAACTGACTTAATGCAGTGAGTACATGTGGAAAAAAGGGAAGTCCCTAATATGGGTTTTGTATTGCTTTTTGTTTGAATTGGACATGTTTATTGTTAACGTTGTGCACACAAGGTTTCTATGATTCTTCATTACTCTATGGCTTTACCTCTCTCCTCATGTCCCTTCAGATGGCCCAATATGCCACTAGATACTTACCAAATCTTTCTAAATCCCCTAAGAGCAATAATACCTGCAACTTATCCTCCCATCCTCCCCTTTTATGAAAATTACTACTTGCAATGTTAAGGGTCTTAGGTCACCAAACGACTGAAAATCTTGAGGCACCTCAAAAGGCTCCACACAGATATTGCCCTTATCCAGGAATCTCGCTTACCTCAATCCGATTTCCACCGCATGAAAAAGTTCTGGGTAGGGACAGTCCTGGGCTCAGAGGCTATTGGGCGAAAAGCAGGGGTCCTTATCCTAATTCGTAAAAACTTTCCAGGTAACGTTCTATCAGATTCAGACTCCCAAGGTTGAATTGTTTCGATCCAACTTAGCTGGAGTAACAAAACAATCCAGATTTCTAACATATATGCCCCCAACAACCCTAACAAACAATTTTTTACGAGCCTGACGGCTCATCTCCTAAAACACCCAAACCTCCCTCACATCGTGGGTGGTGACTTCAATAGCATCATGCTTGATTCCGAAGACAGGTCTCACCCCAAAAAATCAGTGGAGTCCCTCAGACTCTCCGAACCAACCATCCTAGCATCAATGGTAGACTCCTTGGGTCTGCAAGACCTATGGAGACTCCAACACCCTACTGATGGGGAGTTCACCTTTTACTCTTCTCCCCACAAAGTCTTCATGGGAATAGACCACATATTTGGCACCGAGCACTGTATCCCTCTCATGGAAGAAACTAAAATTGAGGAAATAGTGATTTCAGACCATGCCCCAGTCTCTCTATCGTTATTAGACCACAACCCCAATACATCCCTCAATCTTTGGCGTTTCCCAGCGCACCTAGCCAAAACAGCCAATTTTCAGTCTTACATCTCCAAAGCCTGGGATGAATATTCCCAAGTAAATGCTGAACACTTGAATAATCTCCTACGCCTCTTCTTTCAAAAAACACAACATATCCAAGTTCAAGGAGGCTAGCTAGTGACTTAAACTGGCCCAACAAGCTTTTTCTGATCTCAATTCGAATGTCAATACTGCTTCTTGGATGGCGGCCAAACGAGAGAGTGATCACTGGGCAGACACATTAGAATTGTCCAGGAAAGCTTGCTCGGATGCTATCCTTTTTAAGTTTGGTAACAAGCTTGGGAAACTTCTTTCAAGATTATACAGAGGGCCCTATACACCCACCCACATTCACTCATTACGCAATCCTCTAGGCACTGTCAAAACCCAACCCCACGAGGTGGCCAAAATCATGCACAACTTCTACACCTCCTTTATGCCCTAGACCCCATAAACACCTCCAAAGCCAAGGAGTTTTTAGATAACTTTGAGTTACAACTCTAGAAATTAAATGCCCCGATATCAGCTCAGGAATTAGATACAACTGTTCAGAATCTAGCCCCAGCTAAAGCTCCAGGCCCGGACAGTTATACAGGCAAATTGTATAAATCCTTGAACAACATATTATGCCCAACCTTACTAGCTGTATATAATCACATTTGGAAGGGAGGCCCATACCTACCAACAGGTCACCAAGCCACCATCAAGCTATTGGAGAAGAAGGGAAAGGACCCTTTGGAACCAGGCTCTTATCGTCCCATCTCTCTACTCAACCTAGATGTCAAAATTCTATCTAAAATAGCCACATGTCTAGCAAACATTCTCCCCTTGCTAATACATCCAGCACAATCTGGCTTTGTCAAGGGCAGAACTGCTACTCTAAACATTCGTAAGGTAATGATGGCTCTGGATTACGCAAATTTGCACCATGAAGCTGACCTAGCCATCATTGCCTTAGATGCAGGAAAAAGCCTTTGACAATGTCAACTTTGACTCTCTATGGTACTGAAAAAATTGGGCTTTGATGGTCCCTTTATGCATCTGATAAGTGAGATGTACTCCTCCCCTACAGCAAAATTAGTAGTGGCAGGGCTTCTGACAAAAGAATTCAGGCTATTCAAGGGTACAAGGCAAGGGTGCCCTCTATAACCCTTGCTTTTTAACCTAGCAATGGAACCTTTATCCAGACACATAACTTTCAAGGCTCCCCTCCATGGCATCCCTTTTGCAAATTTAGAAATCCGGTCAGCTCTATTTGCAGATGATGTACTCATTTTCTCTGTGAATCCCAACTCAGATATTCCTATTATTAAAAGTATCTTCGAAGAATTCAGATCATGCTCTGGGCTACGAATAAATCTAAGCAAAAGTGAAGTCCTCTGTCTAGGAAACACCCGAACTCCTGTTTGGGCCTCCTCCTCCCCCTTTTCTATGGCAAAGTCCCATATTACCTATTTAGGCGTAAAAATTGGTAAATGCCCTTCCTCTATATATACTCTCAATTTTCCTCCTCTAATCTCCAAGATAGTGTGTGAACTGGAGGGCTGGATGGATCTCCCCATCTCGCTCCTAGGGAGATGTTACTTTTACAAAATGGTCAGCTTCGCCAAACTATTATACCCCCTGCAAATTATTCCACTACTCCTTAAACATAAGGATGTTCAGCTACTACACAGTGCACTTTCCAAATTTATATGGCAAAAAAAAGGGCCTGTATTGCCCTAATTAAACTTCATCTGCCTGGGAGCGTGGGGGGATAAACTTACCAAACACTAGAATGTACGACTTGGCATTTCTGAACTGTATAGGCCTAGATTGGATATCCAAATCCTCCAAATACACATTCTATGACTTGGAATCTGCAATGGTCTACCCCTTCTCGCTGGAGGCTCTGCTTCACACCAAACCTAATCTTCTTCACCAAAACTTAAAACATAGTCGTCTTCTGAGAGACACAATCATTGCCTGGAGAGAAACTAGAAAATGCTTGAAATTACCTATCTCCATCTCCAGATGTATGCCCATACATCGGGGATGGAACACAAGGCTTAAGAATGGACGGACCGCAGCCTTACCAAGTTCGCCTCTCTGTGCAATCTGGTCACGGCAGCTCATCTCCCCTTCAAAAACATAGCGGAGCTATATTCTCTGCCACCCTCTCACTTCTTCTATTATCTACAATGTGTGAGCTATCTACAGGCATCGGATAAAGAGAGGTCAACCCGCTTCAAACCCTCCTTACTAGAAAACGCTCTCGACAAGGGAAATTACTCTATATCGGCACTTTACAAACCACTAGTTTTGGCTTCTGCCCCCCTGTCGGCCAATCAAGCTGCTTCTAAATGGAGCTCAGACGTTCCTGATCCTGACATTCTCCACAAGATACTCACGGGATACAACTCCATTCTAAAACTCACTCCCAATGAAACCTGGAGAGAGACTCAACTCAAACTGATACACAGAGCCTACTTTCCTTTCAAGAGATCCCCAGCTATTCCAAACTCAATGGTATGCCCTTTATGCCAGCTTCCAAAACCAACCTTAGTACATCGTCTTTGGGCATGTCCGCACATTGAGGCCTTCTGGGAGCAAACCATATCATTCATATTTGGAATCACAATGACCAAACTCCCTAAAGATCCCTTTCTCCTCATTTTTGGTTATTGGGACAAGCAACTGCTTACTTGGTCTTCTAAAAACTGCGAGTACCCTAACCCTTGGACTCAAACAACGTTGTTGATTGCTCGGAACTTAATTCTGAAGACCTGGACACTTCCTCCCCCCCCCCCCCCCCCCCGAAGATCTCTCAGCTCAAAAGGGACCTTCGTCTTCTTTATATAGAGAGAAACTTACAACTGACTTCTCACACTCAAATAGTAGTTGCAAATTCTTTAAGAAGTGGCAGGCATTTATGGATCGCTCTCTCTCGAAAGAGGAACGAGACCTCTTTCAAGGCCCTCTACATTACTGCCACAACTATCTAAGAACCTTCTACGATCAGGACTACTAACCTGCAAAAGTATTCGGACCAGGTACAGCGCACGCCTCTTGTGATGCACAACTCAGAACTTTTCATTTTCATCACACATCGCTTTTACTTCTGCTTCTATTTTTTATTTACTTTTTTTCACCACTTACCCCTCCCCCATCCACTGGATACAAGGGACTCAGACGTGATTAACCCCTCCAATTCTAGCCAGCCATCCAGCCCCCCGCAGTTTGGTTATAATACGACTCCAAGTTCTCCTTTTTATGATAACAGCTGTTATGTTTATTATCACCTTTCTGTTGTCGATTCCTATTTTGTAAAAATTTCAATGCCACAGTGGTCTTATCAAGCCACTGTACTGTCTATATCTTGTATGATGTACAATTCTTTCAATAAAAATGTATTTGAAAAAAAAAAAAAATTGGAACAAGGGAACAAAAAGCTTGCAAACTAAGTGGTACTATCAAGGAAGATGAGCATTTTGCAATTAATCGGTTAATTGGCAACAGGTCCATAACATCACTGGGTTTAAAAAGAGCATTTTAGATATTTGGAGTGTCTCAGAAATAAAGATTGTAAGAAATGAACCAATATGTGAAAAGCTGCACCTACTAAAAATTGTCAAACAATTTCAGAATAATGTTCAAAGTAAAATTGCAAAAACTTTAAATATCATCTACAGTGCATAATATCAAAAGATTCATAGAATCTGGATGCCCGTGATCTACTGGCCCTCAGACAGCACTGCATTAAAACAGACATGATTCTGTGATGGTCAGCACTACATGGGCTCAAGAATACTTTCAAAAATCTTTGTCTGTGAACACAACTTGCAGTGCTATCCAAAAAATGCTAGTTAAAACTCTAGTATGTAAAGAAGCTCTATCCCTATTTGAACATGATCTAGAAATGCTGCCATCTTCTTTGGGCCAAAGCTTGTTTAAAATGGACTGTTGCAAAGTGCAAAACCATTCTGTATTCAGACAAATCGACATTTTACATATTTTATTTTTGGCAGCCGTAGTTACCGCATTCTCCAGACTAAAGAGGAAAGGGACCTTTCGGATTATCAGCGCTCAGGTTAAAATCTTGCATCCCTGATGGTATGGGGGTGCATTAGTGCACATAGAGTGGGCAGCTTGCATATCTGGAAAGGCACCGTCAATGCTGAAAGATATATCTAGCTTTTAGAGCAGCATATACTCACATCCAGACATCTTTTTTAGAGAAGGCCTTGCATATTTCATCAGGACAATGCTAAACTACGCACTGCGTCTACATATATACGTGGCTTCATAGTAGAAGAATCTGGATGCGTCACTATCCTGCCTGCAATCCAGACCTTTCACTAACTGAAAATATTGGGCCCATGACTGTTGAGCAGTGTGAATTCTATATCAGGCGAGAGTAGGACCACATCCCTCTCCCAAAACTCCAGCAACTGGTCTCCTCAGTTACCAGACATATGCAGAGTGTTGTTGAAAGAAGGGGTGCTATCCTGTGTTAAACATGGCCCTTTTTAGACTTGTTGCTGCCATCAATTTCACAATGACCTTATTTTTTTCTTAAAAATTTATATTTTTCAGTATTAACCTTTCATATGTTTTTTTTACAGCGAATAAAATATAGGTTTATTCGATTTTCAAATGATTGCATCCTGTTTTTTGTAGATTTTATACTGCATCCCAACATTTTTGGAATTGGAGTGGTTGATATGCTCAATTCTGCCCATGTGTAAGAACCTCTGCATTGTCACACTTGATACTTCTCTGTCTCCCCACGCCCTTTTAGGAACTATGAGATCTGCTAAGTCAAAAAATAAAAAAAAATTCCCTATTTGTGAACAAATAGAATTTGCAAACTATGATGATTGGGTTAACCGTGAAGAGATTTTCACCCTTCCTAGAGTCATTGCCAAACTCCAGTGGAAAACCGTTTATTAAAAAATCGGCTGCTCCAGTAGTAGACCCTGTCATCTTAAACCCTTCTTTCATGAAACCAGTAAACATTTTGCCATGAAACCACAGCAAACATTCATGTCTTATCTGTTGCCTACCTTTGCTGCATGTGTCCAGTTAAGGCCAGGCCTCCCTCACCTGTGTGCTTTAGTAGGCCCTCCTCAGATGGTCTCCACCCCAGGCCTTAATTAGGACCAGGATATATACACCTGGCAGTGCAAGCTTGCATTGCTGATCAATGTTTGGCTTGTGTGTGGTTGTCCCCTTCGTTTGCTCTGAGTCTTATCTGTGTTCTGATCTTTGGCTTGTCTGACTATCCCTTCCTGCCTGATACCTCAATCTTCGGCTTGTTCTCGGTTTCTCCTGTCTGCTTGTAGCCCTGACCCTTCGCTATCCCTCTGACTATTCTTGCTATTCCTGTGCTGCTGCTTCCCCTTTACCACCTGTAGCTAGGGGACCCCGGGGGCCGCAACCTGGATACAGTTGCAGTCAAATCCATCCTCGCCATTAGAGGCTCTGGTGAACACCCACTGGCTTTTAGATTCTGCGCCTTGGAGAAACCGATGCACTAGCTCCCTGTGTTTCAGTGTCCGTGCTCTAGGGGGCCCTCTCCCCATATGAGCCAGTACTACTTAGGCCCCATTCACACCTGAGCGTTTTGTAGCTTGAAGCCTGAATCTACAAAATGCTGGAGGGGAAAAAATGAATGATTCTCTATGGAGATGGTTCACATCTCCACTGAAAAACGCCTGGAGCCAAAAGCTTGAAAATGCCTGAAGCTCAAACAAGTTCTGGAAGTATTATTGTAGCTTGATTTGGGCGTTTTTCTACTTTTTACATTGGTGACCTTTTGACCTGTACAAAATTGCGGTACAAATTGCAGCAAAATCGATGTAAAACGTGTGTATTTCTGCCTGAAAATGCTACACCCAGGTGTGAATACAGCCTTAGCAGCAGTCAGCCATAGGTCCACAACCTTGTGGTGCGCTACACAACCTTTGGTGCGATTCGCACTCCAGTGGTACGCACCTGTCACCTGACCTCAGGTGCCATGACACCTTCATTGTACTTAAAGAAGATGTTCCTTAATTTACGACAGAAAATGAGAGATGCTTTTAAAGGCTCTGCAACAAGCTGTTGCTAAAATTTCTGTTTGCCAGACAACAGCTAATTGAACAAGGGCAGTGAACAACCAACAAGATCCTGCCTTTCCTGATCACACCTTGATGGAGCGCTTGAAGATGCTGCTTTCTGTCTTACGGTTTTGGGTTGAGGCAACATGTCATTTTGAAGGAGGACATCTATTTGATGAGGCATTTTATAAATTGATCACAGATGTCACAGGAGAAAAAGTACTACTTATACAGAGTAAGGTTCCTCCTTCCTTTGAGGCTTCTACCTGCTCAGAAAGACGAGTACCCCATCACTCTCCTCAGACTAAATCTTCAAAGCCAAAACTCAGTCATTCCCTTTGAAGCAAGACTTTGAACACAAAACCTTAAAATGCTTCTTACAGTGAAGGGGCATGCTCATTCTTAGGAATCGGTAACATCTGTAAAAGTTTGCTTTTCTCTGGGTTACAAACGTGCCAGAGCAATGTGTTCAATTGGCCATTTCAAATCGATTAAAAAAAATATAGTTCAAAACTCTACCGCCTCAATGTTTTCTTTTCTCAACCCAACCAAAATCTCAAGAACAATCAGATATGCGGGCCACCCTCTCTTGTCCCAGGTAGTGGTCTTTCTGGTTCATTTGAAGGACAGGCTCAAATTATTCTATTCAGACATTTTCACAGTGCCATGCATAAATATATTTGTCCTATCCTGGACTTAAAATTCCTTGACATATACCTCCACATTTTGCATGGAATCTGGGAAATATTTGGCATCAGTAGACATCCACAATTCTTATCTTCATATTCCTATTTATCAACATCATCAGCACTTCATGTGCTTTGCAGGAGGAATTAAATACTTTCAATTTGATGCAGCTTTTTACTTATCCTATGCACCAAAAGTATTCACATAGGCGCTTGCATTTCTTTTTACTCTCTTACCAATGTAGGCATTCAGTTAACAGGGTACCTAGATGAGCTTCTTCTGAAGGACTCCTCACCCCTTCAACTATCTGCATCCAATGCACTATTTAGATGTTTCAGGCCTTTGGTTGTGTAATCAGTTTTCAAAAGTCTGCTCTCCAACCTTCCCTTTGCCTAGAATAAATAGGCCTCATATTGGACACAGCCCAGGCAAAATGTTTTATTCTAGAAAATCAAAACCTCTCTCTAAGGTCTAATGTTCAGATCTTGAGATTCTCTGAGAGTCCTGGGTCTCATGGTAGTCTTACTTGAGGCCATCCTCTTCTCTCATTTCCATTTAAGACATCTCCAATGAAACATCCTGTTTGCCTGGAACAAGCAGGCTTCTTCTTGCAATTTTACTTTTCACCTCTTCAGACCAGTAAGAAACTACTTAAAGTGCTATTAAAGGTTAGATGTTTAACTAAAATAATAAACATGTTATACTTATGCTCTGTGTAATAGTTTTGCACAAAGCAGCCTGATCCTCCTCTTCTCGGCTTCCCCACTGGCACTTATTGCTCCTCCTCTTCTCTGAGTGCCCCCCCTAAAGCAAGCCAAAAAGGACAGAGCAGGGCTAGGGGTTTGCCCCCTGATCCCTCCTCACATGCTCTGATTGACAGCAGAGGAAGCCAATGGCTCCCACTGCTGTATTGAGCTAATGAGGAGCGAGAGAGCCTCGGCTCTCGTGCACATCACTGGATAGAGAATCAGACTCAGGTATATATTGGGGGGGGGGGGGAGCTGCATGCAAAAGGTTTTTTACCTTACTCTATAGAAGGCAGTAAGATAAAAAACCTTCTGCCTTTTCAACCACTGTAACAGCCTTAACATTGGTGAAGTTCACCCATTGATGGTGATAACAGATGGCAACCTCACAGGCTGGGGAGGAGTGGCCGGTTCCCTATTGCACTTCTGGGGGATCTCTCTGCAGCCAGGTTTCCCAGAAGTGGGGAATGATACCTGTCAAAAACAGGTACCCATTCCCCCACCCCTCCCCAAAAGGTGTCAAATGTGGTACCACAGTGGGGGAGGAAGCAAACAAGTGGAGCTTCCACTATTGAGTGGAAATCCACTTTCAGGGAACATGGTCACCAAGGAAGCCAAGCTCCCTTATCAATATCCTTGAGCTCAGAGTAATACATTTAGCCCTGAGTAACTGGACCTCCCTTCTTCAGGGTCAGCTGATCAAGGTATAATCAGACATCATAGTATTGAGCATTAAGGGAATATCAAGGGTCAGGCAACATTAATGGAAGTAAGTCTGATAATCTCATGGGAGGATAAACTCCGTTCAGCCTTCTCTGCTGTTCACAGTACAGGAGTGGACAATTGGAAGGTGAATTGCCTCAGCCATCACCTCCAGGACCAGGGGAAGTGCATCCTACATCTTCAATCTCCTATGTCAAAAATAGGGAGCTCCAGGTACAACAAAAATGTACACATGTTTGTAGAAAGGACCAAGGATTCCCTTGCACTGGCATTGGATGCCCTGATTGTTCAAAAATCCACTGACTTCAATTTTCCCTTGTAAGAAGAAAATATTCAAAGTGTTTTTTGGATCAAACCACCCGTACTGCACCCTGTGAATCTTTAGGATATTACTTTGGTTCTCTCTACCCTTCAGAAACCACTGTTTAAACCCATCAGGGATGTTTCTTAGGATGATGTTTTCTGCAATGTGGTCTTCTTACCCTAGGTTCACACCTATGTGTTTTTTTTAGTGTGTTTTGCAGTTTGTAGAACAGTCACATTTTTGGAAAGGGGACTTTTTTCAGGGAAATTGTGTACCAGGTCCTTCAGGTCTGGTTTTGAGGGGAACTCAATTTAAAAAAAAAAAAATGGTGTGACAACACCCCCCCCCCCCCCCCAAAAAAAAAAAAAAAAATCCATACCAGACCCTTATCTGAGCATGCAGCCAGGCAGGTCAGGAAAGAGAGGGGATGAGTGGGCACCTCATGACCCCCCTCCCCGAACCCTACCAGGCCACATGCCCTCAGAATTTGTGGGCATCGGGGACTTGGCCGGTCATCCGGTGACGTCGGGTGGTGGCCCCGCATCTTAGCTATTTAAGAAATGTTACAAGGCGGAGCAGGTAGACCGCTGGAGCATTCGTCATGAGCGTAGCTTTTTTTTTGTTCTGGGTCGATTGGGTGTTTACATCTCGGGACATAGTTTTTTTATTTTTTAATAAATGACTTTTTCAAGAACTCTTGTATTGTCTTTCACTTTTACCCTTTTTTGGTGAATGGGTAGGGACCAGGTGCAGAGCCTCCCCTGCCCCCAAGCACCCTCTCCCATGCTTAAGGCATGTGGTCTGGTATGGCTCAGGAGGTGGGGCCTTGCTCGTCCCCTCCCTTTTCTGATCTGCCGGGCTGCATGCTCGGATAAGGGTCTGGTATGGATTTGGGTGGGCTCCACGCCATGCTTTTTTTTTTTTTTTTTCTGTTTTAGTTTAATTGTGGTGTTCCCCTTAAAATCCGTACCAGACCCAAAAGGGCCTGGTATGGATTGGGGGTAGGACCCCCAGACAGTTTTTGCCAGCAATGTTTTTTTTTTTTTACATCCATTGTTAAAGATGCTGTGGCCGGCTTCCCAGCCCACTCCTTCACAGCCAGCTATACACAGTTATTAAAGAGATTTTTTTTTTTTTTTTAAAGGGCGTAAAACGCATCAAAAATGCATCAAAAATACATGTTAAAAAAGAAAACCGCAACTGCATAGATTTGAACATAGCCTTAGTGGCTATCATGTTTTTCAGACATATCTCTGAACTAGCATTTCTCTTGTAGATATTTCTAATCTTTCACACACAAAAAGCAGTCTTGCACCCAATACGTACTTTCTGCCCAGGGTGGTGTCTAACTTACAACTTAATGAAGACATAGTCCTTCCCTTGTTGTGCCCTGCTCCTAATTACCTCAAAGAGATTATTCTTCATTGTTTGGATGTTTTCAGCCATAAAAGCACAGCTTCTATAGGAAAGATGGACACCCTCTTCGGCTTGTTGTCAGGACCTTGCAAAGGACATCCTTCTTCAAAACCTATTATGTCCAGGTGAATAAGACTGCTAATATCAAGAACTTGTGCGCTTAGGGCCAGTTCACACCATAGAAACGCAGTCCGGATGCGTTCCAGGTGCTTTTCTGCATGCACGTTTTTGATGTAGTCCAGTGCTTTTTCTCCCCTCCAGTTCATTTTTTATGCTTTCCTGTGTGTTTCTGGTACGTTCTGGTGCGTTTCTAGTACGTTCCGGTGCTTTTATGCTTTCCCGTGAGCTTTTGGTACGTTTTGCCACGTTCCAGTACAGTTAAGTGCAGAAAAAATGCAGCATGTTTCTACTTTTTTTCCTGGAACTGGAACACACTGAAACTGACTACACTGGTGTGAACTATGCCATTGAAAACCATATAACATACTTTCCATGCATTTTTGATGCATAAAAAAGCACTGGACCGCATTTGGTGTGAACTGGCCCTAAAGGATTAGACGCCTCCAGGAACTATGCTCAATTATGCAGCGCTCTGAATTGGGCTGGTTATTGTTATTGTTTGGCCTGTAGGCACAGTTTTGCCTTGTTGCCCACCTTTCCGGTTAATTGCTTCATAACACCCCAGTCCTGTACTCTATGATTAGGATAAGAGGGATTATTTATAAATTCATATATATAGTACCCCACTCCGTTCCTCTGCACCTAAAGTGCACCTAAGTGTAAAACAAATATATATAGTAAAAAACTGCTGCATTAAGAACCCTGAAATATGAAAGAGTAGAACCAATTGAACACTCAATACAGCACTAATACCAATACCATTAACATATGTAGTATAACAGTTATTCGTGTGCAAAATCACAGCGTCAGAACTTCAAAATAGTAATAAGTCCCTAGGGTTCCTTCTGGCTAGGAAATATATTAATGCACCCAATCTCAGTGATTCCCGTCACCACAAATTGGACAGCCACTCAGCATTTCCAAGTGTCTAACTTTTTTTCAATATTGGCACACCCAGCTTAAAAACTGTTATTTGGGCCTAGCTGCTTTTTAGTAGTAGACTGTCACTTAACCTCTTATCTTTCTTGATCTGTATGCTATCCAGGCATAAAGGAATCCATATTTTACTACACCTAAAATGCCATTTTTTTTTTAAAGAATTGCACTCATATCTTGTAACAAATCACATACAATTGATTGATGTGCAATCACAGGAGGATGAAAAAACAGTGTTCCACTGCTGACAAAGTAAAAGCCAGCTGCTCTGTATATCAGCGCCTCTCCTGAGATCTCTGCACACAGCCACGCTTACAACTTGGTATATGCAATTCTTTTTAATAGATATGTGATTTTAGCAGTATTCCGCTATGAATTTTATGCTTCTTGGATAGCATGCTGGTAGAGAGAAATGAGAGGTTAAGAGGAGTTTACTACTGAGAGGTAGCTGGGCCTGACCAATTAGAGAGTTTTGAGCTGTGTGTGCCCATATTGAAAAAAGAGTATAAAACACAAAATAGGGACTGATAAAGAACCTATTTTTACCTGCGCTGTGGGTTAATCTGAAATTAGAATTAGAGCTGCAGGTGTGCCGGATATATTATCATAGTCAAAGTGACAAAAAATTAATATTAAACCATGCTCAACATCAACACAATATGAACTGCAGATTAAACTTAAAGTGCATGAGTGTATATAAGGTGCACCAGAACAGGCTTCCGTCTCATCTGGTTGTGTAGACTAAATTGTGGTTCAAACAATATATATATATATAGAGAGAGAGAGAGAGAGAGAGAGAGAGAGAGAGAGAGAGACACTTCACTGCTGGGCCCTGGAGAGGATAATAGTCAAACCTACCCCGTTGATAGCTCAGTGCTAAGAAGATTTCCTACCTTTTTGTTATTCTGAAGAAATCTTTCTGTGCCTCTGTACTGAGTGGGTCTAATGGCACAGTGGCCAGATCTGGATCCAGTAGCAGCCAGTGTATCGCTGGATGATTTGTAACAGGCGTGTATGGTCTCTGTAATGGGGATCATATTTTTTCGGTGAGTGGGATGTGTCACTGATGTGTGGTGAAGGGAATCATCACCTAGTTGATCCTTGATGGTCTCCATTGGCAACTAATGAACTGTGACATTGTGTTTTCTGCACATATCAAATATTCCTAATGCACTTGGCACTTACTGAACTGTTCACCTAGGATGTCCATTTTTGCACATTGGATATCGTTTACATTGTATTATATACATCCCTTGATTGTATATTTATTTCAGTGTTCATACAGTATTTATTGTTTGAACCACAATTTGCTCTACACAACTAGATGAGACGGAAGTCTGTTCTGGTGCACCTTATATGCACTTCAAGTTTAATTTGCACTTTATGTTGTGTTGATGTGGAGCACGGTTTAATATTCATTGAAAACAGAGAGACATTTGGAAATGCTGAGTGACCGTCCGATTTGTGGTAAAGGCAATCACAGAGCTCGGGTGTACAAATATATTTCCTGTCCAGAAAACACTGGAGACTTTGTGTTTTTGTGGAAACATTGTTGCTTTGATGCCTGGGATTTTTTTTGTGAAGAACTGAAGGACTTCACTATCTCTACTAGATCTCTATTTATATTTGATCATTGTATAACACTGTTAGTTTATTTGATTAACACATGTAGGTTAAGTGTGTTGGATGTACTGTATATTGCATTGTTTAAGTTCTAAGTATGTTTGTGCGCTTATAACTGTTGCATTGCATATGTTAATGGGATTGGCATTAGTGCTGTATTTATTGTTTCTACCCTGCAGTCCAGAGAACTCCAGGCCAGGCCCTGCCTGCCAGATAAACATTAATTTATGTAAAAAAATCTGGTGTTTAAGGTTTTTTTTTTTTATTTAATGGTGTGATTCTGGAGATTAATTTCAAAATTCTATAAGCATGCAATCTTAAAATAATACATTGGTAACGCATGCAATAAGAGCAAATGCTTGATTCCTGGTTTTGGTTCCTGGTTGCTGACATTTTGCTTAACTGAAAAAAATATATATTTGTACACGGAGTCTCTTGGAAATAGTCCAGGGAAGGCAAGAGAGGGAAGAGGGGAATAGTGATCTGCGGTGTGCCATGATCAGTATGCCTAAAAGGGGGCATACTCAAAGTAATTTGTAATCAGCGAAAGAAAAAGCTAGGCGGGTGGGGAAGTGTGAAGTGTAACCTTGACAGGGTAAGTGGGTTGAGTGTGGGTATTTATGTAACAAGAGTCCTCCTACAAATTCAGGCTGACCTGTGGTCAGCCTTCCTATTTGTGCCAAGAGTCTTTTGAAAATAGTCCAGGAAAGGCAAGAGAGGGAAGAGGGGAATAGTAACCTGGGGTGTGTCATTGTCATGTGGTCAATATGCCTAAAAGGGGGAAAAATATAAGACAGTAGGATGAGAAAGAGAAAGGGGTATATTTGAACAACTTTCATAACAGACTAGTCAGCCAAGTGTGGAAATGCGAACAGCGAGAAGTGAGAAGTTTGGGGCTGGAGTGGCAAAGGCTTCTGGGACCTGCTGGAAAATAATGGATAATTAATCGTGATAAAGCAGCCGCTGCTGAATTATCTACCCCACTGACGAACCTGCAGCAAATATGGAATTGTAATGGAGAGACGGCCAAATGAGCCTGCATACGAAGGACCTGATGAGTAACGAACTGAACCTACCGTTCATAATTTCAGAGGTAGCCTGATTGTCTGTGGAGAAACCACAGTGTTGCCTGTCCATTGACCCCACACCTGCAGCAGAAACTGCGGGATAAATTTGAAAGTGATGACGTTTGTGTAAACCTGGGAATTGCCAGACTTTCGTCCGGCCATGGTCCTGTTAACCAGTAAGTACCAAAAATTTCTGTATAGGCTATGGTGGCTGCAGCAACGGTAATAACTTGGGCAAATGACACTGACACTGCAAGAATGAACGTGGCAATGTTGTTCCAGTGCTGGAGGAACTCGTCCCACATGTGAAAATCGGATAAAGCAGCGGAACCTAGTTTGATACGAGAATCAGATTCGTGGGCTGTGGGTAACAGTGCCAGCAACCAAGAAATGGAGGACCTACCTTGGGGAATGATTCTCATATCAACGTTAAGCATACCTAGCAGTGATTGCAGTTCCTTCCTGGTATATGCTTGGGAGACCGTAGATGCATGGATATGGTCTCTAATTCTTGCTAATTTGTCTACTGGCAGACTAGCCTTCATGAACTGGGTGTCTAACATAATCCCCAGGAAGGGAGTACAGTAGCCGAGCCTTCAACTTCTTAACTGCCATTGGGATGTTGAGTTTAGGAAAACTGCCATGAGCTTCTGTAGATCGGCAGGGGCTTGTTTAGGACTTTCAAAGGTGGTAATCGTCTAGATTGTGGATGACCTTCTGACAGAGTTTTCTATGGATGAGAATCCAATTTAGTGCCTGCGTGAAGATATCAAACTGCCAGGAACTACTTCTGGCCCCGATGGTAAGTTTGGTAGCAAAATAATATAGACCTCTTCACTTGATACCATGCCACTGCCCGAGGGAAGCAGTATGGGTAGAAGCTTGAAGGCATTGGAAATGTCGGCCTTATACAGCCAAGCGCACTTGACTGTACTGATTATTTCCGGTATCGCCTGATAAACTGACTCATATTTGAGTGAAAATTCCTCAGATTAGTGCAAGGAAATCAGACTAGGTATGTGAGAAGGATGAGGCGCTTACAAGTCATAGCCAAATTGATGTCTTTACTATCTAGAATTCCTTCTTTATTTTACTGGTATGAAATGTGCTGGGGTGACGAGAGGGTACTAGCGCCCTTACCTGAAGCTAAAGGTGCAGGGGCTGAGATAGAGGGAATCTTGGGAACTCCTGGTGTCCCGAGAATGGTGAGTGCCTCCGGGTCTGGGGCTGGTTCTCCAAAAACCTTGACCCTGGCTCGTAACTTATGAAATGAGGTCACCAATGAGCTCAGGGTAGTGTGAATTCATGAGAGCAATGTAGCAACCGTGCATAGGGTAATTTGCTCCATGTTGGTGGCTGTTGCACTGGGTAATAAAAGACCGAAAAGTTTGGCCTTACGAGCCGAAGCAGGGTATGAGCTACCCCTGTGCTGTAGTGCAGCCATGAGTTTGTGGATGGTACTGAATCTCAGAGAGGGCTTACTACCTTGTTCTGAACCCCTGGCAGGAGATGGAGGCGAATATTTCAATATCCACCGCCTATGACATGACCTAAGTAACGAAGAACAAATCTGTTGTGAGTATCTCTACTTATCCTGTGGTTCATTTCTTTTTCTTCCAATGAAAAAGCATGCGTGGTGCAATGAGTGGACCCAGTATGATGATATGGGTCCTTTAAACGAAAACTCGTGTTGTATGGGACTGAAAGTGTATCAGTAGTTGCGTGTGATAGAGGGCGAGTTAGCTGAGGCATAGCAGGAAAATTCAAAACTTAAAATCCGGCCTTGGATACCTGAAAATGTGTCAGGTAAGAGGTATGAGGGTTGCGACATGTGGTAACGTATGACATATGTGTTAATGGACAAGACGACTTGCCACCGAACAAGCCAATTAATGAACGAACAACTCAATACGTTAGTACCTGTAAACGTGATGGGTACCAGCTGTAGTGGTGTAATGCCATAAGCGACAGGATAAGTGATGTATGTACAACAAAATATTTATATTTCTCTTTTTATTAATGAGTAAGTGTGAGTTTATGTGGTGCAATGAGTGGACTCACTATGGTGATAGTGGGTCAGTTAAATGAAAAACTTGTGTTATATGGGACTGAAAGCATGCCAGTCCTTGAGTATGATAGAGGCTGAGTTACCTGAGGCGTGGCAGGCAAATTTGAAATGCATACTCAGCCCTTGAATACCTGAAAATGTGTCAGGTAGGAGGTATGTGAGTTGCGATATGTAATAGCGTAAATTGTATGAGTTAATATATGAGGAGACTTGCCACCAAACAAGCCAATTAAAAACAAACATCTCAATCCATTAGCCCTGTAAACGTGACGGGTGGCAACTGTTAGTGGTGTAACGCCATAAGTGACAGGATAAGGGATGTATGTACAACCAATGTTACTTATCCCGTTTGTTGTTTTTTTGTTTTGTTTTTTTCTAATGATCGTGCATTTATGTTGTGCAATGAGTGGACTCACTATGGTGATAGTGGGTCAGTTAAAAGGAAAACTTGTGTAGAACAGGACTGAAAGTGTTTCAGTCCTTGAGTGTAATAGAGGCCGACTTTTGAGATGTGTGTGATGAGAAGCGAAAAGTGGTGAACATATACTGTGTGAGTATAAAAGCTGCGAAAATACCAACCTGCATTGACAGTACTACAATTCAGCCTTACAAGTCATGTTGATAAGTAGTAACAAGAACTATGGAAAACAAAACAAGAAGCCACCATCCAGTCCAAATATTAGAGGCCTTGGTAAGTGACAAAATCTGCCCACAGTGTAATTGACTAATCCACCAGAAAGTAGATGTGAAAGTAAGGGCTATTACTCGACAAAGTATTGTAACTACCAGCTGGTATGTGGAAATAACTATTAGACAATATTTTTTGAAACTGGATGACATCAGAACTTGCTTGAAGCTGTAACAAGACATATCGACGTACACATATACTCGTGTATGTCCATTCCTTAATGTGACCTGTACATAACGGAATTTACCTAAACTATGCGTGACAATCTAATTGACATTATGGCTTTAATAGAAGAAATGTGTATGATCCAAAAGACATAACATAAGGTGAACGTGATTGTCCGGTACTCTGGAACCTTCATGACCCATGTCGCCAGGTGTAAGTCAAATGTATTGAGACATGTGTCTACTAGAAACTAAACCGGCTGCAAATATTTCCAACAAGTAACAAATAAGTGAGATGCAGATGTGTAGAATGATGTGAAAGTATCGTAAGCAATTATAAAGAAATCTTATGTATATCGATATAGCGGCCGTATGATAAGTACGAAGTAAAGAGCTCAGGGAGGTAAAAAATACCGGGAAATTCAAAGTAAAACAAGTGACGATTGTGTTTAAAACTAAACAGTACTATGTGTAGATTAGTTGAAGGTATGAATAGATAAAAATGGAAAAACAAATGCTAAGAAAACCCTTAGTAAAAATTTAGTATAGATTTATCGTAATATATCGATGCTGAAATGAAACCCAGTTAAACGAGGAATGTACCAGGAGCGGAGCGATTCGATAATAGGACCTGCAACAAACAGCGAACCAATGACCAATTCGGGAACATGTATGAGTATCGTAAGCGATTTGAAAGACATTGTACGTATATAGAGATGTAGTGGCCATATGATAAGCACTTAGAAAAAGAGTTTGGGGAGATAAAAAGCTTGAGATTTGAAGTAAAGCAAGTGACAATGATTGCATTTAAGGCTAAACAGTACTATGTGTAGATTAGTTGAGGATATGAATAGACAGTACAGAGAAGGAAAGTGAGAAGAGATTCCTTCGAAAAATTAGTGTAATTGTCTAATCAACCAATCTAACCTAAGTAGATGTGAAAAATACCGACTATTATATCTTGGCCAAGTATTGTAACTATCAGCTGGTGTATAGAAAACTACCAAACAATAAGGTTTAACTGGATGACATCAGAACTTATTTGAAGTTGTAGTAAGACATATTGACTCACAACTACATTTGTGTATATCCCTTCCCCAACGTGACCTATATACCACGGAAAAGCCAAAAAATGTGTTTCAATTTATCAAAAAAATGTTGCTATCGTAGAAGATCGAATGTGTGATACGAAAGTAATTGAAAGCCTATCAACGACCCGATTTAAGAGACAATGCAAATGATATGGGCATAACATAAGATGTATGTGCATGTTCTATATTCTGGAACCTTAACGACCCATGTTGTCAGATGTAATCGAATGTACTGAAACATGTATCGACTAGAACCGAATGTGGCTACAAATATTCCGACGTCTAGCGGTCGTATGATAAGTATTTTAGTAAGAGTTTAGAGAAGTAAAAAGTGGGAAATTCAACATGAAACCAGTGACCATGATTGCGTTTAAGGCTTAACAGTACTGTGTGTAGATTAGTTGAAGGTATAAAATAGAATGGAAAAGCGAATGAGCAGAAATCCCTCCGAAAAATAGAAAATTTATCGTAACATACCAATGTTGAAACGAAACCTAGTGAAACAAGAAATGTACCAGGATTAGAGCAATTCGATAGCAGTAACCAATAAAAACAGCGAACCAGCGACCAATTCGGGAACAATCAAACTTTTCGAAGAGATTCGTATGGACAACCACAGTATAGGAAACCTCGAGGCAGAGTCGGCGTCCTGACATCACGAAGCCAGAAACGGAACTAGTAACATGAAAGGTAACCGACGGGTGACATCACAAAGCCAGAAACGGAACTAGTAACGCGAAAGGTAACTGACGGGGTAAGTGGGTTGAGTGTGGGTATTTATGGAGCAAAACTCCTACAAATTCAGGCTGACTTGTGGTCAGCCTTCCTATTTATGTAAATGGGGAGGATAACATGACATGTAGGAAAAATAAATGTGTGGCTCACTTTCTCAATCGTTCATTGACTGATGCAGCCTCTATTCTTGACATGTGGGGTTTATGCACCTTTCACTAGGAATGGACTAGGCAGAACGTAGTTCAGCTCAAAGCAGACACAACCCCTCCCAGGGGGCAGTCCTCACTTGGCATAACCCCTCCAGCCCTGCTCAGCAACTCCGTTTTCTCTGCCTAGTGCAAGGAGTAGGACCTTGCTCACTGCTGGGATCTGCGGTTCCCCATTCCTTTTTTCAAGAGTTATGATGAAGATTACAATCAAGTAGCTGGCTGGGTGACAGACTGGATATCCTAGATCCAGGGAGTTTCCCCAGAGCGTCAGGCCTCGTTCCGTGCGAGGCGGCCGGTGGGTTAAACTTCCCGCCAGCACACCTAGGACCAGGCACCCAGTGTCTGTGTCACGGGTGCTGCGTGGCCAGCAGCTCCCCCCAAATCGGCGGGGTGGCAGGGCTGCTTTGGGTGGCTACCCGCTGCGCCCGTCCAGAGTGGTGGGTACCCCCCCCTCCTGCGGGGGAAAGGGGGGCGGCAGGGGGCGCCCCCCCTTTCTGTGGTATAGGTGTCCTACCTATCCTTCAGCTTGCCCCCCCCAGGGCTGTAGCTCTCCCTGCCTGGATGCGTCCCCCTGGATGGGCTGCAGGCGATCGGCCTGTGGGTCGCGTCCGCCATTTGCCTGTATGCAGCCGCATGTGCGAACGGCCGCCATTTTCCCGTAGCCGGCTGTGTGTTATACACAGCCGCCATTTTTCCATAGCTGGTCGCATGTATGTAACGGCCGCCATTTTGCGGTAGCCGGCCGCTGTGGTCGGCCTCTAGTGCCTACAGCGGCCATGTACCCTTATATGTCGTACTTTGGCGTTCCCTTATATGTCGTACTTTGATCAGTTTACGAGTGGCGACGACCTCACGGTTCGTTCGCCATGCCTAAACGTTTTTCTGTGTGTTATCCTTTTGAGGATACACTGTTGCAGAAGTGGAAGTCCCCAACGGTGGAACCGCTGGTGGCTCTTCTGAACAAAGCGACCACTATTCCGATGGAGGGCTCTCCATCATTCAAGGACCCGGCCGACAGGAGAACTGAGGCGGTGTCCAAGGCTATGTTCCAACTGGCGTCTGCACTGGTGGCACAGGCGCTTACGGAATGGGCGGCCATTGTGCATCAGGCTTTGGTGACTCTCCAGGCCCCTCCGGAACCTGTGCAGATGGCAGACCAGCTGATTCAGGGCCTTTAGTATCTCTGTGATGTGGCCCTCGACATGGCTCCCATGCTGTCCAAACTGTCCATGTTTGCAATCATCATCAGACGTCTGCTATGGCTTAGATGCTGGTCAGGAGACCAGGCATCAAAGAAGGGCCTGACGGACCTGCCCTTTGAAGGGGGTCGCCTCTTTGGGGCTTCCCTCGATGAGATCATCAAGGAGTACACCGGGGGAAGAGTACATTCCTTCTGGAGCCCAGCAGGGGCAAGGAGCCCCGGCGCAGGGCGGGCCCTTCCTTCTCTACTCAAAAGAGGTTTTTTCGTGCACCACGTGCCTCGAACAAGGTCTCTCAGCCCGCCAAGGCCCCCGCGGGGGCCAAGAAGCGTCCCTGGCAGCGTAAGGCCGAAAAGGTGGAGGAGAAGTCGTCCTCCACATGATAGGTCGCCCCCACCCGCGGTTCGGGTGGGGGGACGGCTCTTGCGGTTCGCGGACCGGTGGACCTCGCACATCTCAGATCTCTGGGTGCGCGAGGTGGTTTAGTCCGGGTACAAGATAGAGTTCTGTACCCAGGCCCCGGACAGGTTCTTTGCCTCCAATCTGAGGCTTCCCCGGAACAACGGCAGGCCCTGTTAGGGGCCATGCACGTCCTGCTCCATCAGGGGGTGTTTGTCCCGGCCCCCTCTGCTGAACGTTTCCGTGGTTTTTATTCCAATCTTTTCGTAGTTCCGAAAAAGGATGGGGTCAGGCCTGTCCTAGACCTGAAGGCCCTCAACTTCTTTGTGAGGGCACGGAAATTCAGAATGGAATCTGTCCGCTCTG
The DNA here is from genome assembly GCA_018402905.1 of Glandirana rugosa. Taxonomy (NCBI): domain Eukaryota; kingdom Metazoa; phylum Chordata; class Amphibia; order Anura; family Ranidae; genus Glandirana; species Glandirana rugosa. Next base: position 911,786 of record BLSH010054794.1, on the reverse strand, counting down.
TGGTGGCGGCACTTTGTCAGGGGGACTTATTGGCCTCTCTGGACATCAAGGACGCGTATTTACATGTGCCCATATGCGTGCACCACCAGCGCTTCCTGCGCTTTGCGGTGGTGGATCTCCACCACCAGTTTGTGGCTCTCCCGTTCATTCTGACCTCAGCCCCGCGGGTCTTCACCAAGCTTCTCGCCCCAGTACTGGCTCTGCTGCGGCAGAGGGGCATAGCAGTAGTGGCGTATCTCAACAAACTCCTCCTGTGGGCGGCCTGAGCCCTGATGGACAGTGTGGACATCACCCTCAGTTTCCTGCGGGGCTTCGGCTGGGTGATCAACCTTCCGAAGTTGGTGCTGACTCCGTCACGTTGGTTGGAATACCTGGGCTTGGTCCTGGACACAGAGCAGACGAAGGTGTTTCTCCCTGCCGCCAAGGTCTTAACTCTCCAGGGGGCGGTACGGGCCCTGCTGTCCCAGCGGAGGTCCCCTGACAGATTTTGCATGCGGGTGTTGGGGCTGATGGTCTCCTCCTTCGAGGCGGTGCCTTATGCCCAGAGTCACACCCGGCTCCTGCAGCGGGCAATCCTGCTGCGGTGGGACAAGTCTCCGTTCTCCCTGGATCGGGTGATCAGTTTGGATCACTGGGCTTGAGTTTCCCTCACCTGGTGGCTACGGGCCCTGGAGCTGGGGAAGTCATTTCTTCCCGTGGAATGAACGGTGATCATGACAGATACCAGCCTATACGGCTGGGGAGGGTACCTGGGGAGGCTGTCGACCCAGGGCCGCTCGTCTCCGGCAGAATCCCGTCTCCCGATCAACGTGCTGGAACTGCGAGCGATCAGGCTTTGCCTCTCCCACTGGTCGGGGAGGTTGCACGGGCGTCCTATTCGGGTCCAGTCAGGCAACACCACGGCTGTGGCTTACGTGAACTATCGGGGCGGAACGAGAAGCGCGGCAGCGGTGTCAGAAGTGGCCCACATTCTGCGGTGGGCAGAGCTTCACGTGCCGGCAATCTCCACCGTTCACATCCCGGGCGTCGAGAATTGGCAGGCGGACTATCTCAGTCACCAGAGGTTGGATCAGGGAGAGTGGTCCCTGCATCCAGAGGTGTTCCGCCAGATTTGTTTAAAGTGGGGTACGCCAGACGTGGACCTGCTTGGTGTCCCGGCTCAATCGGAAGGTGCAGGCCTTCGTGAACAGAACAAGGGATCCGCTGACAGACGCGGCAGATGCCCTCGTTGCTCCGTGGTCTCGGTATCGGCTGATCTATGCCTTCCCTCCACTTCCGTTACTCCCGCACCTGCTGCGCAGGATAGAGGCGGAAGGGATCCCAACCATTCTGGTAGCGCCAGATTGGCCTTGGCGTCCTTGGTACGCCGACGTGGTGCGGATGGTGGTCGATGTTCCCTGGCTTCGTGAGGACCTACACTCACAGGGGCCCATCTTGCACCCTGCTTTACCCTTGCTGGCTTTAACGGCCTGGCTATTGAGTCCCAGGTGTTAAAAGATAGGGGACTCTCTGAGTCTGTCATTCCCACTATGCTCAAGGTGCGTAAGGCCACTTCGCGTAAGATCTATCACCGCACCTGGAAGGCTTACATTGACTGGTGTGAGGCGGGAACCCCCGTTCTTTCACGGTGGCTCGGGTGCTGGCCTTCCTTCGGCAAGGCCTAGATCACAAGTTGGCATTGAGCATGCTTAAGGGGCAGATTTCTGCCCTGGCGATTTCTTTTTCAACGTCCCTTGGTGACGCATTCCCTGATCCATACCTTTTTGTCCAGGGGTTCATCATGTCTCTCCCCAGGTACGGTCGCCTTTGGTGCCTTAATCTAGGCCTTTCTGTGCTCCATAAGCCGCCTTTCGAAAATTTCCCTGCAACTGCTCTCGCAGAAAGTGGCCTTTCTGGTGGCGATGACATCCGCTAGGCGGGTGTCTGAGCTGGCGCCTCTGTCCTGTAGGTCCCCGTACTTGGTCCTACATAGGGACAAGGTGATTTCGCGCCCCTCTCCCTCATTCTTACCAAAGGTGGTCTCTTCATTTCACATCAATGAGGACATTGTCCTTCCTTCGCTGTGTCCGCGCCCGTCTCATCCTAAGGAAGTTGCCTTGCATTCCCTGGATGTGGTTAGGGTTCTGTGGGTGTATCTGGCAGCCACGGCATGGTTTCGGAGGTCCGATACGCTTTTTGTCGCGGTGGATGGCCCGCACAAGGGGATAGCGGCCTCATCGGCCACCATTTCCCGCTGGATACGACAGACGGTGACCCGTGCGTATGCTGTTCGGGGCCAGGAGCCCCCCTTTCCGGTTACGGCTCTCTACCAGGGCGATTAGTACTTCCTGGGCTTTCCGACACCAGGCGTTGGTTTCTCAGGTGTGCAAGACGGCCACTTGGTCCTCGGTGCACACTTTTTCCAAGTTTTACAGAGTTGATGTTGCAGCATCTTCTGATGCTGCTTTTGGCCGCAGAGTTTTGCAGGCGGTGGTGTGAGGTGCGTCTGGCACCTCCCAGAGAACTCTTTTGTTGGGTACTGCTGTTCTTGTTGCCCACCCCTCGTTGTGACACTGCTTTGGGCCATCCCCACATGTCAAGAATAGAGGCTGCGTCTGTCAATGAACGATTGAGAAAATAGGATTTTTTGACTTACCGTAAAATCCTTTTCTTTGAGTTCATTGACGGACGCAGCACCCATCCCTCTTTTGTTGAGTTTGTACTGCTTGTTACGAACTGAGTTGCTGAGCAGGGCTGGAGGGGTTTGCCATGTGAGGACTGCTCCCTGGGAGGGGCTGTGTCTGCTTTGAGCTGAACTACGTTCTGCCTAGTCCACTCCTAATGAAAGCTGCATAAACCCCACATGTCAAGAATAGAGGCTGCGTCCGTCAATGAACTCAGAGAAAAGGATTTTACGGTAAGTCAAAAAATCCTATTTTTTTCTGCTACCTTTCAGGCCGATAGCCGATATTAGGTGCCGATATTCTAAAACTGAATGGCATTTTAGGAAAAGAGACTCAAGTAACTGCCTGCGTCGGAGATAAGAACTGTACACCCCAAATACGTCGAAAGTAATCCTCACCTGATCCGTCTTGCATCAAGTCGAGTTTCGTCTGTGTCGGGGAGGGTCCCTCGTCAGGAGTGTACCGTTTGGGGAGGTCGGGACGAGTCGTTGAGTCAAGCATTGTTCGTCATGTTTGAGTTGTTTTCTCCCTACCCACGACGCAGGCAGTTACTTGAGTTTCTTTTCCTAAAATGCCATTCAGTTTTTTAG
>BLSH010054794.1:880323-900748 GCA_018402905.1 Glandirana rugosa | reverse complement strand
CATGAGTTTCCATGCGATGCGAGTTTCCATGCGGCACAAGTCTATATGTGACACACGTCTCTGTGCGACATGACCCGCGTCTATGCGACATGTATTGCTTTGCAACCCTGTGTTTCAGCTCACATGTGTTTTAACAATCATGGTTAAACATATTTTAACAAACATATTTTAACAAACATGTTTTAAGCAAACAAGTGTTTAAGCAAACATTAATTTAGGCAAACGTGCTTTTTTAGCAACCATACGTTTAAGCCAGTTTGCAAGCATGCCCCTGTTCAACTGCAACCAGGCCCAAGCAGGATGAGCCAAGCACATATGCTTCTAATGTGGCGTCTCTGCTGCTTCAGAGCAGTAAAAAATAAATAAATAAGCTCTGATGCCCAGCCAAGGAAAAATAAGCCTTTAATAAGGACCCCAGCTTTTTATCTGAAGGGTCATTAACACCTGGGCATTATCAACAGGGAAGGTCAGGGATTTACTTAGGGATGTTACTTCTGCATGGACAGCTGGTACTCCCCCCCCCCCCCCTTCAAAAAGTTTTCCTGCATAGGTTATATTAAAAGGAACAAACGATTTGTCCGGCTGCACCCAGTCAGCATATGTCACCCTCTCAAGAAGGGTGCAAAGTGAATCCTTTCACATCTTGTGGTATTTTAATGACCCAAGGGAGGGATACACATCCACAGGACTTCTCCACTGGAGGTAACCTGAATGCTGCATGTACCTTATGTGTAAGTACCTGGATCAGCAGCCTCTGAGTTTGAGAGTCAGGTGTCCTTGGGGATTCTTCTGGCTCAGGCCAGATCCCTTGTAGCTACCTCCTCTCCCTCATAAACCCATTCTCACTCCAGAATCAGAGGGTTAGGGGAAGGAGACCTGTCTCCCTTCTCACCCTGTGTGATAGAAGCAATCATATCAGCAATCCTGGTTTCTAAGCTCAGTAAGGCTGCCGACAGGTCATCTTTAGTAACATACTCTGAGGAAACAGATGAGAGGTCAGCTGTGTCTTTCTAGCAGAGCCCTCTGGTGGTGGGAAAAAAGGAGTGAAATATTAAACTTTTTTCTATGTTTGGGGGAAGCTAGCTGGGTTCAGTAACATTAGCCCCATTGGGGATTACTCCCCATTTCTCGTCGCAGGGCCTGGAGGAGACTGCAGGCCCAACCTTCACCCATCACGATGGGCTTTGTCCAAAGGACCTTCAAGGACCGGGTATCCATTCTGAGGGTCCACTCCCTTGGACCTGTATAGCACCCTGCAGGCGTACCTTGGTTCAGTGTTCCAGGTTTACCTACACGCAGGATCCAGCGACATATATGGTCGCTTACCTGAAAAAGCTTGCCGTTTCTTCTGACGACTTAGTGAGGCCCAGGTACCATTTATCTTAGCTTTATGCCATTTGAAATGGATCCAGTATGAAGGCTGTCCCTGATTTTAAAAGAAAATGTGTGGGAACCAGCATAGAAGCTCCACAGAGCTGTAGAAGTGACCATCCACCTTCAAGACACTGGCGAAAAAACTAAAGTGCTCCCAGTGTGGAAGGGGTTATATAGGAGGGGGGCTCACTGTTTGTTTTTTGATTACCAGTGTCCATTCACCTATAGGTGGCGCAAAACCCAGTATGTATATGAATATATAGCCTGTTCTGTGTCCCATGATGTCCAAGAAAGAAACAACCATTAATACACTGTTGTTTACCACTGTATTTGCTTCCACTGCATCTACAGATTGGTAAGAAAAGTCTGATATTTTGCAGTCCACATAAAGTGGGCTCACTATATACAAGTTTTTTATAAAAAAAAAAAAACAAGCTTTCTGTCTCCTCAACAAAGCTGTAAGTTCCTCCATTTGCATTATATAATTTACTGCTCTAATCCAGTAATGCACAGTGGAGGGAGAAGAGGATTTCCAATGTGCTGGTATGCAGGTCCTCAGCACGTTTAACCACTTCAATACCAGGCACTTAGAACACTAACCGCCCAGACCAATTTTCAGCTTTCAGTGCTGATGTGATTTGAATGAGAATTGCGCGGTTTTATCATTTTGTTCCCACAAATAGAGCTTTCTTTTGGTGGTATTTGATCACCCCTGCAGTTTTTATTTTTTGCGCTATAACAAAACTCAGAAAATTAAAAAAAAAAAAAAGTTTTTCTTCATTTCTGTCACAAAACTTTGTATAAAGTACATTTTCTCCTTCACTGACGGGCGCTGATGAGGCTAGACTGACAGGCACTGAGGAGGCAGTACAGATTGGCACTGATGAGGTGGCACTGATAAGGTTGCACTGATGGGCACATATGCAGCACTGATGGGCGGCACAGATGAGCAACACTGACGGGCACTGATATGCGGCACTGATGGACACTCATAGGCGGCACTGATAGGTGGCACTTTTAGTTGGCACAGGTGGGCACTTTTAAATGGCACAGGTGGGCACTGATAGGTGGCACAGGTGGTCACTGATAGGTGGCACTGGTGGGCACTGGTGCATATAGCACTGTTAGGGATGGCACTGGCAGGCATCATATATGGGCACATTGCCATCCCTACAGTGCACTGTATTGCCCTTACCTGGTGGTTTAGTGGGGGCTTCCTGGTGGTCCTGGGTGGCCTCCTCACGGTGTCCCGGGGGGGGGGGGCCTCCCTGGTGGTCCTGGGCAGGCTCCCTGGTGGTCCAGTGAGGTGATCCTGAGGGTGGCTGCGCTGATGAACTTCAGCACAGCCCCCCCCCATCAGGAGAGCAGTCGATCAGCTCTTCACTGCTGAGGTCTGCAGACCTGAGCAGAGGAAAAGCCGATAAACGGCACTTCCTATTTACACTGTGATCAGCCGTGATTGGTCATGGCTGATCACATGGTAAAAGGCTTCCACAGAAGCCTTTTACCTCGGTCGGTAATGCGGTGGGTCACCCCCGCGGATTATCCTGAGGACGTCAATAGACGTCCAGTCAGGATAATGAACCACCCGCCCGGATGTCATTTGTCAATACCCCTGGCGGGAAGTGGTTAAAAGATGTCTGACTAGAGAATGTTGATATTTTCATTTGGAATGAGGTCTAAGGTGTAGCAAACAGGCTGCCAGGTCGTGGACAAGAGAAAGGGTACGTAAGATCTTCAATCAAATCACATACATCCTTCCAGTAAGGTTGAATGTGAGGGCATGTCCAAAAATGTATGATCGAGCATTCCCCTGTCTTTCCCACATCGCTACAGGTGGGGTCAACACTAGGAAACACTCTGTGTAGTCTCTCTGGAATGTTATACCATCTAATCAGGAGCTTATATAAAAAATAGAAGATTTGTGTATAAAATAAAAAAAAATAGTCATAGCATTTTTTTAAACAAGCATAGTAATTAGTTGGGTAGTAGTGCAGAATCTGTGGGGTGGGGAAGTTGATGCTTTGAGAGGGAGTATAATTTAAGTGTTGGTAAAATCACATGTTATATTGATGTCAGGAGGAAAGCCGTAGTATGAATTATTATTTTTTTTTTTTTTTGTGGCTTAATAATAAAGTTGGTCCAGATGTAATGTGTCTATGGAACATAATCAAAGCCCAACCATGAGATAAAAATAGCCTCACTTACTTTCCTCCCACTGTTGGCTGGGTTTAAATAAAAAAAAAAAAATCTAGATCTTTTTTTCTCTTTTCTTAAGCCACAATCACATGATCATCCAGAGCAGGTTCCTTCTCCTTTCTGTTTACTTCCTAGATGGGGTCCTTCTTCTGCATGTCACTGCCTGTGTGATATGGCAACTTGCATTGTCTGGCCAGTAGAGGGGTTGCTAAGGATCTAGAAGAGGACTGACATTGGACCGATGGGAGTACAGGGGACCGGCCAATGAGGATATCGTACAGCGCTGGACTAGCAGTCCCTGCAGGCGAAACTGGCATCAGTGAGGGACTTAAATGGGATACTCAGGTAAGTATAACTGGCTTTAGCATATAAAGAGAACTTAACACTTGGCAGGATGAGTTAGTGGTGGGTGGGTAGGAGGGGGAGGGATGAATGGATGGAGAAAAAAAAATAGATTTTTGCCCAGAGTTGGACTTTAACCACTTTGCCTTTCTAGATGTACAATGTCCAGAAAAGACATTGCAGCCATGAGCTTGTTTTTTTCCCCAAGTCCTCTTCCAGGACAGCTTACAAGAGAGTCTTCATTTCTCTTAAATGTGAAACAAAACATCCCTATTGGATAAAATGGATCCCTGTCAAAGCCGCTCAGTTCATGTGTTTCCTCTGGCCTAACAGGATCACTGTAACATTTGTTATTTTCCTTTTAGACCTGTGTGCTAGTTTCAGGGGTCTCCCATGACTCGAGCAGTGAACCTGGAGGAGAGTAGTATCTAGGGTCCTTCCACAGCTAGGTTACTACCATAGACCCCCACACCCTCCTTTTTTATGTCTTTAGTTCCTCTCCAGGGGGAGAACCAACTAGTCCAGGTAGGTACAGGTTCTAGTTCAACCACCTCACATCCACATTTTAATGCATCCTTCTGTGGGGGACTGCTTGGGATAGGTGTGTGCGCAGTGCTCTGTTTTTTATGGCCAATTACCAGGGAATCCTTTGGACCCCTGCAGGTGGTGTTGAGTATTTCAGATTATAGGTGTGCAGTGTCTGCAGGAGCAGCGTTGTCTGTGATAGGGGAAGTTGATTGGCACGTGCAGGGTCTCTTGTCTTTCCCCTGCTGGAAGTGATGCTTGTTTCAGCATCACAATCACCAACCTACGGGCATTATGGAATGGAGTCCAGCGAATCCAGTTTGGTCTTTGCCAATGAACAGAGCAGGAGACATGGCACGGATTCCACAGTGTCATGCCAGGGCTTATTGGGATGGAGAAGAGCTGAGGCGGGGCTTTCTGGTTGAACTATTTTGGGACAGATTTGACATTCTTGCAAGCCAGTTATGTAGGAGGCTGGGACATCTGCGGCTGCAGATCTGGTTGATCACCCCGATAATGGATCCAAGGTAGGGCACAGTTTGCATATTGTGGCATATCTCAGCCTATTTTTTCTTGTTTCTGTGAAGAAGGCACAGTACAAGTATGGTGTAAGGGGCTGTTGGCTCTCCTACACTACCCATTGCTATGCATGCTGACACTCCTGGTGTGGTCAAAAGGTGAGTGTTCATTTTTGGCAGTGTTCTAGGTTTTTTGTTAATGGTGGCATGTGCTTTTCTGTTGTAGGCTAAAGCCCCTGAAAAAAAAAAAACCTTAAAGTATAAGTTCACCTTTTGACAAAAAAAATAGTAAATGCACATTTTTTTACAGGTAAAAAAATGTGCATTTATTATTTTTTGTTTTGGGAGCCTGTAAAGCATTGCACCAGTGATCAGCTGATCGCTGATGCCATGCAGGTCTCCTGCAGATTAAGGATGGGCTTGGACGTGTTCGCAACCGCACGTGCCAAAGCCTGCCAGGAAGCTGACACTGTGCAGCGCTAATTACAGGCAGTGAGACATTTCCCGATCTGTGCAGCCACAGATTGGGAAATGTCTCACTGCCTGTGATTAGCGCTGTGCAGTGTCAGCTTCCTGGCGGGCTCGGACACGTGCGGTTGCAAACACGCCCGAGCCCATCCTTACTGCAGATCTGTCAGTGTATCGGCTTGCTCGTACCTTATAAGAGGAAGCCGATGCATTCTGACAGGAACATTCAATGAACTACCACGCCGCTCTGAGCACTGCCAGACCTTATAGCTTTCCATTCACGAGTGAATGAGTGACACGGCTGGGTGTGTGACGTGTTTTTAATTGTGGCAGCAGACACAGGGATAAAATCCCCAGTCTACTGTCACAGCGGGGGAGGGGGGTTGAGTAACATGTTATGAAAGGTGAACTTCTCCTTTAAATAAACCAAAGAGGTTAGCTTTCATAAGCAGATATGTGCTCCTTGTAGGATCAGGCTATCAGCTTTTTAAGAGAAACCAGTGTGTCATGCTTGTACTGATAAATTAGTCAAAAAAAAGAAATCTAATCTCTTTAGGCCTCATACACACGGATGTTTTCTGCAGCTCTCCATGTTAGTCAATGGCCCCATAAAAACGCCGACGTTTTTGAGCTGTAGATGGCGTCAGCATTAGTGAGCTGAAACTAGAACCCACGGCCAGCGCGTTCTGAGGCTGTAACGTTTTGGCGTTTTTTGACGCCGACACTGCAAAACGCCAACTAACGCCAACTAATAATGTACCGCCGTTAACCGGCGTTTTTTGACGCCAAAGTTTTAGGTCCCATAGAGGGATGATTTTTTTAAAAAACCGCCTATTGACGCCGACGCTTACTAACACTCACTAACGCCAATGCATAACGCCGAAAAACGCCACTTTTTTTTTTTTTTTTCCTTGACGTTGGGCCCGACATTTTGTTTATTTTTTAAGAAACATCCATCCAAAAGACTGCATAAAGAAGGAATTTTCTAGTATGTTTTAATCTGTCAGGAACCTGGTTTAATGATTTGCCTCCCATACCCCCATGCCTAATACCTGTTAGGAAATGGACGCTATTCTGTGGACTTCTGTGAGCCTATGCACGCGCCTGTGCGCGTACGCGCCGGAAACCGTGTCAGGCGGCTCTATTTAGGCTGGTAACACCCAGCAGCCAGTGCTGTCCATTCTACAGCATTACCCGTGCCTACAGCAGTGTGTTTCCTGTCAGTTCCTGTGACCCCGTCTTGTCTCCTGTTCCCGTTGTCTTCCACCTGCATCGACCCCGGTTTGCCCACGACCATTCTCCTGTTTCAACCCTGTGTACTTCGCTGCCAGCCTGTTGATGACCCAGCCTGCACCTGACCACTCTCCTGCCTGCTCCACTTGTACCGCACTGCCCGCCTGCTGCCAACCCGGACTGTCTCACTACGCTACTTCCCAAGCACAAGCTCCAAAGGAACCCTCTACGCTTGCATCACCATCCATCCAAGCCCTTGTGCCACCCTGCACTCCCGAGCTCCCTGTCTGCACTACCAGGGGTTCCGGAATTAGGGTTGTAAGAGAGGTTGCTCCCTGCATAAGTCAGACTCCACCACCAGGTGTGTGACCGTAACGGACAGCCATGTCCGAGTCTGCGCAGGGGCCCTCTCCAACGGAAAATCTCTGTCAGCACTTGGCCGAACTCACACGAGCCATTCGGAATCTGCAGGAGGAATATCAGCAGCTCGAGGAGCGGGTCCAAGAACTCTCCTCCCCAGTTCCAGCAGTGGCATCGTATATCACGGTTGCCATGCCTTTGGAGCCCGAAGTTCCCTTGCCAGAGCGGTTCTCAGGTGGCCGCAGCAAGTTCCGTGCATTTAAAAATGCCTGTGAACTATATTTCTCCCTCCAGCCGCATACATTTGCACAGGAAGCCACGAAGGTGGGTGTCATAATCTCTCTCCTGCAGGGAGAACCCCAAGCATGTTTCTATGTTTCCATGTTTCATGGGCCCTCCGTCTGCTTGAACAGAAAGCACCAGCTGTGTCCAGCTTAGCCCTGTTCCTCCACACCTTGGCCCAGCTTTGAGGACCCCCATCGGGCTGCTACCGCAGAGGCTGCATTACATTCCCTCCAGCAGGGCCACCGTTCTGTTGAGAACTATGTGGCTGAATTCAGGCGCTGGAGCGCCGACACAAATTGGAACAACGCAGCCCTGCGTCACCGGTTCCGGCTGGGGTTATCAGAATCCCTGAAGGATGAGTTGGCCCCTGTAGGGGTCCCCCAATCCCTGGATGCTCTTGTGAATCTGGCCATTCAATTAGATTGGCGCCTCAGTGAGCGCAGAGTAGAGAGATCCGCAGGGTTTCCAAGTCCCCGTGGGTCACTACTTCAGTACCACCATGCAGCTACTCCGGCTAAGACCGAACCCAGGCAGCTGGGGCTTCTTTGTCCTTCACTCACCCCTGAAGAGACGCAGCGCCGCTGGAACCAAGACCTCTGCCTCTACTGTGAAGGTCCTGGGCACTATGTCAGGGCTTGTCCAGCCAAGAACCATAAGGGCTTTACCACTAGATCTACTAGTATTCCCAGTCTGCCTAGAACCTCTTCTTCTCATCTTGCTCTCCCTATCACGCTCCAGTTACCAGGAAGGAGTATGTTAGTCACCGCAACAATTGATTCAGGGGCCTGCAGTTGTTTTGTGGACCAGACATTTGCAGCCTAACACCTAATCCTTCTATAACCTAAGGCCCAAGGGATGATGGTCAGTCTTGCAGATGGAACTACCATCAAATCCGGAGTGGTCACCCATGAAACTATTCCCCTGCCTGTCTCTACTGCGGATGGCCATCAGGAACTCCTGCACCTTGACGCCATTGCGTCACCTTTATTCCCCATTATCCTGGGACTACCCTGGCTCCAGGCTCAAAACCCCTTCATCAATTGTTCCACAGGGGAGATCAGATTCTCCTCCCCCTACTGCCAGCAACACTGTTGGCCCAGGGCCCCGGAGGTCCCCACTGCTCTGCTATGCCTTGATGCCGACCCGGATCCTGACTCCGTCAAGACCGTTCCGCCTGCCTATCGTGCCTATCTGGACGTGTTTAGCAAGAAGGGGACAGAGTGCCTGCCACCCCATAGGCACTACGACTGCCCTATTGAGCTCCTCCCAGGAGCGGAAGTGCCCTTTGGGCGGATCTTCCCACTGACTGAGGTGGAGCTCTCAACCCTGAAAACTTACCTGGACGATAACCTCAAAAAGGGTTTTATCCACCCTTCTACATCTCCAGCAGGAGCCGGGATCTTTTTTGTGGAAAAGAAAGTTCACACCCTACGACCCTGCATCAATTACAGGGAATTAAACAACATCACTGTGAAAAACCGGTACCCGCTACCCTTGGTACCCGAACTCTTCCAACGACTCGGGGCAGCCACTGTCTTCACAAAACTGGATCTCCGCGGTGCCTATAATCTTGTCCGAATAAGAGAAGGTGATGAATGGAAAACCGCCTAACGCACACGCTTCAGGCATTTTGAATATCGGGTGATGCCCTTTGGCCTTTGCAACGCACCGGCTACATTTCAGCATTTTGTGAACGACATCTTCAGGGACTATTTGAATCAGTTTGTCATAATCTATCTAGATGATATTCTCCTTCTCCTTAGATGCCCACCGTCAACACGTTTCTAAAGTACTGGGTCGTCTCAGGCAACATGGACTCTATACGAAAGCGGAGAAATGCTTATTTGAGTGCCAAAGCATTCCATTCCTGGGCTTGGTCATTTCGACCACCGGAATCACAATGGACCCACAGAAGGTCTCTGTCATTGTGAATTGGCCAGCTCCGGTGGACAAGAAAGGTGTTCAGCAGTTCATGGGCTTTGCAAATTTTTATCGCAAATTTATCAAGGGGTTCTCAAAAAAACCTACATTTTCTTGTCCCACTCTGCAAAGTTTTGCTGAAACTCTGACCAGCCTAAGGGTGCAAGGGATAAAAATCAATCCATACCTTGATGATCTGATGTTCCATGTGGAGTCGGAAACATCTTAAAAGAAAACTTGGATTCCGATCAGCTGTCTGGAGAATCTGGAGTGGTTAATAAAAACAAAAATCACAGCTGCTACCTTCCCAAAAAAGTACATTTTTTGAGTTACGTGATCGACCAATATTTTATGCACGGAAGATAAGATCAACAAACTGATAGACATTTTCTATCTTCTACTAGCTTTATGAAGGCAGCCATCCCTGGTGTACACTGGGCTCACTTGCACAAGTCCACATCAAAACTTTCTCCTGACTGTCTGGGGCAGTGAACAAGAGTTACTAGATCTACAAGTGACAGTCCCAGAGCAGATGAAAGAACCAGTACATTGATGTACAAGCCCATAAAATGTATTATGAGGATCTTTGTAGAACAAACCAACTCTATTAAGGATAATGAAAGGGCGCTCACTCTCATCTGCATAAACAAAAATTGCAGCACGAGTTCCCCTCATCTAATGCAGATAAAACAACTGCTGGGATGGGATAAATATTTTTTCCCATTTCAGCTGTGCATTTGAAAAGGAGTTTAAACTCTAGTGGATTTCCTCAGCAGAATAGAGTTAATACAGATGGAATGGGAATCAGAACAACTTACCTTCAGTCAAATAGCAGTGAAATGGGACTTCTTGGAAGTGTATCTCTTTGCATCAGTCAGCAACAAGAACACGGATGCATTCTTTTCTCTACAAGGGAATGTAGGCTCCCTTCAGAGAATATGAATGATAGCACAAAAACTTTTCTTTCAATCATGGTTAGTGTTTGGCTGAAGCCATTTATTATCAGTCAACCTTGTTTACTCTTTTTAAAGCATAATGACAACAGAAACTACCCAAATGACCCTTATCAAACATTTACATACCCTTGTGATTTTGGCTAATCAAGAAGTGGAAAATGAGGGGTTCTGTTAAAACCACGGTCAGGTAGACCAACTAATAGTTCAGTCACAACTGCCAGGAAAATTGTTTGGGATGCAAAGAAAAACCCCCAAATAACGTCAGGACTCTCTGAAAACATGTGGATTCGTTGTTTCAAGATGCACAATATTGAAGAAAGATGGGCTGCATGGTCGGGTCGCCACAAGAAAGACATTACTACACAAATGCCTCAAAGTATCCCACTTACAATACGCCAAACAGCACAGAGACAAGCCTCAAACCTTCTGGCACAGTCATTTGGAATGAGGAGACCAAAATTGAGCTTTTTGACCATAAGCATAAACTCAACATTTGGAGAGGAGTCAACAAGGCCTGTGAAACACGGAGATGGATCGCTGGTGTTTTGGGGGTGTGTGAGCTATAAAGGTGCAGGAAATTTGGTCAAAATTGATGGCAAGATGAATGCAGTGTGTTATCGAAAAATACTGGAGGGGCATTTGCATTCATCAGCTAGGAAGCTGCGCATGGGACGTACTTGGACATTCCAACATGACAATGATCCAAAACACAAGGCCAAGTCGACCTGTCATTGGCTACAGCAGAATAAAGTAAAGGTTCTGGAGTGGCCATCTCAGTCTATTGAGCTCAATATCATTGAGCCACTCTGGGGAGATCTCAAATGTGTAATTCATGCAAGACAGCCCAAGAATTTCCAGGAACTGGAGGCTTTTTGCCAAGAGGAAAGGGCAGCTTTACCATCTGAAAAGATAATGAGCCTCATCCACAAATAACACAAAAGATTTCAAGCTGTCATTGATGGTAAAAGGAGAAATACACGGTATTAAGAACTGGGGTGTGTAAACGTTTGATTAGGGTCATTTGGGTAGTTTCTGTTGTCATTATGATTTAAAAAGGGTAAACACAGTTGACTGATAATAAATAGTTTTGGCCAAACACTAACCAAGACTGAAAAAAGTTTGTGTTCTCATTCATATTCTCTGAAAAATGGCCAAGAAATCATAAATTCTGCCAGGGTATGTAAACTTATGAGCACAACTGTGTGTGTGTGTATGTATGTATATATATATATATATATATATATATATATATATATATATATATATTATAGATAGATAGTAAAAAATAATGCATGTAAATGGCAAATGCCACACATCATGTCCCAGAAAAAATCAGTAAGAGTAACAAGTCTACCTCATTTATTGTTTACTCTAAACTGGTGAGTGATTTGGGCACTATCGTTTTTTTTACCATTTTTCAGGCACGCTCCATTTTGATGCTTTACACATTTTTTTTTTTTTTCTTAACTGCATCATCTTTTGTTTTGTTCAAAAATGTATTATAGTGTATTTTTTCCTAAAAATATATACTTGATAAACAGTTTCACAAATTCCCTGCAACATATAAAATTGCAACTGCCATATTTTTACTTTCAAAATATTTTATTTTGATACATAGGGTAGAGACAAATACAAGGTATACTAGAAGTACATCTTAATTGCCTAAGGCCGGACAAAACAGAGTTCTTGAGACTAAATGTCAAGATACAGAGGTAGTAAATTCCTGCCTAGTTTTGTTCCAGAGTAAATGGAGATTTCTCTACAGGAGATGGTGTCCACCTGGCACCCCAAAAAGGGATCACACTGTGCCAAATGTAGACCACCCCCAGTCCGAAGGTAGATTGTCACTCAGGACAATGTTGAAAGAATAATAAAAAAAACTAACCTATTAACAATCTGTCCTCAAAATTGGAATACTAGAAGATCAGCCAGAGACAAGATGTCTTCCTAGAGCAGGTAGCAAAGATGGGAGCCAAAAAGAGGGGACGAGGGAAGCAGGAGAAATGGAGAGATAAGAGGAGAGCCAATCATCAGTTGAGGTATCGGGAGTTCTGTTAAACAGAGGTGCCTAGTATTAATGAGATACCTAAGTGCTGTGCCCAAGGTTCCCAGATGGCATCAAATTTAGATGTTGGGTCATTGAGTACGCTTGAAATTTTCTCTTGGGACATGATCCAAGATATTTTTCATTGGGCCGCAGCTATGGAGACTTTGGGTTGTTTCCCTGCCTTGGCAATGGTTAATTTGGCTCCCAGAAGAATAAAATGGATTTTTTTGCAGCTTTGTTTGTGAGCCCTAGGGATATCAGCATTGACAAGTGCCATCGCCGGGGATCTGGGAAGTTGGCAGTTGGTTACTTTATAAATCAGGAGAAAAACAGATTTCCAGATCCTGGGACATTCCCACCATATGTGGGACATGGACCCATAGAGATGACAGCCTCTGAAACACAAGGGGTTCGACGTAGGGTATATGGCAGCTACTTTTGAATGTGTTAAATACCATCTAGTTGTCACTTTCAGACTTGCTTCGATCAGGGATATATTCAAGATCCCTTTGAATGATTTAATGTGTACCCGTTGCCATTTCTCCAAATCCCACTGAAGCTGAAGGGCATTTTCCCAGGGTAACGTGGGGCGATTTGTCTAATGGGTCAGCTAGTGACCGGTAGATGATACAGATGCCCACCCCTAAGATCCATTTTTTTGGCCACACCACTGTTCATAAGCTGTGAAGGCAGGGGGATTCGGCTTGTTTTTCAAATTTTACTGAGAATGATAGATTTGACTAAATCTGTATAGTTTGGAATTCGGTAGTTCCAGTTGGCTCACACAAAAGCTAAGGGAGATTGGGCCCATTGAGTTAAAAAAGTGCCTGATTCGGTACAACCCCTTGTCCGGCCACCACTTGAAGGATTTCATCTCAAGTCCCGGTGGGAAGTCAGGGTTGTGGAAAATGTGAGCTAGGGGGTGATATTCCAAGACCAGAACGGAGGAGGTACGCAGTTTATACCAAATAGCTAAGAACTGGACTGGAGAGAGGATGGTAGGGGCAGTCCCTGGGAGGGATCCAGAGTAGAAAATCTAGGGTATGAGTAGGGACGGCTTGTCTTTCTATTTGGATCCAGTTAGGTTTTTCTGACTTGGCGTATACGCTGGAGAGTTGTGCTAATCTTGCTGCTTGAAAATACCATTTTAGCTTTGGGAGGCCCAGACCACCCTTTAATCTAGGAAGGTGCAGTGCATTCTGAGGTATTCTATATCCCCCTTCCCCCCATACAAATTTGATAATTTTGCTTTGAAAGCTACTCAGCTGATCCATTCTGATTGTTATGATTAGGGATCTGAAGAGATATAGATATAGAGATATAGAATTCTGGGTAGGAGAGTCATTTTAATTGTGTGAATCTTTCCTAGCCAGGAAAGCTCACCCTTAGACCAAGAGTTTAAGTCTGACTCTAATTTCTTATACTTTGGTGGAAAGTTTGCCTCATAGAGCTGTTCTATTTTGTTTGTAAGTGCAATTCCTAAATATTTAATAGAGGAATCACTCCATTCAAATTTGAAGGAGTGCTTCAGAGAAATGACTGTGGCCAGCAGAAGTGAAATATTAAGAGCTTGGGATTTCGAGTAGTTTACCTTAAGTCCAGAAGCTTTTGCAAAGTCGTTCAGGACCCCACATAAATTGGGGAGGGAAACAGTTGAAGCAGTGACAAACAGCAGGACATTGTCTGCGAATAACCCACATTTGTGAAATTGGGGGCCGCAGGAGACCCCTTGAATGTTGAGATTATTTTGTAATGATACTGCTAAGGATTCAATTGCAATAGCGAATATAAGGGGCAGCGGGCAGCCCTGCCTAGTACCCCTAAAGAAATCAAAAGGTTTGGAGTAATAGTCCTGCATACGAATTAACGCCTTTGGGGAGGAGTAGAGAGCATGGAGAATCCCCCTGAATTTCTGACCAAAACCCCATCGGTCTAGTAAGGCAAGTAAGTAAGGCCAGGTTACAGAGTCAAAAGCTTTGTGAAGGTCTAGGGAAAGTAACATACCCTGTCGCTTGGGGCCCTTATCCCAGTTAAATTGTAGCAGGGAAATGTCTATTGCCCTTATGATTTGATCTGGTCCCTGCCTACCGGGGAAATGTCATTGGCAGTTAAGGGGTTAACCTGGAGGGGGCACTCTAAGGGTTAACTGTTTTCCCTCAGTGTGTTCTAACTGTATGGGGGCTGGACTGGCAGGGGGAGGGGAGTGATCACGGCTTCCATATACAGGAAGACTGTGATCGCAGCCCTTCCCTCCTCTGTCAGAACAGAGATCTGTGTTTACATACACGAACCTCCATTCTCTCACTGCGGGGGAGCCATCGCGGGTAGCCAGCGGAGATTGAGCCCACCCTACCCGCTCCCTGGCCCCCCAGAAAACAGTGAGCGCACCTCTGGCGGCGCACGCACGCTCACTATACTCGTTACCGCAGCCGCCGTCAGGTGACAGAGGTTTGCGATAACGAACCACTCTGTCGCAGGCGTTCAGGAAGTGGTTAAATCTGAATAAGGTTCAGGAGGGCAATGATTTTACTATGAAGCTCAGATCAAGAACCACGGGTATGTGACCTCAAATTAGGAAAAGAAAAGTTTAGAATAAATCTCTGAATGCATATTGAACAAAAGAGTAGTGGATGCTTGAAAAAGACTCCCATTAAAGGTAGAAAGTCAGTTTGCAAAAGGTGAATGTAAACCTGCTTGGAATAAACATCAATCTATACTTTGACAAAACAAGTTAAACACCCCAAAAATGTGTAATGGACGCAGAATATTCATACACCGTGGGTTATATGCATGTACCTTCAGGTGATTGGACACTGGCAAAGCTTTCAAAGATACACCCCATGGGCGCCTTCCCTTTAACCCAACCCCACTCTGTGAGTCATCAATCTTGTGCTAGTGTCTGAGTGTGATGAAACATTTTTCCTTCACTAATAAAATTGCCCTTTGCTTAACTAGCTTATTATATTTATTATATTATGTTCTGATTCTTCACTCAAACCTTCAATGTCTTTTAATTCCAACATAGAAGCAGTGTATCCGGATCTGTGAAACCTCTGTAAATATTTGGGGATGGCCTGTATTGTTGCTTTGGACAATGGCTGTAGCGTAGGCACTCACCCTGGCACCTGAGTTAAGTCACTGGGTGCTATATAGGCCCATGGCTCTGGTTCATCGTTATGGAATTCAGTCTCTGAAGACCCCTTTGGAGGTATGCCCACTCAGACGGGCGGAGCCTGGACTTTATTAACAGTCAATAGCCATGACTAAGGACTAACGTTCGAAACGCGTAGGCTGTTTTACAGCTTTGTACATCCACTTAATCAAGAAATACCATTTTGGATGTCATCCTGAATGCCGACCATCCCTTTCCTTAATCTGGTATGTTGGAGGTGTCAGCAGCCTCTGAGCATCAGGCGGAACCTTTATGTGGGAAGGTTGCAGCGCCTGTACACCTGTTTTCCTTAGGTGTTACATCACACCACTGGTCACATTCTTTAACACCACTTCCACTTAAAGCCCTTATAAAGTAATCAGGTCCCTGTAGATATAAGAATTGGTTACAAGATGGGGTGTACACCTGGGTTAGTGCATTCACCTTACAGATACGCTTCTACTACATTCTGCACAGTATTCTGTGAGTATTCCACCGGGAATTACCCTCACTTGTAGCTATGACAGAGACCCGACAAACACACATCATTGCAAAATCACAGCCGAACATTTGCTCTGCCAAAGACGTGCACAACACTCAGTGAGATGTGTCACACTTGATCCGTAGTAAGAATCTGTTTTTTTTTTTTTTTTTTTTTCTTTGGGCATGTAACAAGCGACCTATTTGACAAAGGCAGAGCTCTCTGCATCTATATTACATTTTCCCAGACAGATTACAGCCTCAATGCAGCCGTCTCTGTCCAGGCCCTAAAATTAACATGCCTTTTCTCCTACTCTGATTCTTAATTGGTATCAGATCCCAATATGCCAGGCCTAGAGGACCTAACCACAGAAAGAAATTAAGAGTATATTCAGGTTGCATTCCAGGAAGCCGTGGAAGATTTTTCTCCCCCAGATTGTCACTATATTGAAGAGGGAGCTTCACACAACATGCTTGGTAACGTTGAACAGTTCATTGCCTTTTCTCACAAAAGCCTGGACGTTGTGCAAGCTGACTCTCCTCCATCTCATCATGCCCCTTTGGGTACAAGGAGATCTGCAAAATTCCGCAAAACATTCTCTGTCCAAGAACAGATAGAATATGCAGTCTATGCTGACTGGATCGCCCCTGAAAGAATTTTCATTCCTGCCAAAATCTTTTTACTGAACATTATCCAATGAAAAGAAAAACTTGCAAAAAGTTGGCTATTCCTGTAGTTGGTCCTGCTGTCTCTGTCCCGAACAAACATCTCACTGTACCTATTACAGATGTTCCATCTTTCAAAGATTCTGCAGATAGAAAGTTTAAGATGCTCCTAAAAGTTTTTTTTTTTATTCTTGTAGGCCTAGCCCTGCAACCAGCTATTGCTGCAATTTCATTATATCAAACTACAGCTAACCGGACAAGGACAATGAACAACTGACATAACCCCGTAATTCAGGATTGTGCTCTTACACAGCAATTAAAACAGTTGCCTATTACTCTACTTTTCGGTGTAGATACCCTGGGACATGTCATGAGACAAATTTCCAGGATGGTTCTAATCTCCATTGACTTGCGCAAAATCTTATGGCTATTGGCTAAAGCAGCTTTCCTAGGAAGATGTTTATTTGTTGAGGCAAATAGCACTTTCTGCTCTTCACATTGGCAGATCACCACTCCCAGAGAGTTCACAAAGGTCTTAGTACCTCTGCTGCCTTGCCAGAACTCAAGGTATCCAAGTCACAGGCTATCTAGACCCGTGTTTCTCAACCATTTTTCAGTCAAGGTACCCTTTAAAATTATGCACAATCTCGGGACACACCAATCAAAAATGTTTAGTGGTCAGTAGTTTGTTACAGAGTTCAGAGATCAGTAGTTTGTGATGCAGCGTTCATGTGTCAGTAGCAGAATTCATGAGCCAGTAGTTTGTGAGGCAGAGTTCAGGGGTCAGCAGTTACCAATGCACAATTACTGAGATAGTTGTGCAGGTGCCTGACCTGCAGTGACTTGATCATTTGGTAGGGCGAAAGTGGGCAGCGCCATACAGAGTTAGGCCCCTTTCACACTGGGGCGGTGGAGCGTTAGCAGTAATTCCCTGCTAGTCACAGCTGGGATTTTCCGCTGTTAGAGTGGCGCTACGGCTGCGGGAGCGGTGCACTTTTAATCCCCCACAAGGAGTTAAAACAGGGTTAAAAATGCCCACTCTCTGCGCTTCTGAGGCGTTGTGCAGCCGGTTCGGAAGCGCTGCCCATTGTTTTCAATGGGCAGGGGCGGTGGAGGAGAGGTATATTAACGCTCACCGCACCGCCCCATAGATGCTGCTTGCAGGACTTTTTGTAACATCCTGCAAGCGCACCGCCCCAGTGTGAAAGCACTCCTGCTTTCACATTGGGGTGGATGGGGAGTGACTTTTGAGGCGCTTTACAGGCGCGATTTTTAGCTAAATAGCACATGTAAAGCGCCTCAGTGTGAAAGGGGTCTCAGTGTTTGGCATGCAGTATTAAGCTTAAAAAAAGGCAAGTACAAGTAATATGGCAAAATGCTCAATCCACCTTGCCTGCTTTAAAAGTTGAGGCAACTTTCAAGTATTTTGCCACGGCACTCCTAGGGACCTTAGGTGGCCCCCCGTAGAGAGAAACTTATCTAGTCAACCTTTTTTCTGAAGGACTCCTCTTCCTTGCAGCTATCAGAAAATGTCTACAAGACAAATTGGATGCTCCAGGCCTTCAGCTGGGTGATCCGTTTCAACAAAACTGCTCTCCAGCCTTCCCTACTTCTGGAATACTTGGGTCTGTTCCTTGACACATCTCAAGCAAACATCTTTCTACCAGAAAATAAAGTTATCTCTCTAAAAGTGCATGCTCAAGAATTGAGATCCAAGAGACATCCCGCATTGACAATTCTCCAAGAGAGTTCTGGGCTTATTTTTAGCCTAATTCAAAGCAGTACCATGTGCCCAACTTCATTTAAGAACCCTCAAAAAAATAGCTTGTTGGCTTGGAACAAGCAGGTTTTTTTCTCTCAATTTTACTAATGTTCCTGTCCAGCCAAGCAAGGAACTCCCTATCTTGGTCTATCACCATCCCAGCCCTAACTTTGGGCAAGTCCTTCCTTCCTTGTCACTGGAGAGTTATCACAACGGACGCAAGTCTTTCAAACTGAGGAGCTGCAGTTCCTAACAGTCCAAGGAATATGCTCACTGAGGAAAGACAAGCTTCCCATCAACATTTTGGAACTCAGAGCAGCCAGGTTGGCCCTGCAGCACTGGGACCACCCTCCTGAAGGGGCATCCAATCAGAGTGCAGTCAAAAAATGGTGCTGCTGTTGCTTACATCAACCATGAAGGGATGACCAGAATCTTGCTGGTTTGAATTTTTTATGTCACACAATATTACTGCAAAGGTCTAGGAAATGCAAAATTTCAGTAAAAAACACACTAAAGTGATTCTTGGGGCAAACAAACACAATAAATTACCCACATTTTTTGTAAAATATAAATGACGAGGTTGCACCGAGTAAATATATACCCAACATGCCAAACCTTAAATTTGTGTTGGCCCGTGAAATGGAGACAAACTTCTCCTATAGGTATAGGCAGGTTACTGTTACGGAGGAGGTCATCTGCTAGTATTATTGCACTCGGTGCATGGCGATATGTAATGTGTGCTGCAATCAACATTTGTATGCATAGGTGCCCCCAATGCGTGCATATATGTGGGGGTTGAGGCCCTCAAAAAAAAAAAAAAAATGGAGGGGGGGGGGTGTCACATTTTATATGCTTGGCGTAAGTTCATTTTTTTGCAATTAAAACTTTTTTTTTTGCTCAACTTTTTTTTTTTTTTCTTTTTTCATCTCTTAGGTGGTAAAGAGTCCCCTATGTCATGATTTTTTGGTGACAGGTTCTCGGTAATGAGACATGTGGGGTCGAAAAATTGCAGATTGCCTTGCAATACATTCCTTCTTGATGCAATATCAGTCTCCTGCAGACTTTCAGTATAGATGTCTTCATATCTTGCCAGCGCCCTCACAGTTCAGTGAGGACTACAGGCCTTCTGCGGTGGCAGGCTGTACTTCTAGTTCATTCATGCATAAAAGTCTGCGAAGGAATGATGCAGCTATGTGGGCAGAGCCCCTCACAGCTGCACTCCAAATTCCCTGTAGATGGAGGTCTAGCTCTGCCTAATTTATATATATATTTATAACAGTAATAGAGCCGCGCTTAAAAAAAAGTCCTCAAGTATCTCAGATGTTCAAAACTGTACAAAGATCACCCCGTGCTCGGCACACCATAAGTGAATCCACCACCGTATATTAGGGGGGCTTACCAGACTCAGCTGGGAGCCCAGCTTGTAATTGTAGTCAGGTCTCACTCTCTCCTCCACTGAATCCTCACAGAAACAGCACTGGCCAGACAGGGGAGAAATCCCAGCAACCTTTCACCACGGGGCAGATTAACTCACAGGCAGGCATCCCATACACATATCCGAGCACCAAGGGAAAGAGGACTCAACATAGTGAAGTACCGCAGAGAGTTTTAATAGAAAAATAGTAAAATATTGTACTCACAAACAAATGTAGACAACGCATGTAGAACAGAAAAGCCGGCAATCTTTCAAAACAGCAACTGGTGACGTCAGCGCGCCCTCCCCTATATATTTATATATTTTTTTTTTGTCAAAAATAAGTTTATTGAAAATGAAAAATCAATAACAAAAAAACAACACATCCAGCATTACAGATTACAAACAGTCTTCAGCATAGTACAATAACTCAGACAGATTTTATCCCCCAGTCCAACGGCACACATTTGGGGGGGACCACCACCCCCCCCCGAAACGCCTCCACCTGAGCACAGGACATATATTTAATTGAACACAGCCATTCCCATTTACAACAAAACATCCTCATGTTACCCCAACATTATTTACCCTTACCGACACAAGTTAATTTATATACAGGACACGAGTCCACCTCCGCAAAGCCCCCCCCCACCACCAGG
This sequence comes from Glandirana rugosa, assembly GCA_018402905.1. Taxonomy (NCBI): domain Eukaryota; kingdom Metazoa; phylum Chordata; class Amphibia; order Anura; family Ranidae; genus Glandirana; species Glandirana rugosa. The sequence goes on along the minus strand of BLSH010054794.1, from coordinate 880,389 downwards.
GGGGGTTTACACACGGCAACCTGACCCCCTATTTTAGACAGACTCAATAACATGATACGACTTCTG
>BLSH010054794.1:863369-880313 GCA_018402905.1 Glandirana rugosa | reverse complement strand
GATATATATATATATATATATATATATATTATTTTATTTTTTTTTTTCTAACCGCAAAGTATCTCCCATTTGTGTAATCTTTAATTTAAGGGTAGGGGGACCCTCTGCCTTCCAATGGCGCAATATATTATTATTATTATTATACAGGATTTATATAGCGCCAACAGTTTACGCAGCACTTTACAATATTAGGGCAGACAGTACAATTACAATACAATTCAATACAGGAGGAATCAGAGGACCCTGCTCGTTAGAGCTATAAGTTTGCGAGCTTGGAAGAGAGCTCTAGCTATGGCTGTTTTAGTACACAGTATGGGGAGTTCATCCAAAATTCCTGCTTTGGTTCAGTAGGAACAGTAACCTGAAATACAGTATTTTTTTTTCTCAATCACAGATGTTATTATAATGAAAAAAACAAAATAAATACATGAAAATATTACATGTTACAATATCAGGTCGCATCATATAATACGTGGTGTATAACCCATATCTAGTATAAAACTAGTGCAGAAATAGAAGTACTGGGTTTTAGAATTATTACGGAATTTACTTTCTAGCAACAAACAGATAAAGCTGTTTCTAAGAATAATGTCTTCTATATCAGTAACATGAGTCTTACAAAAATAAAGGAGTGCAATATTTATTTAGTAAAGAAAAAGGAGAGTGAAGGGATATTAGAGAAGAGAAAGGTGAGAGGAGAAGAGTATTTAGGGGGGGAGAGTAGTAAGTGAAAGCAGGAAAAAGGTAGAGGAGGGAGACTAATAAGAAAGACAGGTTATGTAAGAGATTTGGCAGGACAACCATTAAGAGGGCACTTTACAAGAGTTATCTTCGTACAATCCATTTTAAATTCTTATCTGTAGTATGAATGTTTAGTAAGTTCCGTGAAAGAGTCGGCATTGAATTGATGAACAGATACCAATTTCTCCAATTTTTATGAAATTTACTCGTATTTTCATTTTTCATTGCGCTGATCTCTTCCATTTTGTATGTCGTGTTCACTTTGTCAACCCAATCGCCTATTGTTGGTACTTTTGAGGATTTCCAATAAAGGGGGATAAGATTTTTTGCTGCATTCAGCAAATGTCTTGTAAGAGAATTTTTATATTTGTGGATGGAAAAATGGTTTATGTGAAGTAAACAGGCTTTCGCGTCTAATAAAATTGAGGTGTCAGTGATATGTTTTATCCAATGGATAATGAGTTGCCAGAACTTCTGGATCAGTGAACACGACCACCAAATGTGCAAGAAAGAGCCTGTTTCGTAGCCACATCTACAGCATAGGTCAGCGTTGTGGGGGACCACCTCCTGGCCACCTGAGGCGTAACGTACCAAAAAGAAAGTAGCTTGTAAGACGATTCTTGAGCTTTTGTACTTAAAGAACATTTGTGAGCAAAAATACAGGCTCTCTCCCATTGTGCTTCAGAAAGGGGTGAGTCTAGCATCTTCCCACTTCTTTTTGATTTTTTTCAGAAGACTTAGTCTGACGTCACTAACCATGCGTAGGACAGAGAGATTGCTTTACGCATCAGGTATTTTTGGCAAATGTCTTCAAGAGGAGTTTGAGTTCTGGAGAAATTGTTTATTTTTATTGTTCAGTAAGAGATCGTGTAATTGTACATATGCCCAGTAGCCAGAAAGTGGTCCCTTTAATTTCCCTTTGAGGGCTTGAAATGGTCTCAATTTTTTTCCACGTAAACAGTGATGAGCTAGCAGTATCTCTATATCCGGATTGGATGTTAGTCTTGTTGATGATGAGTAATTAGAAACTGGGGTGAAAGGTCCTGGAAAGGAAGTCAGGGTTAGTTTTTTTGCTAATTTGTGTATTATTTCTAGGGCGGTGCTAGTCAATGGGTGTTGACCTTTGTGCGTATGTTGAAAGGGGAAAAGGGCCCAAGGGAGATATTGTAGGTTCAAATTGTTACTCTCGGATTCTATTTCAATCCATTCTTTGTCTTTTGCGTGGCAGTGCCAGTCTATGACTTTTGTGATGTGTGTAGCCTGGTAGTATTTCTGAAAATCGGGTAAACCCGTTCCTCCTTTGTTTGTAGGAAGATTAAGGCTGAATCTGGGTCTTCGGTGAACCCAGACAAAGTTCCTTTGAAATTTGTTGAGTGTTTTGAAAAATGAGTTAGGGATTTTGATTGGGAGTGCACTAAAGTAGTATAAGAGTCTGGGTAGGATGGTCCTTTTCAAGATTGAGATTCTGCCAAACCATGAAAAGTGTTTATTCGACCATTTCTTCAGATCTATCTCTATTTTTTTGAGAAGGGGAGAAAGTTTGTTTCGTAGATGGCATTGATGTTTGGTGTCAGTTTGATTACTAAATATTGTAAGGATTTTGGATCTCACTTGTATGGGCAGTTTTCTTGTGCAAGCTGTAATTGTTCTGGTTTCAATGAAATATTTAGAGCCTCAGATTTATTAAAGTTTATTTTAAAGTTTGATATATAGTTGAAAGTCTTCAATATCTTATTCAAGTTTGGAATGGATATATGAGACTGAGTTAGGAAGAAAAGAAGATTGTCTGCATATGCTGCAACCTTTTTTCTAGTTTTATGGATCTAATCAGTGGTTCTAATGACAGAATGAACAAAATTGGTGATAGGGGGCATCCTTGTCTAGTACCATTACCTATGTTTAGGGGATCTGAGTATATATTGTTAATTTTCATTTTTGCTTGGGGATTTGGATACAGTGCTTGGATCCATTTTAACATATTTTCACCCAATCCTATAGAGGACCAAGATACACGGTCGAAGGCCTTTTCTGCGTCGGTGGACAGGAGAAGGCCCTCTGTGTTTGAGTGTTTTGCAAAATGGATCAGATTTAGTGCTTTTATGATGTTGCCTCTAGCTTCTCTACCTGGCATAAATCCAGCCTGGTCAGGACCAACTATTAAGTTGAGAAGTGGTTTTGACCTATTGGCTAAAATTTTTGTCAAAAGTTTTAGGTCAATGTTTAGCAAAGAAATAGGTCTATAGTTAGAACAATCTTGTTGGTCTTTCCCCGGTTTGGGGATTACGGAGATATGTGCCATTAGAAATTAATTTGAGTGGGGTAAAGATGTAGTTAGTGAGTTGAAAATAGAAGCAAGATGGATAGCTAGGATATGGGCATATGTCTTGTAGTATTGCGAGGTAAACCAGTCAGGGCCGGGGCTTTTGCCTGGTTTTAGTTCTTTGATAGATTCTTGCACTTCATCTGTTTTTTAGTGACTCTGATTCTTCGTTAAATAGAGAGCGGATTTTACTATTTTTAAGGAATTAGATTAAACTAGGATTAAATCTAGGAGTTTATTCTGAATATCTTTCTAAATTTTGATATCTGTAAGCAAGGAAGCATTCAATTTCCAGTCGAAATTTGATTTTTGTTTGGTTCTATTTCTAAGCGACAGAGAAACGGGGGCATGATCAGATATAGAAATTATTCCTATTTGTGATGAGTTTTAAATCTTTTTGTGAAATGAAAATCATGTCTATTCTTGAATAACGTTTATGTGGGTTTGAATAAGAAGTAAAATCTTTATCTGAGGGATGAGTTAGCATCCAGGTATCTACTAGTGATAAGGACTGGAGTAGTAATTTAACTATTTTTTAAAATTTTGTAGGAGACATGTGTATGACCATTTGAGGTGTCTTGTTTTGGGTCCATGAGCAGGTTGAAATCCCCTCCTAGGATGATGCAACCTTTCGCAAACCATTTTAGTTTGTTAATAATCTTGTTGCAGAAGTTAATATGTGAGCTATTGGGAAAGTAAACATTGGCTAAGGTGACGGGGTCACCTGCCCATGTGCCCTTGAGAAACAAGTATCGCCCTTCTGGGTCTATCAGTTGTTGTGTGGGAATGAATGGGGAATTTTTGTTTAATAGGATTGAAACCCTTTTTGTTTTGGCATGTGGGTTCGTAGCGTGATAAGCCTTTGTGAAATGGTTATTCGTTATATTGGGGATATTAGGTCCTTTGAAGTGGGTTTCCTGAAGAAACACTATTTGGGGGTTTGACTTTTTGAGTTCTCTTAGCAGTATGGATCTTTTTTCTGGTATAGTTAAAACATTTAAATTGTGTGAAATCATGTCAGGAGATCTCTCAAATGTTGAATAAGACATGGTTGTCTTCTCTGTTACTAAGAACTAAGAATGGTTGTGGGAGAGGAAATTGAACGGGGGGGGGAAAGTGAAAGAGAGGAGGAAAATGTTAGAAATTAGGATCACAAGGGGTGAGAGCTACACCTTATTAAACTCGTTTGAGCTCTCCTAGAGCTCAAAAGAGGTAGTTCTGTCTAATTAATTGTGTGTCAAAATATGTATTTATGTATACTGCTCGTGCTTATGATACAAGTAATTATTTGGGGGGGGTAAGTGGGTGGCAAGAGGTATGGAAGTTTAGCTATGAGTGTGAGATTAAAGTTTAATTGGATGATGAAGTTTGCAAACCAGAGGATTAGAGAATTAAAAAAAGTTTTTAGTGCATATCAGTAAGGTCTTTTCTTTAATTGGTTATGGACTAAGTGTGTCCAACTCAGTAAAATTTAGAAGAGGTTTTAATGGCCCGAGAACAATCTGGGAATTCTTGGGTAGAGAACTCCCAGTTGATAGGTGATTCTAGCGTCAGTGGCCTGAGTGAGAGTGGTGTGAAGGAAATTATATCGGATATCTGGGGTAAAGATTTGCATACCTGAAAAGATCAAACAAAACCAACGAACGTGTTCTAGTTCAACTAGTAATCCTCTCCTGGTTCTAAACTGTGCAATATAAGTAGGTTTATAAACAGGTAAATATCTAGTTCGTAACCTTGTGTTCCTCACCACAAGTGTATTGCTTTTTTATATTTTGCAACAATCCTTCAGGTGAGAAATATAACTAAAATTTAAACATGGTGAAAGATTAAACAGAATCAATTCCCAAATCAATTCCCAAACAAGACCGTCGTGATCTGGATATTGGTTTAAAAATGCATGGATTAGTAGGCAATCATATAGTAGTAAAGGTGTTAAAGCCTTATCAAAGCCCTTTTGGAATATTGAAAGTGAGGACTAACAGATTTGTATAAAATCTCAGTTCTTAACAAACAATCTCGGAACTGTGCCTAACTTGGATAAGTATGTAGACATTTCACCCCACCGTGTGGAGGGTGTGGTAGTGTGAGAGAGGTTGTCTTGACAGGTGATCAGTTTGTGTGGAAATAATGAAAATGTTACCATACCGTGCCTCTTTCAGAGTGGGTTGAATAACGAATATTGTTGATACCCCCTGGGGTGCTGATGACGAGTCCAAGGGACAGTCCCACTGTCTGGGGCTTTCATTAAAGGTCTGAAGGATGAACGCCTTGTAATACCTGATTTTAGGCAGAGTGTAGCTATAAACAAAAAATTATGAATCAACCATATACCCGGCATTAGAAAATTGTCCTCACATAACAATGTACAGGGTGGGCCATTTATATGGATACACCTTAATAAAATGGGAATGGTTGGTGATATTAACATCCTGTGGTCACCACCCATCTTGAAAAGTTTCCCCCCTCACATATACTAATGTGCCACAAACAGGAAGTTAATATAACCAACCATTCCCATTTTATTAAGGTGTATCCATATAAATGGCCCACCCTGTAGATGGCAAAACTGCACATTTTCAGTTTGTTAGTGATGTGAAGGGAGGTTTGATGCCAACTGGTAATTGAGAAGGTATAGGTCGAGTGAAGCCTTGTTTGAACCTGTTAAACTTCAGAAACAGACAACATATGATATCTCTAGGAGGTGCGTCTTGGTTGCTCGATGAGCGCGGTCAAATTCAATTGGGGATTCGGCTAGTCTGTCGATCAGGTTGTTAAAAATCGAACACAGTGCCGGTTTGATCTGTTCGGCGGAGATGGTTTCAGGGACCCCCCTGATTCTAATGTTGTTCCTTCTCCCCCGGTTGTCCAAGTCCTCGAGTTGTCTGTTCATCGTAATTAAGTGTTATGAATGGCTGTTAATGACACTGTCTAGTCTGGATATGGCTTTATCTCTTCGTTTGCCTGCCCGTTCATTAGAGGCCATTTGTTCAGTGAGCATCAAGATGTCTGCTTTTAAATCAGTTATGGCCATAGAAAAGGAGTTTTTAATGTCTGCTGTGATTTCTGTCATATCAGCATATGTTAGTGGAGTATTATGTGAGTTGTGCCTTACCAGATCTTCTGAGGCTGATAGAGAGATATTGTCTTCATCTTCTTCCATCTCTTATGTTTTTCTTAGACGGTGCCATTTTATCTTCTCCTCCTTTACCTTTGTAGGAATATTTCTGGAAATAAGATGGGATTTGTTTATTGTTAAGAGAAGAGGAGGAACGAAGAGAACGGCCTGGTGTATCTCTGTTAGAGTGTTTGTCCATAGTTTAATGAAGTTATGAGTGGAGGAAGGCCTTTCCTTGCCTTCTAGCCTCCGGTCTGCAAAGACAGTCTTTTAAGATTGCATAATGATAAAAGTAAGCTAGCGTGTTATAATTTCCTATAATATTTGGGTGTTTTGCCCGGATATATAAAGTGTCCCAAGCAGATTATTTCAACGAGGCTAATGATTCTACTTGTGGTAGAGATAATCTGCTGGTTGGACAGTTTATTTGAATTTGTTGTTCGTTGTCATTTAATTTCCTAGTGTTGGACGATATGTGGCCTTTACAGGGTTAATGGTGACAAAGACGGTGAAATAAAAATCAGTCGGGCTTAGTTGTTCAGACTTAGGCTGCAATGGTGTTTGGGGCCTTTACTGGTAGCTCCGGCCGTCACTGTTAGTCTCCTATCCTTTGTGATTAATATAAAGGGGATCCGGGAGGATGCCGAAGCCTATGATTCCGTGTGAAGCTATGAGGTGTCCCTTCGAGCCCCTAAATTATCAGTCTGTAGCTGGGACAGAGTGCTCACCGGCTGAGGTGTTTTTACCTCTAATCCCACACTGTAGAGCTAGGATTCTTCTAGATTCTTTGAGCGGAGATCAGAGCTCCTCCAAAGCATGTCCTACCACTGCTAGCGCCAAGCCACGCCCCCCTGAAATACAGTATTGATTGTTTTCAGTACCCCTGATCAATACAAATGGAGCTTCATACACCTCAACAATAGGTAGATTAAATCACCATGATCCCTTGAGCATCTAGTGCACACAGAATCATCCCTCACTCCCATCCTACACAGCCGAGCAGGCGTTAAATGCACCCAGAGGACAATGTAGAGTTGGGATAATCGTTGTGATACATTAAGTGAACTAGTCTGCACAGCCTGCAGAACCTCCTCCCATTTGCTCTTCCTCAAAATCCCCTATGTCCTTCTCCCATTTACTTATAACTCCAGTAGGGAAGCCCCTCAGGAATATAGAGGATAGCATTGAGTAAGAGTTGGAAATGAAGCCCTTAAATTGCGAGACCTCAGCCATGTAGCTCAATATGGGGGCCTGGGACTGTACCCATGATTCCCCATCTGACTATACCTTGACAGCATGCTGCAGCTGCAAATAGTAAAGGTACATGCCTTGTGGAACACAGTATTTTTGTTGTAACTCAGGAAAGGACAGTAGTTTGCCGTTGCAGAAGATGTTTTTAAGATCCAGGACTCCATACCTTTTCCACCTAGGCCCACTATCTAATGACAATAGTTCCGGGTAATATTTTTTATCACATATGGGACTCAGTTTAGTAAAACCCGTGCCATTCTGTATTTGTCTGGTCCTATTCCACACCTCCTGCAGAAGAACAAACATGGGAAATCTTTTATTAGATTTGGCATATGCTAGTGCCTCCAAGCCTCTTGTCACATCCCCAGTCCCTGTCACATGAAACAGTAAAGCCGCCGTGGAGTCCTTATTAACGTCCTCCTTTCCCTGCACTACAGACAGGTAATATAGCCAGGGGTTGGGCAAAGCCAATGTAGAGTCCCTTTCTCCCAGGATTTGATCTCCTAATACCTCCCTCTGGGACAATACCATCCTCCCTCATCTTTCTACTGTTCCAGACCACCTAATTTGGAAAAAGGCAGGTATTCACACTCTTAGTTATAGCTTCTGAATGAGAGAACTCTGTTCCTATGATACACTGAAAGGTGAATTTGCCCTTCCAAATTAGTACTTTCTCAGGTACCTTCAATTGTGACATGCTGTTAGGGCCCAATTCTCCCAAGCTCCTATGCTCCAACAGAGCTTATTAGAATCCCTTTGAAAAGCCTCTGATCTTAATAAATCATTTTCTTCAACTTATACCTTCCTTATTTCTTATCATGGGACTCAGACTCCTCTATTGTTCTAGATGTGGAGAACTGATATCCCTACTCTCTGAAAAGGAATGGGAAGATGTGGTTGCTCAATATACTAAACTGATATCCTTTGGGGATAAATGTATCCAACTGAAATGTCTACGCAGGAAATATTATACTCCTCAGAGGTTGCACTGCATCAATCCCTCTCTCTCCTTGCTCCATAACAAGTGTTTAAATGCCACTGACACCTTTTATAACAAGGCATGGAGCTGCCCCTTGGTATGTATTTATTGGAAACAAATTTACATCAAGGTTGGCTAAGGCATTGAAATTACTGCTGGCTCTGGGCACCATTGTTTTGCTGTTAGGGATTCCCTCCACATTTCAAAACATTCTAAACCAAACTGCACTCCCCTTAAGTCAACTAACAAACTAACATACATGAGCAGAGGCTGCCCATCCAAATAGTAATAAAATATGGTCTGTATGAATGGGCTCCACATAATGCCCCCCCCCCCCCAAAGTGGTAGTAAATCCTCCAAACATTTTCAGTCCAGTAGGCTGTCATCTTGGCCTCTGTTTATTCTGCAACTTCCATGATGCTGCACATGTGATCCGTTATGACACCGGCCATTTGATGGTCTGACAAACAAATGTGACAGCTAGCTTTTCCGGCATGCCTGGAATGTTAACTTTTTTGAAACTATCAAATCGATGGGTTTACTTCTGCTTTAACCCCCGCTTCACTTATGTGCCTTGAAGACATTTCTATTGAGATGGTATATCTTTTTACTTTCTCACTACCTGCTTCATTTACAACACCAATTCCAACAAAGCTGGGGTGCTGTGTAAAATCTAAAAACAAAATCTAATGGTTTGCATATCTCATAAACCCACATTTTATTCACAATAGAAAATATCCAATGTTTAAACTGAGAAAATGTACCATTTTAAGAAAAAAATAAGGTAATTTTGAAATTGATGGCAGCAACACGTCTCAAAAAAGTTGGGACAGGGCAACAAAAAGCTGGCAATATAAGTGGTACTAACAAGGAAGAGCTCGAAGTAAATTTTGCAATGGCTATTAAAAGGCCGGCCAGCTCTGTAACTGGCTGGAGCCGCAATTACGTTACTCCCACGCATGCGCACGGCAGCCATCGTTTTCAGCACAGGGCTCTGAAGAAATGGCACGGGTGGCCGTTATTTTGGAGCGCAAGCACCAGTGATGTCACTGGCTGCATCTACAGTAAATATCTCCTAAACGATGCACATATTGAAGATATTTACACTACCTATAGGTAAGCCTTATTATTGGCTTACCTATAGTTAAAAGCCAGAGATGGAAATTTACTTCCACTTTAAGGCCTCATTCTCACTCGCGTGGCTTGTCATATGACTTTAGACCCCAGAGTCGTATGACAAGTTGCATCCCATGTTTTCCTATGAGTACCGTTCATATTTGTGCGACTTCAAAGTAGTTCCTGCAGTACTTTGGTCCAACTTTCATGTGACTTGTGGTCCTTAGACCTCAATGCAAACCCTCAAAAGTCACGTGAAAGTCACACCTGCATCAAATAGATGTGTTTTTATGCAACTTTGGATGAGTGCGACTTGTGCAGAACTGAAAAATATGTTAGGTTTCTTTATTTTCTATTGAATCCCAAATCTTCAGAAAAATTGGCATTTGAATCAGACAAAAAATTGATTGACCAATTCAAATTTTGTATGAAGATAGCTGATTGATAAGGAGAGGACCAGGAAGCTGTCCGCTGCGTCCTTAACAACCGATGACTCGTCAGTGGGTTTACCCGCTGACAGCTGAATATAACAAAATATGTAAAAAAAAAAGGCATGGGATCCCCCCAAAAACTATACCAGACCCTTATCCAAGCATGCAACCCAGCATGTCAGGAAAGGGAGGGGGGGCAAGCGAGCGCCCCCCCTCCCCCTGAACCATACCAGGCCACATGTTCTCAACATGGGGGGCTGCTTTGGGACAGGGAGGCTCTGCCCCCCCCCCAAATCAACTTGTCCCTATATTGATGGGGACAAGGGCCTCTAACCAACAACCCTGGGCGGTGGTTGTTGGGGGCAGGGGGCTTATCGGAATCTGGAAGCCCCCTTTAATAAGGGGACCCCCAGATCCCACCCGCCCCATGTGAATGAGTATGTGGTACCCGTTCACCAAAAAAGTGAGTAAACAGAGTACACCAGTTTTTTCCTTTATTTAAAATAAAATGTCCCCCGAAGTAGATCCATCTTCAATCACGCCGCACTGCCGACCTAAAAATGAAAAAAAAAAACAGATATCTGGCCCCGACTGCCAGCTCTTGAATACCTAAGGGATGGAGCCGCCCAGTGACATTGCCGGATGGCACCACCCCCTTGTGATGTCACAAGGGGGCGTTGCCACCCGTTGATGTTACCAGGTGGCCACGCCCTTTAGTTATTTAAGAGCTGTTGATGACGCAATCAGCAGGAGCCTTTGCGGGGCCGGAGGGTTTTCTTTCGGGTTTGGGGGGTGCGGCTGGCGGCATGATTGATGTTTTTTTTTTAATTTAATAAAGGAATTGTCAAAAACTAGTGTACTGTGTGTTTACTTTTTACACTTTTTTGGTGAATGGGTGCGCTCCTTAACCACTTCAGTCCCGGAAGGATTTCCCACTTTAGGACCAGAGCCCTTTTTGGGATTCGGCGCTGCGTCGCTTTAACTGACAATTGTGCGGTCATGCTATGTTGTACCCAAACAAAATTTGCGTCCTTTTTTTCCCACAAACAGAGCTTTCTTTTGGTGGTATTTGATCATCGCTGCGTCGTTTCTGATCGCCGCTATAAACAAAAGAAGAGCGACAATTTTGCAAAAAAAAAAAAAAAATTTCTTACTTTTTGCTAAAATACAAATCCAAAAAAAAAATATAAAAAAACATTTTTTTCACCGTTTTTGGCCGATTTATATTCTTCATATTTGCGATAAAAAAAAAATCGCAATCAGCGTTTATCGATTGGTTTGCGCAAAAGTGGCCACGTTTACGGATGATGAGAATTCATTTTTAGGGTTTTTATTATTTTTTATTAGTAATGGCGGCGATCTGCGATTTTGAGCGGGACTGCGATATTGGGGCGGACATGTGGGACCATTTTGACACTTTTTTGGGACCATTGGCATTTATACAGCGATCAGTGCTATAAAAATGCACTGATTACTGTGTAAATGCCATTGGCAGTGAAGGGGTTAACCTGCAGGGGGCGCTCTAAGGGTTAACTGTGTTCCCTGGGCGTGTTCTAACTGTGGGGGGACTGCCCTAGCAGGGGAAGGGAAGTGATCACAGCTTCCGTGTAGAGGAAGGCTGTGTTCACAGCCCTTCCCCCTTCACAGAACGGAGGTCCGTGTTTACTTACACGGACCTCCGTTCTTTCACTCCGGGGGGGCATCGCGGGTAGCCGGCGGCGATCGAGGCCGCCACACCCGCTCCCTGGCCCTCCCCAAACACGGTGGGCGCGCCTCCAGCGGGGCGCGCACGCTCACAGTGCGCGATCTCGCAGCCGCCGTCAGATGACGGCGATTTGCGATATTGCACCACTTTGTCGCCGTCAACCTGCGGTTGGCGGTCGGCAAGTGGTTAACAACCTGCTATTCTTCACACAGAACTTGAATGGGTCGATCAATTTTCAACCGATTCGAATTCCAATCGTTCTAAAAATTTGGAATTTGTTAGAAATTAAAGAAACCGAATACATTTTTCAGTTCTGCACAAGTCGCACTCATCCAAAGTCGCAGCAAAATCACTTCAGAGTCCCATCAAGTCACACAATAAAGTTGCAATTGAAATTACACGATTTTTAAGTTGCACAAGTGTGAATGGAGCCTAAATGCTTTCAGGGAACTCGTCAGCTCGAGCTTGGCTTGTTTCTGATTGCTTCGTGTGTGAGTAATGTAAGCCAGCATGCCTGGGCGCATTAGTCCTATTTAGTTGGGGATGGGGGGGGGGGGGGGTGTTGAAGATAAGTCATGAATGAGGCACAGACAAGAACTACAGTAGGGACTGGTGGCCAGGGGAATACAAGGCATAGCGGCGCCACTGGTCTTACAAAATGGAAGACACAGGGAATTAACCCCATGATTTTAAAAAATGCACATGCTGTTTAGCAGAAACTACAAAGTCAACCAGAAGACACACTACATATTCTATTAAGGTAGGAAAGCAGCAATAAAAGTATTAAAGTAGCTTATGCCCGGAGTTCAGCTTTAAAACAGGCATGATGAACATCACTACATAGGCTCAGGATTATGCCTGTGAACACAGTTTGCTGTGCTATTTAAAAATGTAAGTTAAAGCTTCATTATGCAAATCTGAATGAAATGTAAATCTGGGTGAAAAATGAATGGATACCCTACACCCACCCCACTTACCCCCAGTTCCCTCTGCACTTACCTCCATAGATGATAGTTTCTCCCCCCAAGCAGTCAGGTGCAGCAGTCGTGTGGTTATTCTTCCTCTTCTTTTACCTGGAGATGTCAGGATGGATCAGAGCAGTTCTGATTGTTCAGCATGGACACATGGCATTACTGACCAATTGGACGCACTCTAATTTGTCCCAGCTTCCCTAGGGAAAAAAGAGAAAGAACATCACCATTTCTCCTTACGTTCACTGACAGACGCAGCTCTTCATTGACTTTGTGGGGTTTTATGTTCGTCCCACTAGGAGTTAACTAAGCAGGGAAAAAAAACAGCTGGCCCCTCCCCTGGGGGCCGTCCTCTCTTCCTACATCAAACCCCCACATAGCATAGCTCTTCAGTTTCAATGCCTAGTTCGCAAGGAGTTGACCTGGCTTCCCTTCTGGGGAACTGCGGTCCTATTGTGACCATTTTTATTTTTTCTTCAATCAAGATGATCTACTATCAAGAAGCCGGTCGGGGCATAGAGAGTCCTGGAGCTCTGTACTTTCTCCGGCCTGGCCAACATGATGCGAAGCCAGTCCCGCTGTATGGGGACCCGCCGCATCATGCCCGTTCCGTGCGGGCGGCCCGGGGGAAAAAACCCCGTTAGCGCCCTTTACCGGATGCGATTCGGCAGGGCGACTTTGGGCCTGCAGCATACCGTCCATGAGAGGGCGGAAAGTCTGTGATTGGGTGGCTACCCGCGGCGTCGGACTGGTAAGTGAGCGCCCTGCCTTCCCCCCCTTTTAGGGGCATGAAGGGGGGCCCGACGGCCAAAATACAAAAAATGTGTGTATCACAAATTTGTCACTGGGTAGCCACTGGTGGGGCGCTTATAGCTCCCGATTTACCCCCCCCCCCAGCACCACCGCAATTTTTTTTGGCGTTTTCATTAAAAATTGCCATGTGGCAATCGGCCGCCATTTTGCGGCGGACCACCGCCATTTTGTCGTAGCCACGGACATTTCGGGCCTATGGGGCTTTCCCTCTAGTGCTCGGAGTGGCCAATTTCGGTACTGCACGTTTCCTGAAGGGTGTGTTTGGCCTCTAGTGTTTAACGGCGGCCATTTTGACTGCATGCTCTGCAAAATACACGTGTCTGCAGCTTCTCCCTTCTCCTGGAACGGCGGTGATTCGTGCAGCGCAGCTCTTCTGGCGATCTGCACTGTAACGGGCAGCGGAACAGCAAGTATAGCTGGGCTCCCTCCGGGTGCTGGTGGTGGTGGGTGCTGTCCTCTGTAAAGGCCTGTGGGTGTGTGGCAGTGTGGGGGCGCCCCTTCTCATTCCTGTGTCATTTTCTGGGGAAACTATGGCAGATCTCCCTGCTGAACCTGCTGAGGTGGCATCAGCAGCGACGCAATCTGATCAAGGGGCCTTTCTGGACCAGCTGCGGGTGGTTTTTAATGAATTTTTCTGTCGTGGGGACGCCGCTCAGCGGGTCCCTAAGAAGCGCCCCCCTCATTTTTCCTCAGGGGAGGATTCGGAGCCGGATGTGGCCTCAGGGGTCTCAGGGACCCCAGCGGAGCTGTCTGATGAGGAAACGGGACCTACCGAAGGGGACCAGGGGGCGGCAGCGGCGCAAGAAAAAGCGCTAGTTGCTACCATTATGGCTGGCATTCGCACTAAGTTGCAGCTGGATCAAGATGGTGAATCACGATCTGCTGCATATGTGTGCAGGTCTTCTAGGCCCCCCAGGGCCCCCAAGACTTATCCTTACAATTAATTTTTTGACCATTTCCTGTATTGTGCATGGCAGCGCCCGCAGCGTTCCTCCTCACTGACAACACGCTTTGCTGTTCGCTATTCCTTTGAGGAAAGCTTCCTAAAGAAATGGGAATCACCTGTGGTGGACCCACCCATCTGCCCCTGTTATCCAGAATATCGATCTCGGCCATCAGACTCTGACGAATTCTTTGGTTGTGTTCCTGGTCCGGTGACCACGCTTCCAAAAGAGGTCTGGCTGACCTCCCCTTTCAAGGTGGGCGCCTATTTGGCCCACATTTGGATGAGATTATTAAGGACTTCACGGGTGGTAAGAGTACCTTCCTTCCGGAGCCCCGCAGGCGTGAGTTTCGCCGTAGACAGGAGCCCCTTCGGGTCAGAAAAAGCTTTTTCGCGCCCCGGGCGCGACAGGTAGAGGGACCCGTTCCAGTAAGGTCGCTGCAGGGGCCGGAAGACGGCAGTGGCAGCGCAAGACCGAAAAGACGGAAGACAAGTCTTCCTCAGCCTGATGGGTTGCCCCCACCCGAGTGTCGGGTGGGGGGACGTCTTCTGGGGTTCGCAGAACGGTGGCTGGCCCGCATTTCAGACTGCTGGGTCCGGGAGGTGGTGTCCATCGGGTACAGGATAGAGTTCATCACTCTACCCTCAGACAGGTTCTTCCCATCAAATTTAAGCCTCCCGCAGGAACGCAGGGAGGCCCTATCTGGGGCAGTACAAGTGATTATACCAGTGCCCCCAGGAGAGAGGTTTCAAGGTTTTTACTCAAATCTTTTTGTGGTACCCAAAAAAGGGGAAGGGTTTCGGCCCATTCTGGACCTGAAGGCCCTGAACCGGTATGTCAGGACGCGAAACTTCCGGATGGAGTCTATTCATTCGGTTGTGGCCGCCCTTCACCAAGGGGAATTTCTGGCGTCGCTGGACATCAGGGATGCGTACCTCCATGTACCCATCTATCCGCGACATCAGCGTTTCCTGCGTCTTGCGGTAGGGGACCGCCATTTTCAATTTGTGGCTCTCCCTTTCAGTCTGACCTCCGCACCCCGGGTCTTCACGAAGTTGCTAGCCCCGGTGTTGGCGTTGCTGCTCAGAGAGGCATTGCTATAGTGGCATACCTGCATGATCTGCTCCTGCGAGCGGACTCTGCTTCGGATCTGGAGGAGAATGTGAGTATCACAATGACCTCACTGCTGGACTTTGGCTGGTTACTAAACCTGAAGAAGTCGTTGGTGTCTCCATTCTGCCGTCTGGAGTATCTGGGTCTCATTTTGGACACAGAACAAGCGAAGGTGTTCCTCCCTCCGAAAAAATTGCAGTGTCTACAGTCGGCAGTGCGTACCCTTCTGTCGCACCGTCGGTCTTCGCTACGGTTCTGTATGAGGGTGCTGGGGCTCATGGTCCCGTCGTTCGAGGCGATACCTTTTTGCCCAGAGTCACACTCGCTTTCTCCAACGAGCAATCCTGACTCAGTCGTTGGACCTCCCGATCCATCTAAGTCCCCAGACCAGGGCATCTCTGACCTGGTGGCTTCAGGAGTCGGCCCTAACTCAGGGGAAGACGTTCCTGCCCCTTCAGTGGGTGATCATCACCATGGACGGCAGCCTAGCGGGCTGGGGTGGAGTCCTGGGGCAGCTATCTGCCCAGGGCCATTGGTCGGCTCAGGAGGCTCGCCTCCCCATCAACGTGCTGGAGCTGAGAGCAATCAGACTGTGTCTATTTCACTGGACGAGGAGATTGCAAGGCCGTCCGATCAGGATTCAATCGGACAATGCCACAGCGGTGGCATATGTGAACCATCAGGGCGGCACAAGGAGTCCAGCGGCTGCAGCGGAGGCAGCTCTGATACTGCGTTAGGCGGAACTGCACGTTCCAGCGATCTCAGCCATTTACATTCCAGGCGTGGAGAACTGGCAGGCAGATTTTCTCAGTCGCCAGACGCTGGACCAGGGGGAGTGGTCCCTCCACCCGGAGGTGTTCAATCAGATTTGTCGCAGATGGTGGCCCCCTGGAACCATTATCGCCTCCTGTATGCCTTCCCTCCGATAAGACTGCTTCCGAGATTTGTACGCATAATATTGATGGAGGGGATACCAACAATTCTGGTGGCCCCAGATTGGCCCCGGCGCACCAGGTATGCCGACGTGGTGCAAATGGTGGCAGACGCCCCTTGGCGGCTCCCGATGCGAGACGATCTTCTGTCTCAAGGACCCATATTGCACCCTGCTTTACCCTCGCTGGCTTTGAGTTTCGGTTCAAGAATAAGTCCGGGACAACGTTTTTCCAGTCCTGGGACCTGTGCTGTATTCTCGCTCCCAATACTGGGAAGACGGAGTGTGGTTCGATACATTCGGAAGGTCCACGCCACTATTTAGAACGCTCTTCACGTGAACGCTCGAAAATTGTCTCATCCCTAATACCTCAGCCACTGAGGGGACAGGGAATCGTGGACCCTGAGTTATCGGTTCGGCAGTTTCGGTCGCTCCCATTTCGTCCCACGTTATACCCAGGAACTCTGTCTTCTAGCAGAGCGTAGCCCTCGGCGGTTCCCCGCAGACGGTGGTA
>BLSH010054794.1:829359-862281 GCA_018402905.1 Glandirana rugosa | reverse complement strand
CACAAAGTCAATGAAGAGCTGCGTCTGTCAGTGAACTCGGAGAAAAGGATTTTACGGTAAGTTTTAATAAAATCCCTTTTTTTAAAACCCCCGGATTGCTTCACCAGGCTGTGTGGATAGTGAAACTTTATCACCCATGAAGGTAATTGCAACGGGGAATGGGGGGGGGGGGTGTAAGGTGTTCACTGTTTCTTTTTTATTTTCTGAAACGGTGAACTAACCCTTAATCATCTAGGTTGTGCAACCTTTAGGACATTTCATTGATGGCCTTTGGGCCCATGTCAATGGACTAATGCCTTTTGCTTCCTGGTCTCTGCATTTTGATCAGTTTGACTGGCATGTGCGTTTAACCTCATTCTGACCTGCATTTGCCCTCCTTCAAAGCTGCATCAACCTGCTTTGCGTTTCTTTTGCATTTCCATTAATTTGTAAAAGGAGAGAAACAGTGGGAGAAATTACTAAAACTGGAGAGTGCAAAATCTGGTGCAGCTCTACATAGAAACAATCAGCTTCAAGGTTTTTTTTTGTCAACGCTTGAATTGGTTTAGCTAAGGTCAGAAGCTGATTGGCTGCCATGCACAGCTGCACCCAATTTTGCAGTCTCCAGTTTTATGCTAGGTTCACACTAGTCTGAGAATCGGACCGACATTAGGAGCACAAATCACATTACATCACAAAATCAATGATTCCCTATGAGAAACGTCTTAACTGGTCCGACAAAAGTCGGACCAACTTTGAAAAAGGTTCATGTACTTCTTTTGTCCGACTTCAGCCCATTGAATATCATTGAAGTCGGATCACTGTTTTAATGTGCTCTGAAGAAGGGGAACCCCCGCCAAATTAAAAAAATAAATAAATAAAAAGGGCATGTGGTCCCCCTCCAAAAGCATACCAGGCCCATCAGTCTGGTATGGATTTTAAGGGGAACACCCATGCTGAAAAAATGGCGTGGGGTCCCCCCCAAGGGTCTGGCATGGATTTTAAGGGGAACGCCCACATCAAAAAAACTGTGTGGGGTCCCCCCCAAAATCCATACCAGACCCCTATCCGAGCACGCACCCTTTCAGGCCAGGAAAGGGGGTGGGGACGAGCGAGCATCCCCCTCCTGGACCATACGAGGCCGCATGCCCTCAACATGGGGAGTATGGGTGCTTTGGGGTGGGGGGGGCTCTGCGCCCCTCCACTCCAAAGCACCTTGTCCCCATGCTTCCCTACCCTTGCTGGTGGTTGTCGGGGTCTGCGGGCAGGGGTATCAGAATCTGGAAGCCCCTTTAACAAGGGGCCCCCAGATTCTGCCCCCCCACCCTGTGTGTATGAGTATGGGTACACTATACCCCTACCCATTCACCTAATAAAAAAATGTAAAAAAAAAAAAAAAAAGCCCACTACACAGGTTTTTAAAATATTTTATTAAATCAGCTCCAGTGTTTTCTCCCTCTCTGGCTCTTCTCCCTCCTCCAGCGTCTTCTTTCTTCTAAGGGGTCTTTTTTCTTCTGCTTCTCTTTTGCCTGGTCTTCTGTCTTCTGCCTCTGTTCTTCCCATGTTGACACGGCACGATCTCCCGGACTAATGCTGTCTCCGCACTCTGCATTGACTTATATTGGCATGGGGTGGGGCCCCCTGCTGACGTCATCCGGAGGCCCTGTCCCCTTATGACGTCACTGCCCCATGATGCCTCGTCATAAGGGGATGGGGCCTCCAGATTACGTCAGCGGGTGTCCCTGCCCCATGCCAATATAAGTCAATGCAGAGCTCGGAGACAGCATTAGTCCGGAAGATCGCGATGTGTCAACATAGGAAGAATAACAGAGGGAGAAGACAGCAGAACAAAGAAGACACTGGAGAGGGAGAAGACGCCAGAGCTGATTTAATAAAATGTTTAAAAAGCTGTGTAGTGTTTTTTTTTCACTATTTTTTTTTTCTTAGGTAAATGGGTGGGGGTACAATGTACCCCATACTCATTCACATAGGGTGGGGGCTGGAATCTGGGGGCCCCCTTGTCAAAGGGGGCTTCCAGATTCCAATATGCCCCCCACCCGCAGATCCCGACAACCACCAACAAGGGTTGTCGGGAAGAGGCCCTTGTCCTCATTAACATGGGGACAAGGTGCTTTGGGGTGGGGGGGCGCAGAGTACCCATACTCCCCATGCTGAGGGTGTGGACTGGCATGGTCCAGAAGGGGGGGGTGCTCCCTTGTCCCCTCCCCCTTTTCTGGCCTGACAGGCTGCATGCTCGGATAAGGGTCTGGTATGGATTTTGGGGGGGACCCCACACATTTTTTTTGGCGTGGGGTTTTCCCTTAAAATCTATACAAGACCGAAGGGCCTGGTATGTTTTTGGAGGGGGACCCCATGCTGTTTTTTTTTTTGTTTTTTTTAATTTGGCGCGAAGTTCTCCTTCAAGAACCCCAGTGCAACAAGGTTCCTGGTATTGTCGTGATCAAAGTCAGATCCCGTTCACAGAAGTAGGTCCAATGTAGGTCCGTTGTAAGACACCAGTCGCAGAGCAAAGTAGGATCAAAAGTCTGGCTGTTTGTGTGTTGGATAGTGTGAACATACCCTTAGTAAATCAACCCTTGCGTTGAGAAGAATAAAAGATGGATGACTAAATTCTGGTGGATGGGATTACACCTATAAAAGGGGCATAATTATATAACATAGGGTTTATTCACTGCATACGTTTACAAGCATTTACTGTATTGACTGTGCAAATGCACATAAATATGAACATTTATCAAAAGAATGCGAACAATAATGGCCAATTTGGCCTATATTTTTAAATACTCCTACATATGAACTATTGACCTATTCATCCCAGTATATTTATTGAGGATCATTAATCACCGCATTGCACCTGAAGGCTTCTCCCATGTAGTGCTCACAGATTGTGATTTATACTGTAGCATGCTAGGCAGAAGCTGTTTTAATGTCAGCAGCCTGCTGAACACTCCCGACTGCTGCGTTGATAGTAGAAGTTTTATTTTTCA
This sequence comes from Glandirana rugosa, assembly GCA_018402905.1. Taxonomy (NCBI): domain Eukaryota; kingdom Metazoa; phylum Chordata; class Amphibia; order Anura; family Ranidae; genus Glandirana; species Glandirana rugosa. The sequence goes on along the minus strand of BLSH010054794.1, from coordinate 859,294 downwards.
TTGTAATTTCCCTTTATCTTCCTGTAATCATCCAAACAATAAAAGCATGTACATCTTAGCTGTATTCTTAAAGTTATCATTAAGGCCTTTTGCTAACTGTACATTATTTTTGCATTTTAGGAGGAAAGGTATTTCTTTGTTTTAAGCAGAATATTTTACATTTGTTTGTCATTGAGTTTCCAACATCCTCTGTTCTTTGAACCTGCAACAGGAGCTGGATGGGATCTAGAATAGAATAGGCTCATTATTGCTTGAGTTTTTTTTCCCTGTTCCCTGCAATGATTCCAAATGCTCTTGCACACTTCATCAGTATTATTGTAATTCTTTGGCTGCAGGATATTTGGCAGCTGTTGCACCCCACTGGCAAATCCTATTCATACTTCTTTTCCATTCATGATTGCCATTGGAGAATTGATTTCTCTCTCTCTTGCTCTAACCTTTCCTCATCCATTTTGGATTGTTCAACTTGAAACATTTTAATTTCATATCATACATCTATTCAAGTCAAAATCTTTTTTTTTCTACTACTTTTTTATTAACTTATCACCAGGGTAACAGTAAAGTGTGATTTTTTTTTTTTTTTTTTTTTTTTTTTTTTTTTTGGCAATCAAAGTTTTCTCTTTCACATGCTTATTATGGATGTCCATCTTTATGCCTTGATTTCTTACTAGTCTTATAATATTTTATGGGGTGGGGATGTCAGTATAGATAAATGCCTGTTGTGTTTTTTTGTTTTTTTTTTTTTTTTTTAATGTTGATCTCTGTTTCAATTACAAACTTTTAGGCATCATGCACATGGAGTTTAGTGACAGAGGTGTTGAAAGACGGGAAAAAAAAATGCTGCTGCGTCCAGGAGCAGTTAACACTAGGCACGTTTCACGCTCGATCGTTAATTTATCTCAATGATCTTGATGCCTGAAAAGGCACCTAAATGCGTTACACACCATTATAGGCGTCAGGCATTTTTTTCTGATAAAACGCTGCTGCCAGAAGGAGAGGCTTATAGGAGAGTTTGCAAATTGTCCTGTGTGCATGAGGCCTTCTGGTTGGCTTTGGACCAAATTGAGGCACTGAACAGTATATACTGAAGGTGGTATTAACCCCTTCCCCTTCCCGTTGCAGCCTACCAAATTCTTAGATGTGATAGCTTCATTAGTTTTCTTTTTTTATGCTTTTTTCTTTTTATTTCGCTTGGTGATCCAGCCAGTAACACACTTAGGGTGTCTGCATTCTGAATGAACTAGTAAAGCAGAAACCTCTGGACAACAGCTTTGTCAGTCTATGAAGACGATAGTGTTTGACTAAATATATCTGACCTCGGACTACACCAATATATGACAAAAAATAAAATTAGCTCAAAAACACATAATATGAAGAAAAGAGCTGCTAAACATCAATATGTGTAAAATCACTTCACATAAATCATAAAGTGAACCAAACAGTATGGTGCAGCACTCCTTTTAACCAGTTGGTGCCTGCACTATAGACGAAAGACAGCTACAGCTTGGGCGTTAATTGCTGGGAGGGTGTCCATGTACGACGTCCTGAGAACATGCTTCCCTGTGATAGCTGTGGTAAATGCAGGCTTTTACCATGTGATCGCCACGTCCAGTGACAGGTGATCTCAAATGTAAACATATGAGATCATCTCTCATTGACAGCTCTCCTTCCCTCACACAGAGACTACATGTGAGGAAGGAGAGCGATCTGTGATCAGTGTGAGTTATCTGCATCATTGTTACAGTGCCAATACAGTGTCATAGTGTCATCAGTGTCACCGTGCCTCAGTGCCATCAGTGTCACTGTGCCTCAGTGTTACCGTGCCATAGTGTCACTATGCCATCAGTGTCACACTGTGCCACATATCAGTGCTGGTAGTGCCATCAGCATCACAATGCCATAAGTGCCATCAGTGGGACCTTATCAGCACCCATCAGTGTAGCTAATTAGTGCTGCTCATCAGTGTACATCTCTGCAGCCTCATCGGTGCCTATCAGTGCAGGCTTATCAGCACCCATCTGTGCAGGCTTATCAGTGCAGGCTTATCGATACCCATCTGTGCAGGCTCACCAGTGCCCATCAGTGCAGGCTTATCAGCATCCATCTGTGCAGGCTTATCACCACCACCATGTCTAAAAAATTATTTTCAACTGAGGAGGCATCCTAAATTCTAAGTGCAGCTGACTAGAGCAATGGGGAGCTCTCTGTATCGGATTCTGTTTCGGATTCTGACATCCACCAGCACCACAGTACCTTAGCAAGAAAGGCCAAGTACTAGTTGGGTGTCACCTCATCTCCAAAGGGTTAGGAGCCATGCTAGCCTTCCCCCTGTGGCTTCCTCCTAATTCAGGAGCAGCTAATACTTCCCCTTTCACGGCCCAGCCAGGAGTCCAGATGAACATGGAGAATGCTGCTCCAATAGATTTCTTTCATTTAATTATTACTGAGGACCTGTTATCATCAATTGTGGCCCAGTGCAACCTGTATGCACAACAATTCATATTGAGTAACCCAATGTTCTGTTATTCCTGTTCCTATGGGTGGAGAGACCTAACCGTGGACAAGTTCAAGATTTTTTTTTGGCCTCACATTCAATATGGGACTCACCAACAAAAAATTTGTTACGTTCATATTGGTCCACATTCCCCATCCACCACATGCCGATCTACTCAGCAGTAATGCCCAGAATCGGAAAAAATTCCCCAGTTATTTAGCCTGGACCAACATCTGCGTGGATGAGTCGCTTGACCAATTTACTGGCAGGCTGGGCTTCAACCAATTCATCCCCAGCAAAAGTGTCAGATATAGGGTGAAAATGTAAAAATTATGTGACCAAGCCACAGGGTACACCTATGCTTTCATGGTATATGAAAGGAAGGACATCCAGCTACATCCCCCTGAATGCCCAGACTACATAGGATCAAGCGGGAAAGTAATTTGGGACTTCATATGCCCACTCCTGGAAAAAGGATATCACCTGCATGTAAATAACTTCTACACCAGTTTGCCCCTTTTCCGCAACCTTCACCGGAAGACGACTCCAGCATCTGGCACCGTAAGAAAGAACCGAAAGGGCTTCTCTCAAAGGCTTGTTAATATGAAGCCAAGAATATGGGAGATGACGAGTCTGCATAATGAGGAAATTCTGGCTCTGAAATGAAGGGACATCTACATGCCGTCTTCAATCCACAATAACACCTACATAGAAATCCCCAGATGGAATGGCCCAATCCAAAAAACATGTGTCCACCAATACAATTTGTTCATGGGGGGAGTCGACGTCAATGATCAAATGCTCGAATCCTACCTTGCCACAAGTCTCAATGTATATTTTTAATTTGGCCATATACAATTCTTATATACTGCAATTCCACCGAAAGACCCGCAGCTTTCCTTGGCTATCAGGAGGAAATCATGACTACCCTTATATTTCCGAAAGGCCCACCAGAAAACATTTGATCAGATGTGATAAACGGTCTCTCAGAAAATCCCTAGAAAATCCCTCCCAGACCAACAGACCAAAAATGTCAAAAAATGTTCGGTGTGCTCTAAAGGAGGAATTGGAAGAGACAGCTCTTATTATTATCCGCAGCGTCCTTCCCAACCAGGACTCTGCATAGGTGATTGTTTCTGCTGTTACTATACTTCAGTACATTGTTAGTGATGTATGGTAAATGTATTCCTCAATTCCTGCCATTTATCATCACACCCCTTATGCCACTGCATGCTCCTGAACTGACCATGGCTTGTTATTCGCCCAGGCTTCTGCCTACCACTTCTGTACATACTTCTGCCTGCTCTGGAACTGACCCTGGACAGTTTGACCATGTTTTGTGCCTGCCTCTTGGACTGATCTTTTACCCTGCTACTGGAGTAGTGGGATTTATAACACAGGTCTCACATATGTGAGGGGCTCCAGAATTGTTTTTCTGGATAAAGAAAACATTTTTTTTTGTTTTCTTGCTCCCGAATTTGGGTCTGGAGACCAGAGGCTTTAAAGAGCTTTTGCTGGAAGAAGCCTCTACCCCTGTCCCCAATCTGTCCTGACCGAGGCTTTACTTCTGCCTACTGCCTGTAGGACTTACTGTCATCATGCCTCTGCCTGCCGCATGAATTGTCCACACCTCTGCCTGCTACCTGTATTATGGACCATGTTCCTGTCTACTATCAGGACCAATATATTGGCACTGCTGACAATATCTCTGCCTGCACTGACCCTGGACTGTGTATGGAGAGTATCCCTGCCGGCTGCCTGTACTGAGTATGGACAATATTCCTTCTTGCTGCCTGAGAAGTTCCGTTCGCTGTCGCTGACCAAATCCCTGCCTGTTGCCTGGATCAGTGCTCTCCTCCTGTGGACAACTGCGCTGCTAAAACCACAGGTAATCTTTTGTTTACCCCTTGCTCAGCAGAATGTATTTTGGGGTGTAATTATTGGTATGTGCAATCTATATGTTAGAAATATATAGGACCTTCAAAAATGTGATAGGTAGTCAAGTTGTGTAATTTACAGTGCATCCGGAAAGTATTCACAGCGCTTCACATTTTTCACAAACTTTTCACATTTTGTTATATTACAGCCTTATTCCAAAATTAATTCAATTAAATTAAATTGATTATTTTCCTCAGAATTCTACAAACAATACCCCATAATGACAACATGAAAGAAGTTTGTTTGACATCTTTGCAAATTTATTAAAAATAAAAAAAAATGAAAAAATCTCATGTACATAAGTATTCACAGCCTTTGCTCAATACATTGTTGAAGTACCTTTGGCACCAAGTACAGCGTCAAGTCTTTTTGAGTATGACGTTACAAGCTTGTCACACCTATTTTTGGGCAAATTCTCCCATTCTTTGTTGCAGGACCCCTCAAGCTCCATCAGGTTGGACAGGGAGCGTCGGTGCACAGCCATTTTAAGATCTCTCCTGAGATCTTTAATTTGGTTCAAGTCTGGGCTCTGGCTGGGTTACTCAAGAACATTCACAGAGTTGCCCTGTAGCCACCCCTTTGTTATCTTGGCTGTTACCTTAGGGTTGTTGTCCTGTTGGAAGATGAACCTTTGCCTCAGTCTGAGGTCCAGAGCACTCTGGAGCAGGTTTTCATCAAGGATGCCTCTGTACATTGCAGGATTCATCTTTTCCCTGATCCTGACTTGTCTCCCAGTTCCTGCCACTGAAAAACATCTCCACAGCATGATGCTGCCACCACCATGCTTCTCTGTAGTTTCCTCCAGACACTTGCTATTCAGGCCAAAGAGTTATATCTCTGTTTCATCAGACCAGGGAATTTTGTTTCTCATGGTCTGAGAGTCATTCAGGTGCCCTTTGGCAAACTCCAGGCGGGCTGTCATGTGCCTTTTACTGAGGAGTTGCTTCCGTCTGGCCACACTATCATAAAGGCCTGATTGGTGGAGTGCTGCAGAGGTGGTTGTTCTTCTGGAATGTTCTCCTCTCTCCGCAGAGAAACGTTGACACTCTGTCAGAGTGACTGTTGGGTTCTTGGTCACCGTCCAGACTAAGGCCCTTCTCCCTCAATTGCTCAGTTTGGCCAGGCGGCCCACTCTAGGAAGTCCTGGGGGTTCCAAACTTCTTCCATTTACGAATGATGGAGGCAACTGTGCATTGGGACCTTCAATTCTGCAAAAAAATTTCTGTACCCTTCCCCAGATCTGTGCCTTGATATAATCCAGTCTCAGAGGTCTACAGACAATTCCTTGGACTTCATGACTTGGTTTGTGCTCTGACATGCACTGTTAAATGTGGGACCTTATATAAACAGATGTGTGTCTTTCCAAATCATGTCCAATCAACTGACTTCACCACAGGTGGACTCCAATCAAGTTATAGAAACATCTCAAGGATGATCAGTGGAAACAGGATGCACCTGAGCTCAATTTTTATTGACATGGCAAAGGCTGTAAATACTTAGGTGCATGGCAATTTTTTTTTTAAATAAATTTGCAGATTTCAAACAAGTTTCTTTCATGTTGTCATTATGGGATATTGTTTTTAGAATTTTGAGGAAAATAATGAATTGAATCAATTTTGGAATAAGGCTGTAACATAACAAAATGTGGAAAAAGTGAAACACTGTGAACACTTTCTGAATGCACTTTTTGCAACTTTTGCAAAAACTTGTGGAAAAAAACGACATGTTCAAAAGACTCATTATGCCTAATAGAATATATGTTGGGCTGTTTGCTTTCCAAAATCGGATCAATTTGTGGGCATTTCCATTGTCCTGGTGCTCTAGGGCCCTCAAAAGTGTAATAGGTAGTCGAGAAATGTATAATGTATGCTCCTATAACGCCTGAAGGTGCTACTGCAATGTTGGCCCTCTCTATGTGGCCTCACTTATGGTATCGCCATACTCAGGAGGAGTAGCAGAATGTGTTTTGGGGTGTAGTTGCAAGTATGCATGTGCCATGTGAGAGAAATAACTTGTTAATATGGCAATTTTGGGGAAAAGCTTCATTTTACAAAGAATTGTGGGAAAAAATGACAACGTTGAAAAAAACTTGCCATGCCTCTTACTAAATGGCTTGGAATGTCTACTTTCCAAAAAAGGGGCCATTGGGGGTAGTATTTGTGCTTTTCTGGCTTGTTTGTGTCTCAAGACATGAGTTGTCAGTATATCAGGTGTGATCAATTTTCGATGATTAGCACCAAAGCTTTTAGCCCACAGTTACATTGGGCTGATTTAGCATGCAATTTGACATGTCAAATCACATGCCATATTTGAGCCATTGGCAGCAATAGCATCGCCTGAATTGCTGTGATGCTGACTTTGCAGCGCTGCTCCAATTACTGTACTACTTTTGGCGACTCCGGGGGGATTTGAATAGATAAAGTTGTCATAAGTTTACATACCCTGGCAGAATTTGATATCCTGGCCATTTTTCAGAGAATATGAATAAGAAAACTTTTCTTTAACTCATGGTTAGTGTTTGGCTGAGGCCATTTATTATCAGTCAACTGTGTTTACTCTTTTTAAATCATAATGACAACAGAAACTACCCAAATGACCCTGATCAAAAGTTTACACACCCCAGTTCTTAATACCGTGTATTGCCCCCTTTAACATCAATGTCAGCTTGAAGTATTTTGTTGTATTTGTGAATGAGGCTCTTTATCTTCTCAGATGGTAAAACTACCCATTCCACTTGGCAAATAGCCTCCAGTTCCTGGAAATTCTTGGGCTGTCTTGCATGAACTGCATGTTTGAGATCTCCCCAGAGTGGCTCAATGATATTGAGGTCAGGAGACTGAGATGGCCACTCCAGAACCTTCACTTTATTCTGCTGTAGCCAATGACAGGTCGATTTGGGCTTGTGTTTTGGATCATTGTCATGTTGGAATGTCCAAGTACGTCCCATGCACAGCTTCCTGGCTGATGAATGCAAAGGTTCCTCCAGAATTTTTTTGTGATAACATACTGCATTTATCTTGACATCAATTTTGACCAAATTCCCTGTTCCTTTGTAGCTCACACATCCCCAAAACATCAGCGATCCACCTCCGTGTTTCACAGGCCTTGTTGACTCTTCTCCAAATGAAATGTTTATGGTTGTGGCCAAAAAGCTTAATTTTGGTCTCATCACTTCAAATGTATTTGTGCCAGAAAGTTTGAGGCTTGTCTCTGTGCTGTTTGGCGTATTGTAAGCTGGATACTTTGTGGCATTTGCATAGGAATGGCTTTCTTCTGGCGACTCGACCATGCAGCCCATCTTTCTTCAAGTGCCTCCTTATTGTACAGCTTGAAACAGCCACACCGCATGTTTTCAGAGAGTCCTGAAATTATTTGTGGGTTTTTCTTTGCATCCCAAACAATTTTCCTGGCAGTTGTTGCTGAAATTTTAGTTGGTCTACCTGACAGTGGTTTGGTATCAACAGAATTCCTATATGTTCCACTTCTTGATTAGAGTTTGAACACTGCTGATTGGCATTCTCAATTCCTTGGATATCTTTTTACATCCCTTTCCTGTTTTATACAGTTCAACTACCTTTTCCCACAGATCCTTTGACAATTCTTTTGCTTTCCCCATGACTCAGAATCCAGAAATATCAGTGCAGCACTGGATGAAAGATGCAAGGGTCTGTCAGGAGTCCAGAAACGCGTTGACCTTTTATACACACACACTAATTACAAGCAAACAGATCACAAGTGAGGATAGATACCTTTTATAGCCATTCAAACTCCTTTGTGTCAACTTGGGTGCATGTTATCAGGCCAAAAAATCACCAGGCTATGTAAACTTTTGATCAGGGTCATTTGGGTAGTTTCTGTTGTAATTATTATTTAAAAAGAGTAAACACAGTTGATTGATAATAAATGGCTTCAGCCAAACACTAACCATGAGTGAAATAAATGTTTGTGTGTTATCATTCATATTCTCTGAAAAATGGTCAATAAATTCTAAATTCTGCCAGTAAACGTATGAGCACAATTGTATCTGTGCATGAACCCACACAGATGTCTGTCAAATCGCCCCCAAAGTCAGACTGCATTGCCGGTTTGAAATTGTGTGAGTTCAGCTGTTTCACAATTTCTAACTCACTTCAACTTCAACTGGGTTCAACTCGCAGACTCTCTAACTTTCACACAGACCAAATAATATACACTTATTTGGGTTTTTTTTTTTTACCAAAGCATTGTGGCAGTATACATTTTGGCCAACATGTATGAAAAAAATTACTAATTCGCAATGTGTGTATTTTTATTTATTTTTTAACTTTTCAGTCTTTTTCATTTATAGTGCAAAAAAAAAAAAAAGCCCAGTGATGATTAAATACCACCAAAAGAAAGCTCTGTGTGGAAAAAAAATGCATATGTGTACAGTGCTGCATGATGAGTAATTGTCATTCAAAGTGTGAGAACACTGATAGCTGAAATTGGTCTGGGCAGGAAGGGGGTATAAGTGCCCTGCAGGCAAGTGGTTAAGCAGTATATAAAAAACATCTTCGTAAACAAAACAATATAAATAATACTGTATCATGCATTTTGAAACCATATACAGCAAGTAATATTTTTCAAAATTTAAACAGAAAGTAAGTCCCATTCGACACAAAGCAGTCTTTAAAATCAGTTGCACATCTTTATGGTATATACAATCTACTACGGCAACAATAAAGGCTAAGTTGACAAAAAAAATGCAGATATTTTGCATGCACAAAAATAGGATTTGTTTTATTTTTATTCTTAGGGACCTGCAGAGCATTGCACCTGTGACCAGCAGATTGTGGGAGCAATGTCAGGCTGCTGCTTTCTCTCATTACAGCCAACTGCCTGTACCTCCCGTACAGGCAGACTGTTACTAAAGAGCAGGAGGATCAATGAACTACAAGCAACTCTACCTAAATAGAAGATGGAATGGGATTCCCTGCCCACTGTCATGGAAAAGGGGCAGAATGGCAGTATAGGGGACAGGGGTTTAGAGGGGTGAACTTATCCTAGTGTGTTTAAATTTTCAGCAAAATGGCAGCTCCTGGACACTTACTTCTGTTTGTAAACAAATGACTTAGGATTCCATTTATCTATAGCAAACTATTGTCCTAGATGGCGGTCTGCAAACATTTTATTATATTGCAGCTTACTAATTCTTAGATGTGATGGCTGTATTTTCTTTATTTTAGACATTCTTTCTTCTATGTTCATGTGATGATCCAACCAGTAAGTTTGTTGTTTTTTAAAAGCACCAGCTTTCCAGCAGAATTTATCTGTTTACATAGATGAGACCAACCATTTAACACTGGCAGGGCTGATTAACTATTTCTTACCCGGGCCATTTCTGACACTTCGCTCCTACATGTAAAAATCTACTTTTTTTTTTTTTTGCTATACAATTAAGAACCTCCAAACATTATATATTTTTTTACCAGAGACTGTATAGAATAAAATGGTGGGTGTTGCAACATTTTATGTGCACAGCGTTTTTTCAAATGCATTTTTTTGGGGGGAAAAAACACTTTTATGAATTAAAAAAAAAAACATTAACCACTTCAGCCCGGAAGGATTTCCCACTTTAGGTACTGTGATATTGCAGCGGACATGTCGGACCATTTTGACACTTTTTTGGGACCAATGACCTTTATTCAGCGATCAGTGCTATAAAAATGCACTGATTATTGTGTAAATGCCATTGGCAGTGAAGGGGTTAACCTGCAGGGGGCGCTCTAAGGGTTAACTGTGTTCCCTGGGCGTGTTCTAACTGTGTGTTGGCTGCAATAGCTGGGGAAAGGGGATGATCACAGCTTCCATATACAGGAAGGCTGTGATCATCGCCCTTCCCCCTTCAACAGAATGGAGATCCGTGTTTACTTACACGGACCTCCGTTCTTTCAGTGCGGGGGAGCCATCGCGGGTAGCCGGCGGCGATCGAGTCCGCCCTACCCGCTCCCTGGCTCCCCCCGAACACAGTGAGCGCGTGAGCGCGCCTCCGGCGGTGCACGCTCACAATACTAGTTATCGCGGCCGCCGTCCAGTGACGGTGGTTCGCGATAACAAGCCACCTTGCCGCCGTCACGCTGCAGCGGGCGGTCGGCAAGTGGTTAAAGTTAGCCCAATTTTTGTGTGTAATGTGAAAGATGATGTTACGCCGAGTAAATAGATACCTAACATGTCACGCTGTAAAATTGCGTCTGCCCGCGGAATGGTGGTAAGTTATTGTGCTTAAAATTCTCCATAGGCAACGCTTTAAACGCCTTTACAGGTTACCAGTTTAGAGTTGCACAGGAGGTCTGGTGCTAGAATCATTGTTCTCGCTCTGACATTCAGGACAATACCTCATATGTATGATGCAATCACCATTTACATGTGTTCGGGGGTAACGTATGCATTCACATTTGTACGTAAGCACAGTGGTATGGGGGCGCTTTAAATGTTATTATTTATTTATGTTATACCCATTTTTATTTATTTTTTACACTTTTTTGTACTAATGTTATTGCTATCAAAAGGGATGAACAACATCCCTTGTGACTTCATGGGCCATGACAGGGTCTCTTTATAGAGAGATTTGGGGTCTCTTAGACCCCAAATCTTTCCTCTGGTCCCCCATGCAGCTGATCAGACAGAGATTGGTTAGATTGGCTCCTCTCCTGGCCTTTGGTGGGCAGGTAAAGAAAAAGCCAGAACCGGAAGTACCAACAACTCGTCACTCCCAGTTTCCAGGGTTACAGAGAGAGGGGAGCGATGTTAGTTCCTCTCTTTCTGTACAGGGCAACCATCGCCGCTGGCCGCATCGCTTCTGTCCTCCTCGATGGGACTGGAGAGCCGAGGAGAGGTGACGGCGGAAGGGGGGTGAAAACCCCTTTCCGCCACCCCCTGAAGTGATCGAGTGACTAATTAGCCAATCAGATCACTTCTGTCTGAAAGACAGTCGCCGGCTAAAAAGAATGATACCTGTGGGTGCAGGCATCATCCCAGTATAACCACTGAAACCCAAGGAGATGTACAGGTACATACCTGGGGTAGGAAGTGGCTAAAGTGATCCATTTTTACTCATGCAAAACCTTTATCCTAAAAGGAAAAAAATCATGTTTGTTATAACTAATTATAAAGTGTGAGTTGGAGTTTAGCTTCAATTTTTGTTAGTGTATTGAAATCTGCTAATACTTTTTACACTATCCTCTCCCTAGACCGACAATGCTGCTTTCTGCTGTGTCTCCTGTTCTCATTCATCCAGGGTTGTGTCTCACTAATACAGGAGGTGTGTTACTGGCCAGTTCACCAGGTGAAAACAAAGAGGAAAAAAGCCAAAGAAAATAAAACTGAGGCACCTGCCACACCTAATGATTGCTAAGCTGCAATATGCTGTAATACATTTTTGGTTTTTGGTTTAATATCACTTTGATGGAGTCCTCCACACACACAAAAAAAAAAAAATTGGTATGGGGTTCCCCCCAATTTATACCAAGCTCTTTAGGTCTAGTATGAATTTTTAAGGTGGACCTCATGCAAAAAAAAAAAAAAAACACACACAAAAACGTGTCTCCACACACCCCCCACCCCACCTCTGGCCCAAATTCTTTACCAGACTATCTGGGTCCATTGTAGATTTTATAGGGAACCCCACACTAAAATCTAGGAAAAAATAATTCTGGGACAAATCATTGATGACATGGTCCACAACAGCATCAGTATTGCACTCTTTACTAGCTTTCTTGACGTTATTTAAACTGTGTTTTTTATCTCTCGGTAGCACCAGGCAAACACCTAACTTCTTTTGACACTTTTACATGATTTCCTAAAGAAATATCTTACAGTTGAATCACCAACAAGAAGATGACACACTTGCCTGGTTTGTAACATCAGATACAGAATGTACTATTGACAAAGCATTTTCTCTCAGGGACATGCATCCTATGAACAGAAGGGTTGTCATTCTCACAAACAACTATGTTTGACACCTTTGTATCTGCTTCTGCTCAGAAAGAACACTGAGGGTTATGCAATGCCACACCAAAAGCTATATGTTTATGGTCCACAGTCCTGACTCTTCTGGTATCAACAGTTGTCTAAACTGCCCTTCTCCTGGACAGTCTTTGAGTAAGAGGTGCTTTTTTGCAAGGCAGCTCAACAGAACAAATTAGCTTGGACATCCTCCTGACCCCAGACTGAAGTGCACAAACCAATGAATTTTGCATAATTGATAAGGTTGAATAAAGACACCAGTCCATCCAGTTCAGCCTGTGTAGGTGGGATGAGTGTGTGTGTTTGTCAATTATATTTAAAAATATTCCTGCATATTGTGTTTGATTGGATGCTTATCTAAGAGTTTTTTTTTTAAATTATCAACACTCTCCGCAGATGCCACCAACTGTGGAAAGGAGTTCCACATCCTTATTGCTCAGACAGTAAAGAACCTCCTTCTTGTCCAAAAGAATCGCTTCTTGTCCAACTTCATTGAGTGGCAACTTGTCCCCTTTAGCAACCTAGTCACTGAGACCAGTCACTAGTGGTGTACCACAAGGCTCTGTACTAGGTCCTGTTTTATTTCATCTATATGTAAGTGAATAACCTAAAGGTTTGTTGGGTAAGGTATGTATTTCTGATGATACAAAGGTGTGTAATAGGGTTGATATCCCTGGAGGTAACATGGAACATGATTTGACATTGCTGGAAGATTGGACAAAGAAGTGGAAACTGCAGTTCAATCTTTCTAAATGTAAAATAATGCACCTAGGGTAAAATAAACCCTTGAGAGAGCACAAACTCGGGGTTACGATGTTGACCAGCACTACAGAGGAAAAGGATTTGGGGATACTTATTTCAGATGATTGCAAAATGAGCAAATCATGTGAACAGGCAGTGGGGAAAGCAAATTATATTAGAAGGGTCACCAGCAGGAGGAAGAAGGTCCTGATTCCCCTATATAGATTTGTAGTGAGACCTCATTTAGAACAAGGTGTCCAGTTCTGGAGACTTTGCTTACAAAAAGATATTGATAAGGTAGAACGAGTCCAGAGACTGATAACAAAAATGGTAAAAGGTCTGGGACATAAAACACTTTGGGAGAGACTTCAGGAACATGTACAGTCTGGAAGAAAGGATGGAAAGAGGAGACATTATTGAAACCTGCTTCTCCCGACTCACCTGAGCGATCGGTGACCGGGAGAAGGAATCGCCTGCCGCCGGATGCTAGTGCTAGAGATTTCCGAGGGACAGATGTCCCTCGGTCATCTCTATGGCTCTCGGAGGCCCGGGCACACGTCGTGACGTCACTTCCGGGTCTCCGAAGTAAACAACAGCCATTAAAGGGGAAGGATAGGCTGAGATTGTCTGTTTTTTTTTCTGATCTCAGCCTTTCCAGCCTGTAGGAGAGATGTAGGGTCTTATAGACCCTGCATCTGTCCATAAAGAGGACCTGTCACACACTTTTCCTATTACAAGGGATGTCTCCCCTAGCTTTCTTCTTTTTTGTTTGTTCTGTACCTCCCCTCCCCCCTTTTTTTCTCTCTCTTTCTGTTGGACATTGATATGGGGTAGTCCTTTATGTATCACAGATTGTGATATGGGTTTATCTCCTGTTTAAAACAAAAATAAAAATAGTAATTTCCAGCGCTAAAGGACCTTCAAGATGACAGACAAACGGAACACGAAAGGTAAAGGACCAGATGGATGCAGCCCTCCACGGACGGGGAAATCCAAAGGAACTGAAAGAAATGAAGCAAATGGAAGGCGTGCACACCTAGTGCATTACCAAAAATAATTTAATAAAATTGAAAAGTTAAAATTGAAACTTTAATAAATGTATTGACATAGAATATGTCATAATGCCTTTCTTACTGTGCAATGGCCTGGCTACTTTTCAACATTTTGTCAATGATATCTATAGAGACTTTCTCGATCTGTTCATGATCGTGTACCCCTATGATTCACTCATTTTCTCTCAAACCTTGTAAGAGCATTGGGTGCAGGTTAGAAATGTCTTCATCCATCTTCCAGTACGCTCAAGCCGAAAAATGTTTAAGCAAGAGACAATCCATTTCCTGATTGATTCTCAACCTCTAGCATCCCAGTGGACCCATAGAAGGTTTGTGCCCACTCCAGATCGTAAGGTAGTCCAGAGACTCATTGACTTTGCCAACTTCTACCATAAAGTTATTAAGAACTTTTCAGGCATTATCAGTCTCATTACCCACCTCACTGAGCAAAATAGTTTCAGTGGACACCAGCAGAACAACTCGCCTTCGACAAATTAAAATTTCTGTTCACTTCCACATCACCCTGACCTTGCTCTGCCTTTCATTCTTGAAGTTGATGCATCAGAAAAGGCAGTTGGCATCATCCTGTCACAACACCAGGGCGCCATGTTACTGCTACACCCGATAGCCACCTTCTCAAAGAAACTCAGTCCATCTGAAAAGAATTATGATGTTGGGGATGTTGTGAATTGCTGGCTATCAAGTCTGCTTTAGAGAAATGGCAATATCTGCTTTATGCAGCTAGTTATCCAATTCTGATTTTCACAAACCACAAGTATCTGGAGTAGTTCTGTACAGCCAAGCGTCTAAAACCTTGCCAAGTTAGATGGGCCTTTTTTGTCTCATGATTTTCCTTTCACATGACCTATAGACTAGGCTCAGAGTGGTAAACCTGATGCCCTTTCAAGTATGTTCCTAAAAGAAAGGGAATCTACCTAATCTGACACAATTCTGGGGGGGGCGTGCAATGTAAGGTATACCATATTTTTAAGAAACCAGTGCAGACTTGCGCTCATTCTCATTGTACTGCCGCTCATATTTGTAGGTGAAAGGGCAATAGCAGACATGCCATGTTGGTTTGGCGTTCGCATGTGCATGTACCAATTGGCGTGCATACTTGCCTTCAGCTGGCTATTTAAATGTGTGACTGGGAGAAGTTGCTGAATGGTCTTCAGCTTTTTCCGTGTGTCCTGAGACCTGATCCATTGCATTTGATTACCGATTGCATATTTGTATATGACCCAGCTTCTCCCTGGCCTCTAGAGGCTCTCTGCCTCAACCTTGCTCATCTAGTTACTCAGGTCTTGACCTGTTTACTGGACTTCTCTGCCTGCTGATCCTGTACTGCTTCTGCACGGCTGCTACCAACCTTGGCCTGATTTACTAGACTTGCCTCTGCCTGCTGATACTGTACTGCTTCTGTCCTACTGTTACTGACCTCATCCACCTGCAGCACAAATACCTTCAGCTATCTACCACGAGACTCATGCACGCCATGCCATCACAATCTACCATCAGGTGTGTTGTGCATGAGGTGCAAGAGAAGACCCTACAGCATTTCAGTCTCCACGAGGTTTCTGATGGTAGAAAGACTTCTCAAAAAAGTGGCCTGTTCCAGTAGGAGGACCTGCTGTCTGTCTTTAAAAAAAAAAAAAAAAAAAAACTTCACTATACCAATTAAAGATTCACTTCACTATACCAAAAAAAAAGAAGTGAGTCCACCTCTTCAAGAAGGCACATGTACATTAATACCAATAAACATCTAAATGAGAAAGATTGGGAGAAAGTGCTGTGGTCAGATGAGACCAAATTTGAGCTCTTTGGCATTAACTCAACTCACCATGTTTGGAGGAAAAAAAATGCTGACTATGACCCTAAGAACACAATCCCTACATTCAAGCACAGAGGTGGAAACTTTATACTTTGGGGCTGTTTCTCTGCTAAAGGTACAGGCCGACTTTGCCACCTTGAGGGGCCAATGGCTATGTATTGTAAAATATTGGGTGAGAACCTTCTTCCCTCAGCCAGAACACTGAAGATGGGTTGTGGATGGGTATTCCAGCATGACAATGACCCAAAAAATACAGCCAAGGCAACAAAGGAATGGATCAAGAAGAAGCATATTAACCACTTCAGCCCCGGAAGGATTTCACACTTTAGGACCAGAGTACTTTTTGCGATTCTGCACTGCTTCGCTTTAACTGACAATTGCGCGGTCATGCAACGTTGTACCCAAACGAAATTTGCGTCCATTTTTTCCCACAAATAGAGCTTTCTTTTGGTGGTATTTGATCGCCTCTGCGTCATTTCTGATCGCCGCTATAAACAAAAGAAAAGTGACAATTTTGCAAAAAAAAAAAACAAATTTCTTACTTTTTGCTTAAATACAAATCCAAAAAATAAAAATAAAAAAACATTTTTTTCCATCGGTTTTGGCCGAATTATATTCTTCCTCATATTTTTGGTAAAAAAAAATTGCATTCGGCATTTATTGATTGGTTTGCGCAAAAGTTGCCGCGTTTACGGACGATGAGCATTCATTTCTGGGGTTTTTATTTTTTTGCTAGTAATGGCGGCAATTTTTAGCAGTACTGTGATATTGCGGCGAACATGTCGGACCATTTTGACACTTTTTTGGGACCATTGGCATTTATACAGCGATCAGTGCTATAAAAATGCACTGATTACTGTGTAAATGCCATTGGCAGTGAAGGGCACTCTAAGGGTTAACTGTGTTCCCTGGGTGTGTTCTAACTGTGTGTGGGCTGCCCTCGCTGGGGAAAGGGGATGATCACGGCTTCCATATAGAGGAAGCCTGTGATCATCGCCCTTCCCCCTTCAACAGAACGGAGATCCGTGTTTACATACACGGACCTCCGTTCTCTCTCTGCGGGGGGGGCATCGCGGGTAGCTGGCGGCGATCGAGTCCGCCGCACCTGCTCCCTTGACACAGCATTAGTTATCGCAGCCGCCATCGTATGACGGCGGTTTGCGATAACGAGCCACTCTGTGGCCGTCAGACTGCGGTCGGCAAGTGGTTAAGGTAATGGAATGCCCTAATCAGTCTCCAGACCTTAATCCTATAGAAAATGTATGGAGGGAGCTGAAACTTGGAGTTGCCAAGAAAACTTAAGGATTTGAAGAAGATCTGTAATGAAGAATGGACCAAAATCCCTCCTGAAATGTGTGAAAACCTGGCCACTAACTACAAGAAAGTCTTACCTCTGTGCTTGCCAACAAGGGTTTCTCCCCCAAGTACCAAGTCATGTTTTGCTTGGGGGTCAAATACTTATTTTACACACTGAACTGCAACTTAATTTATAGTATTTGTTTTATGTTTTTTTTTTTTTTTCTGGATTTTTGGTTGATATTCTGTTTCTATCCTTTAAAATACACCTATGATACACCTATGATAAAAATTATAGACCCTTCATTTCTTTGTAAGTGGGCAAACTTAAAAAATCTGCAGGGGATCAAATAATTATTTTCCACACTGTAGCTGCATTGGATCTTCTTTTTTAAATCTTGTATGTACTCCTATCAGACTGTTTTCCAGTTCTTTCACATGATATTTTTTCCTTCAATAGAACTACTCTGCCCCCCTTGTCCACGGGCCATATCACCAATTCTATCCTAACTGTCCCTGTCGGGCCTGTTTCTAATATTGGCCTCAGTACAGACAGACTCGGATAAGTTACCCAGAGTGTTGAACAGAGATGCATTGGCCAGACCTGAGTGTACTACCCCTCCATATCTAGATGATTGAAGATTATCATTTCTTATGATAGGGTTACTTACAAAATATCTCTTTATATGTAATCTTACAAATAGCAACTTACAAATAATAACTTCTAGTGTGTAAGCTCTAACGAGCAGGGCCCTCTGATTCCTTCTGTATTGAATTGTATTGTAACTGTACTGTCTGCCCTCATTGTAAAGCACTGCGCAAACTGTTGATGCTATGTAAATCCTGTATAATAATAAAAATACTTGCTATGTGTTACACTAGAAATAACACCAGTCTGTATGTGTCATTGATCACACTGAAGGAAAGGATCTCAAAGACTTTCACCTTTTTAATTGTTCGCAATTTATGGCATATGCACTTATGTCTCTATTTTGTATGTGATAATGTTATCCTTATTTTATGATATTATTCACTTAGTTTTATATAATTGATACATACACGCATTGGTTTGAAAGTGCACCTATTCTTTTTCAACTCAGATTTCTACTTTGTATGCAGATAGCTAGTGTGCGGCATTCACATTTATAATTTTTCATTTCATAATTTTAAGCACAGAAATAATTTTATACTTTTAATTACTAATTTTAGCGTTGTGATAGTGCTACACCCTGCCACTGTGTTAGAAGAGGGAAATGGCACACAGAGTTCTCAAAGTTGCAGGTTGAGATGCTCCAGCATATTGGTTCTCCAGGTATTGTGATTCTTAGATTGGGTTTTGGAGTCCAGAGGCTTTGAAGAGCTTTGGGAGGGAAGAAGCCTCTACCCCTATATTTGTGTTTGACGGTGACCCGCAAGCTGTGTGTGCAGGCAGGCACAGACCGTATAATCAAAAGTCTGATGGTAATTCAGTGCTCCACTTGGGGGATAGGAGGTTCCCTGCTCAGGCCAAGTCTTGGGCCAGCTCAACAGAGAGCTGAGAGAGCTATGATAGCGAAGAGTAAGGTGCAGAGGTTGCAAGAGAGCAGAACAGTGCTCTGTTGTGGGCAGTGAGATCAGACCAAATGCCCAGGCTTAATGCCTGAGCATCAGCACTGCAAGAGAAAGCCAGGAAGCTTAATGTCATTTATTTGTGGAAACCCCCTGAGAGAGCACTAGTTTTGTTTTCTTGAACTTTTACTTTCTTTTTAAACAAAAGTAGGCTAACAAGCCCTCAACGAGATTATACGGTCATCTACAGGAGGAATTAAAACTAGGTACATAGCAAGCTGAAAGCCAGTCCCCTTGCAACTTTAAGCCTTGCCACCTCACACCTGCTTACTTTCACTTGGTGTCCTTAAGAGAATGGTTGTCTTTTTCCTTTTTGCTGTATTTTTTTTTTTCTACATTTGGAAGATTTTTTTTCTTTTATCGGTAGCTTCTTGTAGATTCTAACTGGATATTGGAAATCTTGGAAAACTCCCAGGGTAGCCAACGAGGGCAGTTTTTCCCAGTTTGGTAACTCTACTCTTGTTGAGAAAAAAATCATTCCCCTCTGGGAACAAACTTTGTTGCAGATTCCTTCCTTTCTGTTATTCAGAAGAATTAGCTATTTTTTGGTCTGTGTGCATGTGCAGAGAGAATCTGTATGGGAGTGGTTTTATAATTATCAGACAACAGGGACTCTAATGAGGAAATTGTCAAGGTCTGCATCCCTTTAGACATGGTTTCCCTTTGGGGGTATCTCACTAAAAAAATTACATTTTTGTTGCAGGGGATGCTCAAAATCTGTTTTGTATCTTAGTGCAGACATCTGGGAAAATCAGTAGCCAATCACACAAGCAGGAAACGTTCTGGACATCATGTTTAGAATGCCTCCAGGTAGCCATATTGCATTGACTTTTACAGAAATTTCCAACTCTGCAGTTTGAAAACAAAAAGGTAATTTTTATTAACATTCAATTGCAATATGACTTGTGTCGCAATTGCATTTGCTATATATTTTTTTTTTATTTGCTATTTTTTTCCCCACAAAAGTGTAGTTACCTATAAAAGTGATATTAAAGGTGTGGCTTTTTTTTTTTTTAAACAAAAAAGCAAAAAAAAAAATAAACATGTTATACTTACCTGCTCTGTGCAGTGGTTTTGCATAGAACAGTCCTCCTCTTCTTGGGCTCCCATCAGTGCTCCTAGGTCCTCCCTCCTGCCAAGTGCACCCAGAGCAAGTAACTTGTCCATTCACCCAGAGAGCCGTGTCTCAGCCCCACCCCCGTCTCTCCTCATTGGCTCACTGTCTGTGTTTGACAGAAGCAGGAACCAATGGTGCCTGCTGCGGTCTCAGCCAATGAGGAGGGAGAATCCCTGGAGAGTCAAGGCTCTCATGCACATTGCTGGATTGCAATAGGTCTCAGGTAAGTATTGGGGATGCTGGGGGGGGGGGTTACCTTCATGACTAGAATGCATGAAGGTTAAAAAAGCCTTCTGACACTTCTGATTCCGGTTCCTCATGAGACGGCTGTAGCAGCGGCGGCTCTGGAGACAGCAGCATAGAAAACCAGCAATACACCGCCATCCAGCGCTCCCCGTGTTCCACATTGCTTCCTCCGGTGACCGGGCTCCCTCACCTCCATGGATCGGTATGTGGTGCACGGCGGCTCCGCCGCTGCACAGACCCCTCACCAGGACACCAGTGTGGGCACGCACACGGCAATATGACCGACACACCAGTACAGGGAGAAGCTCAGCCACAACTGTCACATCCCCACTGCAGCATAGAAGGGATGTCAGAGGATCAATATCCTTAGGATAGCCCAGGGCGTAGCAGCCATTCTTTCCCCCACAATCACAGCCGCTGTTGAAAGGGCCCTAGCAGCCGGCATTGCACAGCTCAGGATGGACCTGAGCGACCATACCCAACACATAGGGGAACTAAAAAATTGCCTGTCCAGTGTAGAAGACGAAATACAGGCATCCCACACTGACGAACAACAAATCCAAGTCACCCAGCAATATCTGCTGGACAAAATTGACGTTCTCGAAAAATGTTCGCACAGAAAGAACTTAAGGATTGTGGGCCTCCCTGAGACCTACAACACAAGCTCCCTAACACAACACGAGCTCCCTAACAGACATTTGCTCCACATGCTTGCCCCAAGCAGTGGGGTTTGCCACTCCATGTACGATCAAACAAGCTCACCGCATGGGTCTCCCCTCAAATGAAAGACACACACCTCGTGCAATTATAGTGTGCTACTTAAATTATGCGGACACTTTGGTCATCATCAGGTCATTCAGAAACGCCAAAACCCTGCAGATAGATGGCCACAAGTTGCTAATTTTTGCGGATTACTCCCAAGGGGTCTCCCACCGCCTCAAAGCGTTCCAATCGATCTGCTCGACCCTCATTCAGAAGAACATAAAATTTACCCTGGATTATCCAGCCACCTTATGTCTTATGGACCCCTCTGGCACCCCCAAGGCCTTCACACATCCAGAGGAAGCCAGCAACTACTTGCAAGCTTCTCTCCACATTCCTATAGAGACTCAAGCTTCCAGCCACCTATCACACTCACCCAGTGATAGGGATCTCCGAAGCCCAAGAAAAGACTCTCCCAAGAGAACCAGATACTCTAACAAACCGCCTTGCAGCAGTGCAATGTAGATCCAACACTCCTCACAGCAAGACCCACCCCGTACGGATGGATCTGTAACCTTCTGGAACTATATACCAACATATTCACCCAAGAAATATTAATCCTAGGACAAACAGAACGGGTTTCTCTTGCATTACTGGCCCAGACAGGCACTGCTGCTGACTACATGAAGAATGTTTACAAGCAAGATGGAAAATCAGGTGTCGCTTGTTAGCACTAACTTTTTCTCCTCTATACCACACAGCTCTATCGGAGACCCTCTCTACTTTGGGGGGAAGGAGTAACTCACTTCAGCCCCAAAAAGTGAGCACAGAGACGCTACCTCATCTACCCAGTACATCTCTACACGCTCATTCTCCTGGTGGTCCTGCTCGCCTTGTCTCTGGTAACGCTGTCTCCAAAGGCGAGATGGCTCATGGTGAAAAAAGCGAAGTGCAAAGTTGTGTTTACGGTACGTTTTCCTATGTTTTTGTTATTGTTCCATGGGCTCCACTGTTGAACCACCCACCAATCCACACTCTACTCACATGAGCACCATTCCACTCACAAGCTAGCGCCTCTCCCCTGGCGTCCTACTCCTCCCCTACACCCTCCATTAAACGGACTTCTCATTACACCCTTCAGAATACATCCCCTCAGCGAAAACCCCCCATGAGAATTGTGTCATGGAATATCAAGGGACTGAGGTCTCCCAACAAAAGTATGGCAGTCTTACGCCACTTAGTGTTTAAAGGTAGAGATAGCCATGCTCCAGGAAACACACAATTTCAACTGAATGAAGAAACTGTGGGTCAGCCGAGTCTTCGGATCACCTGCCCACAAAAACAAAGCAGGAGTCCTAATTCTTCACCATCGAAACATACACTGTGAGGTTCTGGCGGAGGAGACTGACGATGAAGGAAGGGTCATCATTCTTAAACTATCTTTCAACACCAAAGAGCTAATACTAGTAAATGTTTATGCTCCTAATTCCCCCTCTAAGACCTTTTTTCAAAACTTAACGGCCCCCTATCTCCACCTCCTGTTGCTACTTGGAGGAGACTTTAACTTGACGATTTAGAAGACAGATCCATCTACAACCTTACCCACTACCCCCCGCTTCCACTCCCACCCAACTTACCATCTACTCCCCTAAAACTCTTCGCAGATGCCCTCCAGCTCACATTTGGAGATAAGCTAACCCTTTAGAAAGACAATTCACCTTCTACTTGCACCCACACAAAAGCCTTTCCCGAATAGATTATTTCCTTTGCTCCTCCAGACTCCTCCAACACACCACAGACCCCCAGATTTTGGAGATGGTGATCTCTGATCACTCTTCCATAGCCTTGCAACTATCAGATTAAGGCTCCCCTACATCGGCTAAAACCTGGCACTTCCCATCCCACCTGGCCAACAATCAGGAATTGCTCACTATGATTAATCAAACCTGGTCAGAGTTCCAAGACACCTACTCTGCCCACACTAACAACCCAAACCTCTTCTGGGAAGCCGGGAAGGCAGTCCTATGTGACAGAATTATTGCCTTCACATCTGCACACAAAAAGAAACTTGCACATCACTACAAAGTAGCCAGCACTGAACTACATGAAGCTCAGACCCGTCTTAACCAGCAGAACACCCCTTAACATAGGCACCTCTGGCAAAGGACCGCTTTGATCTCTGGGTCAAGGCTCAAGAAAAATACCAGCAATCATACCTAGAACTTCAGTACCATAAATTCGGGAACAAAGCGGGAAACTTCTCTCCTGCCTCTGTAAAGGTCCCCACTTACATACCCGCTTTTAGGCACCAGGATGGCTTCCTTGCCACTTCACCAACCGAAATCAACACCATTTTAGAAACATTTCACGCCAATTTGTATGGTAAAGACCCGATCAATGAAAGCACAGCTCAAGCCATTCTTGAAAGTGTCCACCTCCCACAGATCGACCCCTCACACCTTCAACAACTAAATGCTCCCATCACTGAAAACTAAGCAACCCAGGCCATACATTCTCTGTCCCCCAACAAAGTGCCCGCTCCTGATGGGTACATCTCCGAATTCTATAAAAACTACGCAAAGTTGATTGTCCCCACTCTTAATGCAGTATACCAGAAAATCCTTGAAGAAGGGGATTATCTCTGCTCGGGATTCCAGGCCCACATCAAGATTATCCCAAAAAAGGACAAAGACCCCACTGATTCAGCTTCGTATTGCCCAATCTCCCTCCTAAATCTAGATTCCAAAATCCTCTCAAATTATGGCCAAAAGATTGGCGGCCATCATGCCCAGCCTTCTCCACCCCTCACAAGCTGGCTTCACACAGGGACGCTCAGCAACTGCTAACATGCGGAAAGTCCTGGCAGTTCTGGACCATGCAAGATCCAACTCTGACAGTGACTACGCCATAATCACGCTTGACGCCGGAAAGGCGTTTGACAACTTCAACTTTCAGTGGCTGAATCTGGCCCTCCTGAAATTTGGCTTCAATGGTCCATTTTGACACCTAATTACATCCACATATGCAAATCCCTATGCGAATGTCGTTGCCTCAGGGGTCATTTCGAACAAAATCCCATTACACAAAGGCGCTCACCAAGGATGCCCCTTATCCCCATTACTCTTTAATTTGGCCATTGAACCCCTCTCGAGACACATACTAGAGCTACCAAACCTAGATATAAAAATATCCTTAAAATGGGACAACAGGAAATTTGTCCTGCCTTGTTTACAGACGACATGTTAATCTTCTCTTCCAGCCCACAAAATGACATTGCACAAATGCAATAGATTTTCACCCACTTTAGGTCCTGTTCTGATCTAAAAATAAATTTTTCAAAGAACGAGGTTGTCCCACTTTTTCTCACACGCCCACCGCCATGGACTGCCCTCTGCACCTTCCACATTGCAACTTCTCATATTACATATCTGGGCATCAAAATAGGCAAATCACCCTCCTCTCTATACCATCTGAATATTCCCCCCATAATCGCCAAAATCCTTGGAGAATTGGGCAAACCTCCCTTTCTCCATGCTAGGCAGATGCCACCTGTTTAAAATGGTAAACTTCCCCAAACTATTATACCCCCTACAAACCATTCGCTTTTTAATACGCCACAAAAACATCCAAACTTTTCATAAGGCTCTCTCCAAATTTCTATGGCGTAACAAACGCCCTTGAATCGCCTTGCCCAAACTCTCCACAAGCACCTCGGGGGCGGGGGGAACGTGGCGCAATCTACCCAATATCAGAAACTGCAATCTAGCATGCCTATTAAGAGTGGGTTTGGATTGGTTGATGGGATCCTCCAGATTTTCCAACTTGGTCCTAGAATCCCAAATGGTTCTCCCCCACAGCTTGGGTGCAATCCTACATTGTAAGCCAAACTGGCTACCCCCTCCGTTTAAGCACAACCCTCTGATCAGACATACTACCATAGCCTGGAGAGAGGTCAGAAACAAGCTCGGACTTCCTTCAGTTATATCCAAGTTCCTCCCCATTAAATGACACCCACATAGCCCATTAAGGATGTACCACAACATTCTTTCAACCTGGTCCTCAAATGGCCTCAATATGTATGCTTAACTATTTGATCCCACTCTGGGCTCACCACTCCCGTTTACAAAACTACAGGAACTCTACAGCCTCCCGGCTAGCCACTTTCTGTTTGTACAGCAAGCCACGAGCTTTGCATCCGGCCTCCACTCCAACAAATCCTCACACTTTGCCTTGTCCTTCCTGGACCTCATATTGAAGGAGGCTACCCCGAAAATATCGGAAATATATAAGCCTAAGGCTTCTCAAGTCTTCAACCTCAATAAAGTCTCCCCCTTGGCTCAAGGACTTTCTCTCTGCAAGTACACCAGACTTTGCCTTACAAGGCTACCTCAATACGAGAGCCTTCATTCAAAATGAGTTCTGGCGTGAACAACAGCTCAAAATTCTGCACCGAGCCTACACACCTTTCTCATCCTCTGCATCTGCATCCACTCCCTTAAGCTGTGCCTTGTGTAACCTGACCAGACCCACCTTACACCACCGACTATGGGACTGCCCCCACATCTCAGGCTTCTGGGACCAAATTGAAAACTTCACCAACTTTATCACAGGCTACACAAGAGGAAAAAATCCTCTTCCACTCCTCTTTGGATTCCTGGACTGCCACTCACAACTCCATGCCTAAACGAACCCTCAACCACAATAGACCCTGGATAACTTCAGCTTCATGACTGCCAGAAGAGCCATCCTCAAGCAGTGGCCTTCACTTTCTCCTCCGACCATCTCAATGGTCAAACCGGAACTCACAAATCTTTGTAGGAAAGAACAATTGGATCAGCTTCTTCACAGTGGCAACCAACACCGCTTCCACAATAAATTGGACTCCTATATTACTAAGATCATAGGCACCTCCATCTTCTCCCCTCGACCGTCTCTGACCTCCCAAAAGTGAGGGGCCACTGATCCACTGTTCCACTCCCCACTTACCCTACCCTCAAGTGCATGCCCCAATACTCTACCTCTAACTCTCCCCACCTATTTGGTTGTGTAGGGCTCCTCTAAGACCTCATGCAGCAAACGGACGCTACTTTGGATCGTAGAGAGCCCTCCTAAGCGAATGCCACCTATGACCCAGCCCCACCTCCCCTACCATCCTTTATGTCTAATGCTTCCCCCTGTCCCAGGCCTCTGGACTCCAGGCTACCTCATTAGCTCATGGACTTGAGTAGTGTTATACGTATTTGTATTTGTACCTGACTTGTTTTGTCCCGGTGGGTCACGGTACCCACTTGGTTGTTTGGTTATCCCACAGACTCCTATATGCTCCAACATGGTGTTCCCCCATCCCCCCCCTCCCTTTTCTCTCCCTCCTCCCTATCTCCCCTCCCCTCTCTCTACCTTGCCCCCCTGAGTTATGCTATTATGTTTCTATGTTACAAACATATCTACCTTTTGGTTTCCTAGTTTTATATGCAAACACATCTCTGTAATCATACCAGTCTCTGTGTATAACTTGTAAAACCCAATAAAATACTTAAAGAAAAATAAAAGCCTTCTGCCTTTAGAACCACTTAGTATACTGGTGTTCTCTCCACAGAATTCCTGCAGTAGGCATTGACTTAACCTTCTGTGTTCCAGTTAGTACACACACCATACAGGTCAGGCAAGTATTTCTGGGTATTCCTTATGGAGTCTCTGAAAATTCCGTGTTGTGCCTGGCTAACAGAAGATTTAATATAGCGCACAAGGGGTTAAAACACTTACAGGATTGTAGCCACAATCAGGCATGTAATGTAGAGTCCTAATGTGAGTTCATTATCCTTCCTCTTAGAGGATGAGAAGTAGCTCTGGAAAATTAGGAAGAAAGACAGGCAAAACTGCTATATACTGCTGATGAGAAAGGTATTTTGCAGTTTATATTTCCCTCTTTAGGACCAGAGCACTTTTTGCAATTCGGCACTGTGTCGCTTTAACTGACAATTGTGCAGTCGTGTTGACGCTGTACCCAAATGAAATCGGCGTCCTTTTTTCCCCACAAATAGCTTTCTTTTGGTGGTATTTGATCATCGCTGTGTCACTTCTGATCACCGCTATAAACAAACAAAGAGCGACAAGTTTGCAAAAAACTCAATATTTATTTTTTGCTAAAATACAAAAAAAAAATATTAAAAAAAATGTATTCATCAGTTTTGGACGATATATATAATATATATACTTCCTGATATTTTTGGTAAAAAAAAAATTGCAATTGGCGTATATTGATTGGTTTGCGCAATAGTTGCCACGTTTATAAACAATGAGAATTAATTTATGGGGTTTTTATTTATTTATATTTTTTTTTACTAGTAATGGCGGCGATCTGCATTTTTTCGCAGTACTTTTGACACTTTTTTTGGGACCATTGGCATTTATATAGCGATCAGTGCTATGAAAATGTCACTGGTAGGGAAGGGGTTAACACTAGGGGGCGATCAAAGGGTTAACTGTGTTCTTTGAGATGTGTTACTAACTGTATGGGGGCTGGGCTGAGTGGGGGAGGAGAGTGATCGCTGCTCCCATATACAGGAAGCATGTGTTCACTCTCCTACCCTGTCAGAAGGGAGATCCGTGTGTTCACACACACGGATCCCTTTCTTTCACTGCAGGGGAGCGATCGCGGGTAGTCGGCGGACATCAAGTCCGACCTACCCGCTCCCTGGCTCCCCCTCTACACAGCGAGCGTGCCTCTGGTGGCGCGCGCACTCATGTTCCGTGATCTCACAGCCGCCGTTGGGGGACGGTGATGTTGAGCCATTTTGCCGCCGTCAATCCATGTCGGGTGGTCGGCAACTGGTTAAAGTGGACCTTCAGTCATTTTTTTTCATCTTTCCATATATTAAATCTTCTGCCCTTGTTTTAACTTTGGATAGTAAACATTTTTTCCTGCCAGTAAATACATTATAGAGCCCACTTCCTGTTTCTTGTCTGGTCATTAGCCTAGGCTTATGACATCATGCACAGCTCTCTCACTCTCGTGAGAGTTTGCCAGGAAGGGTGGGGGGATGAGTCATAAGAGAGCCAATAAAAGCTGCAGAGCTGGAGGTGTGCCTCTGTGTAAATCCAGGAAGTAAACAGGTAGCAGCTTCAGCTGCCCACAGTTAAAATGGATGCATCCAGACTTACTGGAGGGAGATTTCTGCAGTATATTTGGCAAGTACATAATCACAGTATATATAAAATAATATGCAAAGTGGTTGGAGGGAAGCTTCAGAATGGCAAATATATTTTTATTACAAATTATGTGGGCAGACTGCAGTTCCTCTTTAATGAATACAAGGCCTACTCTGATTGGCTGAGGTGGATATCGAGATGTCATCTGCCTGCCTCTTCACCTCAGACATTTAGAGGAATCCCTGTATTCATTGATGAAATGCAAGGCTTCCTGTGAGTAGCAGCACTCAGTCTGACTTGATTTTTTTCCCGGAGTGGGACAGGAAGTCGTACCCCATCTGCTGAAACACAGCGCTGTATACTGTATGTAGGCAATGCTACATAAAGTTTATACTGATTTCCCAGTGGGTGTATCTGTTAGTGAAGCAGATACTTTGAACGATCTTTGGTCAACTGAACTACTTAAAATCACTTGTTTACATTTTTTGCTAATCTGCCTATGGTTGTTTTGGTATGCTGCCCCTCTTTTTGCATTGCTTTAGGATAGGTTACTTAATTATCAGACTGTATCCCTCAGTGGGCGATAGAGACAATAGGATTTTTGTAGTTAAAAGTATTTTACTTTCTTAACCAGTTCCCTACCGACGCATAGTAAAATGACGTCGGCAGGGACTGGTCGTCGATCCGGGAGGACGTCATATGAGGTCCTCCGCTTCTCGCCGCTACTGCGGGCCCCCAGGGGCCCGCACAGCGGCGATCACGGATCGCTTGTCTGTCGGGAGGTTGTGTCCCCCCCAGATCGGGGTAAAGAGCCAATAAAATTGTCTCTTTACCCCGTGACCGGCTGTGTCAATCACAGCCGATCATGAGATGTAAACAAACCGCGGTAACAAGCTGTTACCGCGGTTCTCCCTGTCACACACCGATCGTGTGTGACAGGGAGATTGCGGTAACAGCTTGTTACCGCTTACTGTACACAAGCACACTGATCACCCTCCCCCCAATAAAGAGGACCTGTCACCACCCCTTCAGAGTACCTGTCACAGCCGATCAGAGCACCTGTCACCTGTCCATCAAAGTACCTGTCGCCTGTCCATCAGAGTACCTGAGTACCTGTCACCTTTCCATCAGAGTACCCAAGTACCTGTCAACTGCCCATCAGAGTACTCGAGTACCTGTCACCTGCCCATCGGAGTACCTGTCACCTGTCCATCAAAGTACCCGAGTACCTGTCACCTATCCATCAAAGTACCCGAGTACCTGTCACCTGCCCATCAAAGTACCCGAGTACCTGTCACCAGTCCATCAGAGTACCCGAGTACATGTCACCTGTCCAGAGTACCCGAGTACATGTCACCTGTCCATCAGAGTACCCAAGTACCTGTCACCTGCCCATCAGAGTACCCAAGTACCTGTCACCAACCCATTTGAGTACCCGAGTACCTGTCACCTGCCCATCTGAGTACCCGAGTACCTGTCACCATTACATCAGTGTACCCGAGTACCTGTCACCAGCCCATCAGAGTACCCGAGTACCTGTCACCAGACCATCAGAGTATCTGAGTACCTGTCACCTGTCCATCAGAGTACCCGAGTACCTGTCATACCAGACCACTGTCCATGAGCCCATGAGACTACCCGACCACTGTCCATGAGCCCATGTGACTACATTACCACTGTCCATGAGCCCATGAGTCTACCCGTCCACTGTCCATGAGCCCATGAGTTTACCCAACCACTGTCCATGAACCCATGAGACTACCCGTCCACTGTCCATG
>BLSH010054794.1:814826-827438 GCA_018402905.1 Glandirana rugosa | reverse complement strand
AGCCCTCATCTTTGTAAAATTTGCTCTCTTAAAATTAAGTGTTTTTATCTTTCCCATTTGTGTTTGTTGCTTGCAGCTTACATTAAATGAAATCATGTTATGATCACTGTTAACCAGATGTTCTTTTATATGAATATTGGTAATAAGCTCTGCATGGTTTGAGATTACCAGGTCCAACAAAGCATCCTTCCTAGTTGGGGCCTCAATAAACTGGACCATAAAATTGTCCTGTAATAGGTCTATAAATTTTTGCCCTTTAGCTGTCCCAGCAGTGCCATTACTCCAGTTAATTTCCGGGTAGTTAAAATCCCCCATTATTATCACTGTCCCAGCCCTTGCAGCTCTTTCTATCTGTGCAAGGAGCAGAGTCTCCACCTCCTCTTTAACACTGGGAGGTCTATAACAAACTCTAATGATACCCTTTGTAGTGCGCACACCCATATGCAGATCTACCCATAATGCTTCAGACTCATCACACTCTCCATCAACTAGGTCCTCATTCACACTCGCTTTGAAATCACTTCTCACATAGAGACAGACACCACCACCCCTCCGTTTTACCCTGTCTTTCCGAAAGAGAGCATAGCCAGGAATATTAGTAGCCCAGTCATGTGAAGAATGAAGCCAAGATTCAGCTATACCAATCAAATCATAGTTCTCCTCATGCACCAGAGCTTCTAGCTCACCTATTTTGCTTGGCAGACTCCTGGCATTGGTGAGCAAACACTTTAATTCACTGTCACCTTTTGCACATGTATCTTGCATATTTTTAATTTTAGCACAAACAGTACCATTTCCAATGGTTGATTGTAACATGGGAACCTTCATATCATCTTTCTTTGCCCTCCCCCCATCTTTCCCCATTCCACCCACCAATAGGGGCTGACCCCTGTCTGACCTGTCTACCCCGTTATAATCTAATGCACCCTCTAATGGACCTCTCTATGTGGTCAGGCTGTGAAAAAGTCTCACACATGTGGTATCGCCATACTCTGGACGAGTAGCAGAATATATTTTGGGGGGTAATTTTTGCTATGTGCGTGCTATGCGTTAGAAATAACTTATAAATTGACCACTTTGTGTAAAAATAAAAGCGTTTTCATTTTCTTTCCACGTTTTTCGAAGACTTGTGGAAAAAACTGAACCATTCAAATGACTCATAATGCCTCATAGATTATATGTTGGGATGTTTGCTTTCCAAAATGGGGTCATTTTGTGGGTAATTCCATTGTCCTGGTGCTCCAGGGCCTTCAAAAGTGTAATAGGTCATTAGGAAATTAGATGTGAAAATTCTGCTCCTAGAATGCATGACGGTGCTCCCTGCATGTTGGACCTCTCTATGTGGTCAGGCTGTGAAAAAGTCTCACACATGTGGTATCGCCATACTCGGGGACAGTAGCAGAATGTATCTTGGGGTGTAATTGGAAGTATGCATATGCTGTGTGTGAGAAGTAACTTGTTGTTTTGACAATTTTGTGCAAAAAAAAAAAAAATGATAATAATTTCGGAATTTTCCAAAGAATTGCGGGAAAAAAGTACAACTTCAAAAAACTTGCCATGCCTCTTACTAAATACCTTGGAATGTCTACTTTTCAAAAAGGGGTAATTTGGGGGGTATTTGTACTTTCCCGACATTTCAGGGCCTCAATAAATGAGACAGGCCATCCGTGCATCAGATGTGATCAATTTTCAATGATTTGCACCATAGCTTGTAGACTCTATTACTTTCACACAGACCAAATAATATACACTTATTTGGGTTATTTTTTACCAAAGATAGGTAGCAGTATAGGTTTTGGCCAAAATTTATAGACAAAAATTACTTATTTGCAAAATTTTATCACAGAAACGAAAAAAAAAGTGTTTTTTTTTTTTTTAATTTTCGCACTTTTTTCAATTATGTCGCAAAAAATAAAAAACCCAGAGGTTCTTAAATACCACCAAAAGAAAGCTCTATTTGTGTGAAAAAAATTATACAAATTTTGTTTGGATGCAGTGTAGCATGAGAGAGTAATTGAGATTCAAAGTGTGAGAGCGCTGAAAGCTGAAAATTGGTCTGGGCAAGAAGGGGGTATAAACATCCTGTATTGAAGTGGTTAAAGTCCACTGAGGGACACAGCTCCCTCCTCTCAAATCTCATCATTCTGTCTTTGGACTACTGCTACAACTTAGCAGGTATGAGGTGGTAGATGTTAAAGCCTCAACGGAGCTGGTCTTCGGTTTTTATATACTGTATGTCTAGTGTTTTTTTCCTCTGTTTGGCAGCAGTATAGCCCTATTTTTTTATTGTATATGCTCAAACTGTGTCCCTCATAGGACTTTGAGAAAAGAATTGTAGAGTTAGTGCAACATTTTCTAAAGACAAGGTACATTGAATTCAGAAAACATAGAACTGTCACTGCTTTCCCTTTAGAGTGTGGTCATCCTGCAAAGATCACAACGTGAGTGTGCAGTTTTGATAAAGGTGAAAAAAAAAAACTCCAGGTTAAGAGCAATTGACCTGTAGAATGGGCAAATTCTCTGTTCATTTGTCAACAATAGTAAAAAAATGCTAAGCAAGGATATTATTGAAAGGAAATTGCGGAAACAATTACTCTAAAAAACAAGGTTAATGCAACCAGGTTTAAAATAAAAAAATTGCCTATTACATCGTGCTTCTCGGATGCTGTTCTATGGATAGATGAAACCGAAGTTAACTTTTAGGCAGAAATGATGTTTGGGGGAAAATAGAGGATGAAAATGCCCTCATCCCCAATGTTAACCACATTGAATAGATTGTCATGTTTTGGACCTGCACTAATGACTCAATGCCTGGAAAATGTGGTATTGTTATAGAAATAAGGAATTTGAAATGGGAAGAATCAAGAAATTGACACTGAAGTGTGTAATTCTACAAGCCAGTGCTCTAACACTTAGAAGGCAGTGGCAGAATGGCATAAACAGGAATAAAAAATGTATTCTGCAGGGGCAAGGCAAAGCTAAACATCTTGCAAGGAATCTGAAAATGTAAAATAAATGTTTGATAATGGAGAATGTTATAAAATGAATAACTGTTGCTATGTACAAGTCCAAAGATATATGAAATACTTGAAAAAGTGTATTACTACTTTTTATAATTCTAATTTATTTTCTACACATAGCTCCGGGTGGAGCTACATACTGTGGCGCCATCATGTTCCTGCAATGTTCCTGGTTCCGGTCGGTTCAGATAGCAATACAGGCAGTGTGAAGTTCTTCCTTTCCCGTGAGAGTGTATTACATGCATTTTTATCAATAAATTTGTTCTGTTTTACACTATGTGGGGAGCTTGGTCACTTTTTTTTTATTTTTATTTTTTTACATGTCTATACACATTTGAGTGAACATTAAAGATGGAGTCTTAAAGTAAGATTTCCCCCTTGGTTGCCAGTTTGTTGGATGAGAGTGTGAAGCTTGGTGGAACATTGGCCATAAGCATACAGTTCGTTATGTGACTTCTCTATGATATGAGGGTCATATTTCTGCAGTAAGCCTCTCGCTTTGTTCGAAGCAGAGACCCATCTGGCGAGGGATTCACAGTATCACTCTCCCTATATTTTTTTTTTTTATACGTAACAATTTGTATTGAACATTTTGTGATACATAGACAAACAGACAGTAAAACATGCACACTACAAAATATATAAAATTCTGGGTGACATGTTCACAGGAAACATTGTAGCAGAATATGGTAAGTTTGCCCAAAGTGAGGATCTTCGAGAAGCAATTGACAAATGCCGTAAGCTGTTATGTTCAACTAAGCCCCCAAAAAGTAAATTACAACATTGTCCCATAGAGAAAATGAGTAGCTTGTTTTAGAATAAGCTTACAATTTGGGGCTGACCGCTTCACCCCTTTTTTCCCTGTGGAACATGCACACCGAGTCCCTTCTAGACTTCCGCCAGCAGATTCTTTACCAAGATCTTTTCTCCTGAGATTACTCAATTATAAAGAGATTATACTTCAAAAAGCCAGACAGCGCACAGACCTGCAAGTGGCGGAATCCCAAGTATCATTGTTTCCTGACTTTTCTGTGGAGGTTCAGCGTCAACGGGCAAAATATGCAGGTGTTAAGAAACCTCGACAGCAGCTGGATATAAAATACTGCACATTATACCCTGCAAAACTTTGGGCTGTTGCACAGAATACTACACATTTTTTGATACACCTATGGTGGCCTCTAAATGGTTGGATGATGATGAGCAACTCATTAGAGCTGCTAGACATTCCTAAACATTTATTCTTTTTTGTTTTAGTTTTCTCTTCTTTTTTTTTGATATTCTAGTGTGTGTCATCATCAAGGTTATGCACAGTGAGCTTAACCAATTTTGATTTACCAAGTGGCCCATTTGTAGTGGTTCTGATATGGAGCCAAGGTGTTTTGTTAAAATTGTTTTTTTTTTTGTCTGGTGGAAGTCAATTTCAGGATTTTACTCTATTTCCTTGTTACAATTCTGGATTAGGGTGACCAGGTATTGGGCGGGCAGTACACTGGTGGTTGTTGAATATGCTTTAATAGTGTTATGGGCTTACTTTGTCCCCTGCACCCTCATTATACCTTATGTATTAAGATGGTGATGTATAAAGGTTGTTATATTTTCTTGAAATGTACAGGGACTAAGTGATGCTACTAAACGACAGACTATTTTTTATCTCCCTTAAACAATTTTCTACGCCTGTGGTCTGCCTGCAGGAGACTCATCTACTGATGCACTACATTACTTAAAGCATGCCCAGTATCGTGCACAATATCATTCCATACATGCCTCATATTCTAGGAGGGTATCGATCTTGATAGCTAATAATGGGGAATATACCTGAAGACAGACCAAGCTGGATAACTAGGGGTACTATGTATTTTTGTATTGTGTGCTTTATAATTAATCATGCATAAATCTAATTATATGTTCCTCCTCTGTATTCCTCAGGGGTCCTTCGAGATTTTCTGCAGTTTTTAATAGATAAACCAGATATTCCTATTGCGGGTTGTGGGGTATTTTAACAATTATTTAAATCCTGCACTTGATAAGTGCAATGTGGTTGACCACCCTATTAATTCCACTACTCCCTTTGCACATTTTCTTCAAAAAATAGGCTTAATTGACATTTGGTGGTTAAGGAACCCAGAGGAGAAATGTTTTTCTCGGATGCATATGTATTTGTCAAGAATTAAATAAGTTTGGGTAACACTTTAATTCTCCCTTTGATTGCTAATGTGGCCTATCCGGCTAGGTATCCGTCAAATCATTCCGTATTAGTTCTTACTTTCATTTTACAGTCTCCAGCCCCAAAGGGATATTGGAAAATTAACCCTTATTGGTTAACTATCTTAAACCCCCAGGTACTATTTCTCATGCTTTACAGGATTTTTTTAGAAATTATTAATATGCCCTCTGCACAAACATTTGTAGTATGGGACTCATTGAAGGCATATTTAAGGGGTATTCTTATAGCTTGAATTTCTAAGATAAAAAAGTGATCTAAAATATGGGAAACTAATATTAAAGCTATCAACCAGGCAGAGGCTAGATATATTGCTAGTCACACTCACGACAATCAGGTGACATGGTTAGAACAAAAGAAATTATACACCTCTATATCAATGAAAAAGGCAGAACAAAAACATTTTTTCTCCTACGTTCACTGACAGACGCAGCCCTTCATTGACAAGTGGGGTTTATGCACATCCTACTAGGAGTAGACTAGGCAAATAGAAAAAAGCAAGCTGACCCCTCCCAGGGGGCCGTCCTCACTCCAGCATATAACTCTGCATAGCATATCAGTTTTTTTATGCCTAGTGCAAGGAGTTAGACCTGGTTCCCTGCTGGGATCTGCGGTTCCCCAATTTTTTCTTTTTTGCTTTTCTCAAGCTATCTGATGAAGACTGCTATCAAGTAGCCGGCTGGGGCATAGAGGATATCTCAAATCCTGAAATATCCCCAGCACGGCCAACTGATGCGAGCTACCCTTAGCCTTGGCGGGGTACGCCGTACCGTACCTGTTCCGTGCGGGAGGCTAGTGGGTGACCCCCACTTGCGTCCAGTGGCTCTTGGCCTGCAGCATCCCTCCCCGCCTGATGGGAGGAAGGTCTGCTACAGGGTGGCTACCCGCTACGCCCATCGGATTGGTGAGTGACCCCCCCTTTCTCCCCCCAGGGGTGCGGAGGGGGGGCTTGGCGATTTGCGGACTATGCCGGCCAGTGGAGGGTTCAGGGCTACAGGTCCCCCTTTTGTTTTGGTCTGTCCTTCGCCCCCCCTCCCCCTGCTCTCAAATCCGCCATGCGGCGATCCGTCCCCATTTTGCGGTGGATCGCTGCCATTTTGCCGTAGCCACGCCCATTTTGTGGGCGGTTTGGCCTCTTGTGGATGCTCGGCGGCCTTTTTGCCATAGTCGCGACCTGTGTGGAGCACGCTTTGGCCTCTTGTGACCGCTCGGCGGCCATGTTTGGTGTGCCTCCTGAAGAAAACGTGCGGCTTCCTTTTTCCCTCGGGACAGCGGTGAAAGCACAGCGGCAGTGACGCCACAAGACAGGCGGTCAGCACTCCTACTGGGACGCAGTGCTTTAAGGGCAATTGTGACAGCAAGTATAGCTGGCTCTCCCTGGGGTGTCGGTGGCGGTGGGTGCAGTCCTCCTGGGTATTCTCCCGGTTGCTCTGTGGGGCAGTGGTGGGGCTGCATTGTGGGGGTGTCAGGGCCTTTAGGCCTAGCAAGTGTTCCTGTGGCACAATGGCGGCTGAATCTGTGGGTTCTTCTCCGGAGGGATCTGTGGAAGCGCAGGCTGCGCTGGGTCCTCTGGTTCCCCTGGACCAGTTAAAGTCCATATTGGGGGAGTTTTTCTCCCGGGGGTGCCGAGCCGTGCTAAGGGGGTGGCTAAAAAACGTCCACCCCTCCATCTTCAGGGGAGGATTCTGAACCGGAAAGGGCCTCAATGGTCACGGGGACCCCCGTGGAGCTCTCAGATGGTGAACTGGAGCCCTCTGATGGTGAGGAAGACCAGGGGGCCTCGGTGGCCTCCCTGATCACCGATATCCGTGTGTCTTTGCGGTTGGACTAGGCCGGGGAGTTGCAGGAGACTGCCTACGTTTGTGGGTCCTTTAAGCCGTCTCAGTCCCCTAGGGTATATCCTTATGCTCAATTTTTTGACCAGCTGTTCTATAAGGAATGGCAGCGTCCACAGAATTCCTTTTCATTGCCCAAACGTTTCGCTGTGCGCTATCCCTTTGAGGACAGTTTTGTGCAGAAGTGGGCATCCCCCGCAGTGGACCCTCCGGTGGCTCGCCTGAATAAGGCGACGACCATCCCCTTGGAGGGGTCTCCCTCTTTTAAGGATCCGGCCGATAGGTGGACGGAGGCGGTATCCAAGGCACTGTTCTTGGTGGCAGGGTCTGCCATGAGACCAGCTCTGGCGTCGGCCATGGTGGCGCAATCCCTTACGGGGAGTGTGCGACTGAGTTGCACAATGAATTGGGCTACGGATGTTCGTCTGAGGCTTCACAGCGAATGGACCATCTGATACAGGGTCTCCGGTACCAGTGTGACCCAGCTTTGGACCTGCTCCCCGCTTTCTGCGCTTTGCGGTGGGGGATCTACATTACCAATTTGTGGCACTTCCCTTCGGTCTGGCCTCGGCTCCGCGGGTATTCACCAAGCTGGTGGCTCCGGTGCTGGCGCTATGGACGGAGAGAGGAATTGCTTTGGTAGCATACCTCGACGACTTACTCCTGCGAGCGGAGTCTGCTTTGGCCTTGGAGGAGAATGTGGCTATCACCATGGCCTCGTTGAGAGACTTTGGCTGGCTGATCAACCTGCAGAAGTCGACGTTGACCCCGTCCTGTCGACTGGAATATCTGGGTCTGATTCTGGACACGGAGCAGGCGAAGGTGTTCTTACCACCGGCCAAGTTGCTGACACTGCAAGCAGTGGTGCGAACCCTGCTGTCACGCCAGTGGTCCTAATTACGGTTCTGTATGCGGGTGTTGGGGCTCATGGTCTCGGCCTTGGAGGCGATACCTTATGCCCAGAGTTACACTCGGCTCCTACAGCGAGCGATTCTGTCACAGTGGGACAAGTCTCCGTTGTCCCTGGACCAGCTGATCAGATTGGATCATCAGACCAGAGGATCGTTGACCTGGTGGCTTCGGGCCCCAGCTCTAACGTTGGGGAAGTCGTTTCTTACCCTGAATTGTTGGATAATCAGGCTCTGCCTCTCCCACTGGATGGTAAGGCTGCACAGCCTCCCGGTTCAGGTTCAGTCGGCCAAGCCACGGCGGTGGCATACGTGAACCATTAGGGCAGAACGAGGAGCTCAGCAGCGGCTGCGGAAGCGGCTCACATTCTGAGATGGGCAGAACTTCACGTGCCGGCAATCTCCGCTATTTACATTCTGGGCGTAGAAAATTGGCAGGCGGACTTTCTCAGTTGCCAGATGCTGGATCAGGGGGAATGGTCCCTACATCCAGAGGTGTTCCATCAGATTTGCCACAGGTAAGGCACGCCAGACGTGGACCTATTGGCGTCCAGGTTCAATAACAAGGTGCAGACCTTCGTGTGCAGAACAAGGGATCCGTTGGCGGCCGCCATGGACGTGTTGGTAGCGCCTTGGGGTCAGTACCAGCTCCTGTACGCCTTCCCTCCTCTCAAGCTTCTACCGTGGCTACTGCGCAGGGTAGAAGCGGAGGGGATCCCGACAATCCTGGTAGCTCCGGATTGGCCTCGGCACCCTTGGCCGACGTGGTGCGGATGATGACAGATGTCCCCTGGCGTTTTCCGCTACGCGAAGATCTGCTGTCACGGGGACCCATCATGCACCCTGCTTTACCCTCGCTGGCTTTGACGGCTTGGCTATTGAGTCCCAGGTGTTGAGGGATAGGGGCGTCTCTGACTCTGTGATCCCTACCATGCTTAAGGCACGCAAGTGTACTTTGTGCAAGATATATCATCGCACCTGGAAGGCCTATATTGCCTGGTGTGAGGCGGGGTGGGGGTGGAACCCCCGCTCTTACATTGTGTCCCAGGTGCTGGCCTTCTTGCAGCATGGCCTGGATAACAGATTGGCATTGAGTACACTCAAGGGTCAGATTTCGGCTCTGGTGATTCTTTTTCAACGCCCTTTAGCGTCACATTTGTTGATACGTACATTTGTACAGGGTGTACGCCATGTGGCTCCTCAGGTGCAGTCGCTTTTGGCGCCGTGGGATTTAAATTTGGTACTTTCTGTACTGCAGAAACTGCCATATGAGAAAATCAGGGATATTCCCTTACAATTGCTGTCACAAAAGGTGGCTTTCTTGGTGGCCATTACATCCGCTAGGCGGGTGTCTGATTTGGCGGCGTTGTCATGTAGGTCTCCCTACTTTGTCCTTCATAAGGATAAGGCGGTCCTGCGACCTTCACCTTTGTTCATACCGAAGGTGGTTTCCTCTTTTCGCATCCCAAGGAGATTGAGTTGCATTCTCTGGATGTCGTGAGGGCTTTGCGGGTGTATTTGACGGCTACAGCTTCTTTTCGGAAGTCTGATGCGTTGTTTGTACTGACAGAAGGCCTGCACAAAGGGTTGGCGGCCTCGTCGGCTACTGTCTCCCGTTGGATCAGACAGACCGTGACCCATGCGTATACTGTTCGGGGAAAAGTCCCCCCTTTTCCAGTCACGGTTCATTCCACCAGGGCAGTTAGCACTTCCTGTGCTTTCAGACACCAGGCTTCGGTGTCCCAGGTGGGCAAGGCGGCTACTTGGGCCTCGGTGCACACTTTTGTTAAGTTTTTCAAAGTTGATGTGTCAGCATCCGCGGATGCTGCTTTTGGCCGTAAAGTTTTACAGGCGGTGGTGTAGGCGCGGCTGGCGCCTCCTGAGAGGATTATTTTGGGTACAGTTGTTATTGTTTACCCACCCCTCTTGAATGACACTGCTTTGGGACATCCCCACTTCTCAATGAAGGGCTGCGTCTGTCAGTGAACGTAGGAGAAAATAGGATTTTATTAAGAACTTACCGTAAAATCCTTTTCTCTGAGTTCACTGACAGACGCAGCACCCACCCCTGTGTGTTGGGTTTGTACGGCTTGTTACGAACTGATATGCTATGCAGAGATGGAGGGTTATATGCTGGAGTGAGGATGGCCCCCTGGGAGGGGTCAGCTTGTTTTTTTTTCCTATTTGCCTAGTCTACTGAAGGGCTGCGTCTGTCAGTGAACTCTGAGAAAAGGATTTTACGGTAAGTTCTTAATAAAATCCTATTTTTCTGCAACTTTATTTTGAGGAGGGAGAACATATGGGACGACATCTAGCGTAAATTTCAAAAGCGCGAAGACCTTTTAGCTATATACGGAAATAATAAATAATATAGGTAGGAAAATAACTACCCCTGAGGATATTCTATATATATTTCAGTGTTTTTACACAGATTTGTATAGTAGTTAAGGTAAGGTATGAAATGTCTGAACTACAACAATTTTTAAATTCTATGATCTACCGATTTATTGGAGGAGGCTCGCTCTCTGACTCTCCTCCTTACGTTAGAGAAGCTGTAGAAAGCGGCCGCTAGTATTCCTAATAATAAGGCACCAAAAGCCGATGGGTTGCCTAGTGAGATATACAAAACGTATGGGGGAAATTCTGTTGCCTGAGCTTTTGGCTGTGTTTAATGAAGCATTTGAAGTTGGTTCATTACCGCATTCTATGAAAGAAACCAGATAAAAATTGCTTGATTTCGTTACTTACGACTGATGTGAAAGTT
Source organism: Glandirana rugosa (assembly GCA_018402905.1). NCBI lineage: Eukaryota > Metazoa > Chordata > Amphibia > Anura > Ranidae > Glandirana > Glandirana rugosa. The sequence goes on along the minus strand of BLSH010054794.1, from coordinate 816,690 downwards.
TTAGCTAAAGTATTAGCCAAATGACTGTCTACTCTTATTAGAAAGCTGATCCATCCGGATCAATCTGGTTTTATGCCAAGTAAATCCTTGGCTTCCAATATTCGCTGCTTGTTTCTTAACTTGCAAACTTCAGCCATTAATTCGGGCAACAGAGGGGGGCGTGTCCAAGATGGCGCGGAGAGCAGACGTGTAGTGGAGGAGCTCCCGGTCCCAAACTAGATCCTATCACCATCCTGGGGCAATTACAACCCATTTCAGCCCATTTCATTCCTCTCCACCCGCCGAATCCTCTCCCTGCCTGAAGGGGATGAGAAGGAGCGCCAAAAACCCAGGCCCGAAGAGACGTGTGGAATCCGGAGCCGGCGGGAAGAAGGCCGCACCGCGGCCTCCCATATCCCCCTGTGGAGACATGGACTCTCAAACTGATCCCCAGCCGGGGCCTCTGTCGGTGGAAGATAGGCTGGATACCCTGATGCAAGCGATAGTGTCATGCCAGGCGGCACTCACGAGTAAGATGGACACTGTGCAGTCGGAGGTAGGCCTAATCCGGAGAGACATGGACCGCTTCAGGGAGCGGATCACAGAGGCGGAGCAGAGGGTATCGGCTACGGAGGACATGCAGCGGGAAGACCGAGCGGATCTGCAAGCGCTAAAGATAAAAGTCAAAAATCTAGAAGCCAGAGCAGAGGATGCAGAAAACCGGAACCGAAGAAATAACCTTCGGATCGTTGGTCTCCCGGAAGGCGCGGAAGGAACGGATCCGGTCGCCTTCACCGAACGCCTGCTCCCGGCCTTGCTTCCTAAAGCTCGCTTCTCTCCACATTTCTCTGTGGAGCGAGCCCATCGTATGCCGTCATCGAGGGGACTGGTGGGGACACCACCCCGCACATTTATTTTCAAGTTGTTGCACTACCGTGACCGAGACACAATCCTTCGGGAAGCAAGAGCACAAGGAGAATTAAAATTTGAGAATGGCCAATTGCTTATTTTTCCAGACTATACGGTGGAAACTCAACGTCAAAGGAAATCATTTGATCATATCCGAGCTAAACTACGAGAGAAGGGGATAAAGTACAACCCTCTGTTCCCCGCAAGGCTGAGAGTGCAGGAGGGAAAACGGGTCCATTTTTTTACCTCCCCCTCGGAGGCGATGGCGTGGTTGGAGCAGCGAGTGAGTAGGCCCTGAAATGCCTAGTTATTCCCAGTCAGAACTAACTGGTCTGCAGCCATTTTTGTTTTATTCGCTTTTGGTACTTAATGGGAACACGGATGCTGTCAGAGAGACCATTGACCTGTGTACTGTGTTTGATGTCGAGTGGGGCGGGGGAGCCTGTGGACTTTGATCCTAGCCCGTCTGGGATGGCCGGACCCTGTGTGTTGGGGGATTACCTGAGATGGGATGGAGGGGAGCCGCTGCTGAGCGGGCCCTAGGACCCCAGCTCTCCCATTTTTTTCTCCCCCCTCTCTCTCTCTCCCCTTCCCTGGCAGGGACGGGGATCTCGCCGCACTGTGGAGCTGCACGGGCGGTGGGCCTGATTCCTGGGGAGATGCCAAGTCTACACAGGTTCCGATTCGCTCATACACTAATAACTGACTGTGTCGTCGCCGAGGGGAGGTAGGGTAGAGTCCATTAGGGGGTTGTGTGTCCCAGGCCGGTAGGGTCTGCCCGATCCTAGTTTCAGGTGTCCGAGGGGGCGGGGTGAGCTGTAGTTTGTGTCATGTGTCCAGTTACCAGAGAGACTGTCGTAGGCACAAGGGTAATTCATGGTTTTCGCTTATTTTGTTTTTACCGACGTCTGGTCAATCAAGACTGACCCTTATTGATCCGTAAAGTCCCGGATGAGTGAGCGACGAGGTTGGTGCG
>BLSH010054794.1:769861-783706 GCA_018402905.1 Glandirana rugosa | reverse complement strand
AAGAAAGGTGGCTATATTGGTCACTGATTTGTTTTTGTTTTGTTTATGAATGTCAGAAATGAATATTTGTGAATTTTGAGATGTTATATTGGTTTCACTGCTGAAAATAAATAATTGAAATGGGTATATATTTGTTTTTTGTTAAGTTGCCTAATAATTATGCACAGTAATAGTCACCTGCACACACAGATATCCTCCTAAAATAGCTACAACTAAAAACAAACTAAAAACTACTTCCAAAAATATTCAGCTTTGATATTAATGAGTTTTTGGAATCATTGAGAACATGGTTGTTGTTCAATAATAAAATTATTCCTCAAAAATACAACTTGCCTAATAATTCTGCACTCCCTGTATATATATATATATATATATATAATAGGTGTAAATTAAGACATATCAGCATTTTAAGATATCATATTTTAGGCTCCATGCACATTAGCGGATTTTAAGCTCCTAGAAGCTGCTGTTCGCATTTTTTTTCTTTCTAGAAGCTATGTAGTGTTACCCTATGTGTCCATGCACACTACTTTAGGTTATTAGCATTTTTTGAGCTTTAGCATCTAGGAGCTGAAAAAAAGAAACGTTTTAGACTTTTTTTCCAGCATTAAAAAACTGCTAAACGCTCCTAACAGCTTTTATCAACCTTTTTTTTTCCCTCTCTTCGTGTACTGTAGAATTGCTAGAAAAAAAAAACACTACATATCCTAAAAGCTATGAAAATGCTATTACAAGCCAGCACAAAAAAAAGCTGCTAACAGCATTTTTCATCCAGCGTTTTTTTTGAGCTTATAAAAAATGCTAGTGTGCATGGAGTCTTAATGTGAAACTAGAGTAGTTTGAAGGCATGTTTTCTTAGTGCTCTAAAAATCCATTGTGTACCTCAAATTGGGCCCCCAGAGTCAATAGCAAGGGTCATTTGCACAGCCCTTTCATGAACTTTTCATGAAGCCAAGATGTTCAGGCCAAATTTAGCAGCATCAGTATGCGTTGGTTAACTTGACTTTTGTATTCTATTTATAAAGATTTCACATTTGCAATTTCCACAGTGAATGTTTTTTGATCTTTTAACCATCTGTATTTTACATAATTTGCCCATCATTTTCAAAAGGGATTTGCCCTTCAGCAGGCACATATAACATAATAGAGAAATTCCAATAACAACCAAGATTCACTCATGAAAACTGTTGCATATGACCTGTATGGTTTTATTTTTAACTAAACCGTGTCTTCATTTCAGGAGAATATATGAGATTGCTTTTGCCAGTTAGAATTGACTATGGAGAAATCCTTGTTTATTACGACAGGTTTCACATGCTTCTTAACACAGCTAATATTATAGAAGTTAGACACAAGTACAGTTGTCAACCTTTCTAAAGAGGAGCTAAGAGGTGTCAGTACATAACAATGTCAGCATATTAGAACATAGAAGAATGGCATTATCCAATCAGAGTTCTTCAGTGACACCTCTGTTCTCACCCAGCAGGTGCCTCTTCTACAGCTCACATCCATGTCGCAGATGGTTGTCATGGATACTTTGAATTTTTTATTACATTCACCTGTTGCAACATGATTACAAGAGTTCTGTTTCATATACCAATAATTTACAAGAGAATTCAAATTGCATTTAATTTTAACCTCATGCATCCTGCAGTACCCACTGCTAATATAAGCAGGTTTACTTTGATTCACAGTGCTTTTGTATGAAAGTGTTTTTAACCATTATCTGGCATGAATATCTGTATTTTGGTGACAGTTTTGAAGCAGTTCCTGCATGAAAAATGTTGTAAGTGACATAAAATTATATTTCCAATTGATGAACATAAATATCACCCCTGTAAGATAACGTGTCTGATAGGTAGGTAGGTGTGTATCTTATAGGGTTGACATCTAGGGGTCAAAAAAGATGTAGGGATCCTCATTTCTATTCAATTGATCCTGGAGGGCCCCAGCTCTTATTCTTATAATAGCATTAAGCCATATAAGGAGCTATGAAAATAACACTTAAGGAATACATTTTGTAAGTATTCGCAACCTAACACAAACATATCAATTTAACTCTGTGCTTTTGAGAAGTGTGAATTAATTTATTTTTAAAAGTCATTTATCTCAAAGCAACATCAGAATTAATTGAAATCCTCCCATCACTCACAAGAGTCGACTGCTAATTTAACATAAAGAGAATATTAGATTGCTTCTTTGTTCCTAATCTTGCTGCAGTTTGCATTTATCATACATACATTCCAACACTGTTCTATTTAATAACAAATTATATCTCACACATAGTTAACCATTTTAGATAGCAATTTTACAACAGGTATTCTGTTTGCCTCATCCAGTAGACAATATCTTCAATTGAAAAGAAAATTATTCAAATTTTCTTCTGGAAAATTTGTTCAGGTGTTCTTAGACAGATAGTCATGGGATGCTTTCAACTAATATTGATGAGCACAGCACTCTTGCACAGCTTAAATGCATTATAAGTTTAATGTGAACATCTTTCTTTTCAGAGTGCCTATAGCGAAGAATGATTTAAAGATGTGGGACCTGTCTGTCATGCTGGATGGCACTACTCACTCCATCTCTGTTAGAAAACAGAAGGATAACTTCTCTGTAAGTCACTTAACTATTGTGTGTCTTCAAATAACTCAAGGTATAAATGATCACTAAGACTGCAACACCTAGACCAGGGATCTCCAAACACTCTAAACAAAGGGCCAGTTTATTGTCCTTCAGGCTTTGGAGGGGCCGGACAATGGCCAGTGGGAGTACAAAATGTCCTGGAGTCAGTGGGGGTAAACAATTGGTTTTAGTAGGGTTATGCTGGCCATACACTATACAAAAAATCGGCCAAACAAGTTTTCGAAAAACAAACAGTCATCTGAGCAAACGATTTTGCCATCATGTAATGACCAAAATTTGATCGATAAATTGTTCAACTGACATACATGAATCCGTTTTCTGTTGGTTTTGTCACATAAGCCCAGTGCAAACTGTTCGGGTGAGAAGCACATTAACCTTTCAATTTATTGTCCGTTCAGCCGCAGTTTTCCAAACCTTTCCTTTGATTTATCGGCTCAAAACGTCACAACCAATTTTTGATTCATGCCCATTAACTGGCCGATAAACTAACAAACTGTCCAAATGACAGATTTTCACAGTAGTAGTATGGCCAGCATAAGTGCCTTGTTGTTGGTATGATTGAAAGGAAAAAGGCCCCAGTGATGGTGTCATTGGGAGGAATGGTGTCTCATCATTGGTGTCAGTTGGAGGAAAAGTGTCCGAAAAATGTCCCAAGGGCTGCATCTGGCCCCAGACCACAGTTTAGAGACCACTGACGAGAAAAACTATATACGATTTACAGAATGTCATGACAGGTGCATTTGACTTGTATGTATTCTAAAACCCATCTCAAGTGCACAAAAGCCCGTCAACATAAGCCCTTATGCTTTAGTTAATGCTTTATTACACATTACTTAGAATTGCGGTATGAAATGTAAAGGTATATTTATTATGATTGTTGCATGGATAACTGCTTCTTAAAAATAAATTACAGGAAGCAAATTAAAGCATCGAGGGATTGACCGCTGCTGTCTAGTAAACACAACAACTGTTTAGTCAGAGATTTCATTTAAAGGGACACTGGTTTTTATTAAAACATAATAATTATATTTAAGTATGTATTCTATTGCTTTTAGCCTCCTCTAAATACCTATTTTGTTGTTTTTTTGGGGTTTTTTTTTGTTAGATGATAGCTACATTGGTTCTCTATGGTTCCACTGTGTGTAAGAACATAGCCACCATCTTCCGTTCACTTCTGAGATGGATTGGAGATTATAAACTATGTTCTATGGAATTTATAGTGTGGATAGAGCAGTGCATGTGAACACAACTATCCTCCACTGCTCGTTCCAAATAAAAGGAAAAGTGGGGGGAAAAGAGAAGGCTTGGGAGCTCATGGAGGAGGAAGAAAAACACATGGAAACACATTTAATGAGAAATAGATTACAGGACCATTAGGTAGTGGATGTGAATGGATTATGTTTGGTGAATAAGGATATTGTTCACTGTCACTTTAATGCAACCTCTTTATAACCGCCTGAGGAACGCGCGCATACTCAAACCTTCAGATTTCTGATTTGCTGTGCACAGTGTTGTAAAGTCACTATGCATTTAGCGTCCTTTCACACATGCATGTCCATTTTCACGGACTCCGCTAGCTCAGCAGAGATCAATCCGTTGATCCCCACTGGGCAGGCAGATAACAAGTCCATCTCTGCTCACTGCGTGGGGACGTACCTGTCAGAGCCCCGCTCTCCTCTATGGGGGATCAGATGAAAACAAATCCGCCTGTCTGTTTAAATCCGATCCGCCAGATGGATGGGAAATAGGGTTTCCACCTGTCTGCATTTAGCAGATCGGACGTCAGTGCACATGTCACAGCTGACATCCATCGCTCCATACGGGACCTAAACGGTCTGCATGTGTGAAAGGACCCTTATAGCTTGCATTGTTTGTCATTCGTGGACTACAGCTCTGTCTTTTTGGATTCAGTTTGTTTCTTGAGAACCATAATTATAACGCAGTGGTTAAAAACATGTAATTATCCTTACTGCAAATGATTATATAGGAGGTTACCTTCAGTGCAATCAGCTTGTTCAGTCCATCAGGTGAACCAGAGACAGCTGAAGTTTTATGTAAATCTTGACTTTTTGTGACTTTTTCTCCCTCAAGCCTCCCTAATGGTTCTTAATATGATGGGCAGCCTCACTCCCCTTTTACAGGAAAAGTCAATATTTCTATACAACCAGAAGCACTTATATCTTTGGGTCTGGTTTTTCTTACATGTGGTTTCCAGTAAAGGTAACCTGTGTTTATGTCATTTTTCATCATATTCTTTAGTTTTCTGATTTTCTTTATCAATGGCTCTGTTAGACTTTTCCTTACTGCTAGTATCTAAACCCAATACCATTTTTTTTGAACAATAGTTTTTATTAGAGGTTAAACAGTACCAAAATCCAAATATGGATAAGAGCGGATGCAGCTGCTGTAGCTAATGTCATACTTGTGATTGCATCGTATACACAATATACAATACAGTGGGTCATTTGGACAAATATAACAAGGAAAGAATAGGTAAGGCACAAAGGTCACATGTCAGTTAAGGGGGAACCCAAAACTAAACTTTTAATATATTGCAGCTTACCAGTCCCTAGATATGGTGGCTGTTTCCAGCTGTTTTTTTTTTTTACATTACTGCAGACTACAGAACACCTTCCCCTGTTCTATTCTTTGCAACATAGGAGAAGCTGTTCTGTAGTCTAAAGAGAGAACTGAGAACAGTCCTAACTAATAACAGTCAGCAGAGGCAGAGCACACCGGAAGTTATAAGCTAACAGGTGTTCTGGCAGGATCATCAAGTATAGAACTTGTTTGATAATGCTCTCTCCCTAAATACTATCATGCAGGAATGTCTGAGGTTATTCATACATGAGGGTTATTGACCATTGCAACTGAAGATGGCAGGATCAGCTAACTATCATCTTATGTCTGGGGACCTTTAGAGATCTTCACTATCGCATCCAAAAATACTGCTTTTGTACAGTGCCAGCGCATCATCTGTGATTAAATGTTTAGATACAGCTTTCCGAAAGGAGTGACTAGTAACTTTTCGTTTAATGTGCTAAGGCGTTTCAGGGACAGCTCCTCACATGGATCTAATTAGTCTTTTCACAGGAACTGAGGGTCCAATTCTTGCTGCTGAATTCTCATTTCACTCACCCATAACTGGAAACACCTCTCTTCAAACGGGTGCCTTCAAAGGATAGGGGAGTTTAGGGTTGCTTGTCTTACAGCTTTTTGATGTTGGTCTCTCTTTGTTTATACAACTGTTATTATTGAGAAAACATAGCTTTGTTCAATAGAGATCATTTGGTATCAATGTCTGCGATTGACAGATCAGAGATCAGTGTAGCATAGGCTGCTGTGTAGAATATAAATGTTACTTGTTACAGACATTCAGAAAGACTCTGGCTTTGGCAGATTCAACTGCCTTTCTCTAACATACAGATTAAACAGGCTAAACCCTCTAATTTAAAATGACTGCCGTTAGCTAAAAGAAAAAAAAAGAGGTTAACATTAACTGATGTTAGAGTAAAGCCCTCACCAGTTTATATAATTGTTTAGTTCAGTCTGTTTCACATACAGATTAAAATGAAAACTTTTGCTAATTTTGATCCCATTGCAGTTATTTTGTTTAATACATTGTCAGATATGTCAGTTAGCTAATCATCTACTGCTAATGCCCATCTTCCTTCTTAAAAGAATATATGCCATCTCTTATTTGTACCAGTGTACTTACAAAGCAAAGTAGTAATGCATTTTTTAAGTGACTGATATATTCTCTTTCATTTTTGTATTTAATGATCTTTTTTGTCAATAGAAGCCATTGCTCAGCTGGACAAATGCATATACTGAATATGTATTCAAGCAGTATTAAACCCAAAACATAAAATGTATTACAGGGAGGGAGGGTACAGAGATCCCCAGTACCAATAAGGGTACAGAGGAGATTTCAGTGGTACCAACAGAACTAACCAGGCAGATGTTCATAATATATTGCAGCTTACTAATCATTATATGTAGTGGCTATATTAGTTTTGTTTTTTTAGGCCTTCTTTATGTTTTCAGCCAGTGGTCTGTCTGGTAACATACCTCCTATATTAGTGTCCAGAGGCGTATCTACCGCAAAGCAAACAAGGCGTTTGCCTTAAGTGGCATTTGTCAGGGGGCTGGCACAGCCCCAGGCTCCCTCTCCCTGCCACTTCACCCTGCTGCACTGATACCCCCCCCCCCACACACACACACATACACACACACACAAACCTGTTGCCCTGCAGCTGTCGGCTTCCCTCCTCTGCCCTCCCGCCGACTTTGGGAGCTACAGGGCAGCTACAGAGTGATCTGTTTGGCCAAATAGATCCCCCCTCCACTCCTCTGACCCACCCCCCCTTCAGTGCCCTCCACCTCCCTAATTGCTGGGTGCCCCCTCCATGCAGCTGCTGGCCACCTCTCCCACTTCCCCCTCCTGCCAGCTGCAGCCGCTGCTAATGTGGGATATCTGGATGGATGGAGAGCTGGGGGTGGCTGCTCTATACAGCTGCTGACAGGCTCTCCAACCTCTCCCTCCTGCCAGCTGCAGCCGCTGCTAGTGCGGGAGATTGCTGGATGGATCGAGAGTGGGGGGACGGGGACTGCTCTATACATCTGCTGGCTCTCCCCCTCCCTCTCCTCCATGCAGCTGCTGGCTCGCTCTCCCACCTCCCCCTCCTGCTGCTCCATGCAGCTGCTGGCTATCTCTCCCACCTCCCCCTCCTGTTGCTCCATACAGCTGCTGGCTGGCTCTCCCACCTCCCCCTCTCGCTGCTCCCACAGATAGCTGGATGGAGAGATGGGGGGGTTGGTAAACTTGTGTTTACCATCCCCCTTCCTTTCCTGAAAGAATACAGACTCTGATCACGGTACTCATTGTTTCTGTATTCATTAATCACTTACACATAGTAAACTGTGTTTACTATTTGTCAATTTGTTAATGAAATATAGTGAACACAGTTGACTATATTTCATTATGAATGAATAGAAGTGAGCCTATACCGACTCCTATCTCTTTCATCCACAGTGTAGTGTCTTCAGTCCCTATCTCTGTCTCAAAAAAGACATTAGAGGTCTGTTTAGACCCCTGACGCCTCTCCAAGAAATAGTTTAAGATTTAGTAGCAATTAAAAAAAATAAAATTGTTCCTGTAAAAATAAATAAATAAAAATAAAGTTGTAAAAAAAAAATTAAAATAGCATAAAAAAAATATAATAGCCCTTTCACATGGGTGGGCTCTATAAAGCAGATCCACCTGCTCAGCTGGGATCTGTCTGCTATGCAGAGCGGACAGAGTCCGCTCTCCTCTATGGGGTGGTTGGATGGAAACGGACCACCCACCTGTCTATCTCCATCAGACTGCCATCCGATCCGCCAGACAGATGGGGAGTAGATCCCTCATCCGTTTGTCTTGCCTAGGGCAGCACAAAACCAAAATACACCACTGAGAGTTCTCCCACTGTGGATGAATGAGCACAGGGGCACCTTTGAACAGCAGCATTGTACATCTGGGGAGAGGAGAGTGTTAGCTGTACTTGCAGATATAGATACATTAACAAATTGAAGCCAACACTTTATAAGCAGTTACAGCAAATATTTTTCTTTTCTTTTTGGGATAAAGGTTTTACACAAATAAAGTGTTAAAATGGTTTGTCTCAATCCTCTAATTGCTGCATCTGCTGGAGGGCTTGTCCTTTTGGAAAGTAACTGACTTACTGGTTGAGTCACTAGGTGATAAAAGAAAGAATGCCAAAAAAGAAAATGCATGCAGTTATCACATCTCATAATTGGTAAGCTGCAATATGATAAATGTTTGCATTTGAATTTAATACCTGTTTCAGTTTTCTTGGAGACAGAATGCTGAAATATGTATTGGCATGGAAAATTAGAAATCATATCTAAGTAGTTACATGAACAATTTGCATATTTTACAAATAACGTGTAATTTTGTGTGCTGGATGCATAGAGAGATAATGTGATTTGTACAACGTCCCTTGGCAAGATCTCACTAAGAGTAAACCAAGAACCATCTGCTGTCAATTCAGGATTCCTAGTAATGTTATCTGAAAATATATAAAGCTCTCAAATATGTTTTGCAATAGAGTACAGTAGTACATTTAGCAAAGGTCACAGCAGTGTCTATATATTAATTAAATGCACAAAGTACATGCGTACAGTTGCAGCACATTGCCATATTATCAGTGCCATGAATCAGCTTTTTGTCCCTGCAATGCATTTTAGTTGTGGCTATGTGGAGTGCATATTGTAAGGTGACTGTAGCACTATGTTCTTTCAAAATTGGGTACTCCAAGTCAAGTGGAGCGATTCAAGGAAATCCTTGACCAATAAAGGCTACTTGATAGTCTTTTTCTTTTTTTTTTTTCTTTTTTTTTTTTTTTGTGATTAGTATTTGTTCTTTGGTGATCTATGTGTCTCTCTGACTTTTTGTCCCTATCAACATACTCGTTTAAAAAAAAAAAAAACAGTATGCAGCTTAAATGATAAAAGAATGATTAGCAGAGGTGGGGAGGTTGCAAAACCAGTGGCATCATGTTATTAACATAAAATTATTTATTTGCATTCTAATATTTGTAAAGCCAATTTATAAAATCATATATAATTGTTACATTTGTTAAAGCTGAATTCTAGGCAAACCACTAAATACACAGATGAAATGCATATACGGAAGCTGTTTTACCTGGTAAAGTATCTGATTCTGTCCATCTAGTCCTGGTATTTACACAGCTCCGCCACACAGCTCAGCCCTGTTTATTAGGTCAGGGGGCTATTATTTTACTTTACACTTGCAGGTACCAGTAGACAGATTGCAGTAGAAGCTGCACACTGATGAGCTCATTTCTCTGCTCTGTCTAAATATCTGCATGCTTCTTACACTGCACCACACCTGATTGGATCCTTGTGCTGATTCTTAGATTGCAAGAGGCTGATATCCAGTAAAATACAGGTACTTGGACTGCTTGCATTTTAAAAAAAATGCATTTTATAATGCCTTAACGATTGCAAAGCTGCATTCATTTGTGTCTTTTATGTCGGCCTGCAGTTCAGCTTTTATTGTTAACCACTTGCCTACTGGGCACTTTTACCTCTTTCCTGCCCAGGCCAATTTTCATCTTTCAATGCTGTCACACTGAATTGTGCGGTCATGCTACACTGTACCCATATTAAATTTTTATCATTTTTTTCACACAAATATATATTCATCGCTGTCGCATTTTGAATGACAATTGCGCAGTCATTCTACACTGTACCCAAACAATTTTTTTTTTATAATTTTTTTTCCAACACGTAGAGATTTTATTTTGGTGGTATTTGATCACCCCTGCATTTTTTTTTTTTTTTTTTTTTTTTTTTTTGCACTACAAATAAAACAAGACCGAAAATTTTGAAAAGAAAAGTTTTTCTTTGTTTCGGTCACAGAACTTTGTAAATAAGTACATTTTCTCCATCACTGACAGGCACTGATGAGTTTACACTGACGGGCACCGAGGCAGTACTTATTGGCACTGAGGCGGCACTGATGATGAGGCACATATATGCAGCACTGATAGGTGGCACTGATAAGCAGCACTCATAGGTGGCACTGATGGGCACTCATAGGTGGCACTAATGGGTTCTGATCTGCACTGATAGGTGGCACGGGTGGGCACTGATAGGTGGCAATGATAGATGGCACTTTTTTGGAGGCATTCCCTGGTGATACTGGGTGGCATCCAAGATGGGCACTGAGTGCCATCCCTGTTGGGCACTGTGCCCTTTACCTGGTGGTCCCTGGGTGGGCTTCCCTGGTGGTCAGGGTGGGCTTCCCTGGTGGTCCCTGGGTGGGCATTCCCTGGTGGTCCTGGGTGGTGATCCTCGGGGGGGCTGCTCTGATAAACAGCACAGCCCCCCGTCTGAAGAGCCGCCGATACACGGCTCTTCCTGTTTACACTGTGACCAGCCGTGATTGGTCACAGCTGATCACGTGGTAAAGAGCTTCTGATGGAAGCTCTTTATCGAGATCGGACTGACTCACTGCAACACCAATCACTATGATGCGCGCCCTTGCGGGTTATCCGGCCAGGCAATATGATGTCTGGTCAGGATAACTGAACCACCGCCCGGCCGTCATTTGTCTATAGGCCGGGCGGGAACTGGTTAATCACCATTGGGTTTTTATTTTTTCCTAAAAAACAAAAAGACAGAAAATTGTGGAGAAACAAACCTTTTTCATACTTGTTATAAAATGTAGCAAACAGGTAATTTCTCTCTTTCACTTATGTGTACTGTTGAGGCTGCACTGAGGCCGACTGATGAGGCTGCACTGAGGCCGACTGCTGAGGCTGCACTGAGGCCGACTGCTGAGGCTGCACTGAGGCCGACTGCTGAGGCTGCACTGAGGCCGACTGCTGAGGCTTCACTGAGGCCGACTGCTGAGGCTTCACTGAGGCCGACTGCTGAGGCTGCACTGAGGCCGACTGCTGAGGCTGCACTGAGGCCGACTGCTGAGGCTGCACTGAGGCCGACTGCTGAGGCTGCACCGAGGCCGACTGATGAGGCTGCACCGAGGCCGACTGATGAGGCTGCACCGAGGCCGACTGATGAGGCTGCACCGATGCCGACTGATGAGGCTGCACCGATGCCGACTGATGAGGCTGCACCGATGCCGACTGATGAGGCTGCACCGAGGCCGACTGATGAGGCTGCACCGAGGCCGACTGATGAGGCTGCACCGAGGCCGACTGATGAGGCTGCACCGAGGCCGACTGATGAGGCTGCACCGAGGCCGACTGATGAGGCTGCACCGAGGCCGACTGATGAGGCTGCACCGATGCCGACTGATGAGGCTGCACCGATTGGCTCTGATAGGCGGCACTGATGGGCAGCGTGACGGGACCACTATCCAGTACCTACATTGCAGACACCAGGAGCGAACGTACCGTGAGAGCTCTTGCTGCGGCCCCTCCCTGCCTTGGTCTCTGCATACTAGTGAGGCAGACGTCACCTCCATTGCACAGCCCACACCATCTCCAGTGGCTCTGTGAGGACACTGTGGCTCGAACGCCTTCCGGATCACGCATCACTATAGCCCAGGGATACCTCCGGTTCCACCAGGGAGGACTGTCAACCAGCCTGTATAGCAACGAGCATCCCGGCTCCTTCCCAAGCCTGCCATGGTTTTATATGTAAGTCTTCAATAAACTTTCTACTTTTTTATAGTAACCCAGGCTGGTCCTGTTTTTTACCAATTTCAACAAAGGCAATATTGCTGTTTTTTTACTTTGGTGTTAAAAACTGACAGTGGGCAACACTGCACACAAGCGCCCTTGGGTTCAAATTTCCTTTTAGTATGAGGAAAGAAAAGCCGATAACAGGCTTGTGTTTACTTCTGTGATCAGCTGTCATTGGACACCTAAAAAGAAGCAAGGGAAGGGTGCCTGGTCAATATAAAAAAAAACCCCAAAAAACATAAGATATACATGTATTGTGAAATGGGGTTCTTTAGCTCTTGTGGTATGGTGCATTTTCGGTGAATTTGTGACAGCCAAGAACTCTGTTTGAGGGCTACAAGGAACAGTAGCTCTCCTGGCTATTAACCAGTTCAGGATACAGATCTCCTCTTACATTGGGCAGAGACAAATGTTCCAGCCATATATGTCATGCACATTCTAGGAGTGAACAATTGGCAGACAGACTTTTTAAATTGACAGGAGCTGACGTCCAAGGAATGGGCCCAGAGGTGTTTAGGGAAACCTGTCGACGTTGGGGGACTTTGGACGCAGACCTCCTGGCATCCAGGTTCAAAAAGATACTGAACATCTTTCTCTCCAGAACAAGAGATACTCTAATGTTGGCAGTAGATGCTCTGAGGTCTCACTGAGATCAATGCCACCTGATTTGGTGTTTCTTCGCTTCAGTTGTTAACACATGTGCTTCGCTGGATCGAGTTGGAGAAAGCCACAAATTTGCTTGCTTCTTGGACATGTTTCACATGTTAGCAGAATTGCTCCACCCTCTTATGGATTGTCTAGACCAGCAGTCCCCAACCTTTTTGGCAACAGTGACCAGTTGCGTTTTTTCGCAATTTGTCGGGGCAATGGCTAGTGTTGATGCTTCAATCATCATGGCACCTTGGTTGATATGGTGTCCAGATGATTGAAGCACATTATTTATATTATTACATTGTAATATAAAGAGAGGGATAAAACCAGGGACTACCCCAATCGTGTTCTTGGCAAAAAAGGGAATGGACTACCTCGGTACCCAAAGATTAGCAAGAGGTTTTCATAAAAACAATAACATTTTATTTGTACAAATTCATTAAAAAATCCTGTACAATTTCATGTATATACATAAACAACGATTGCAAGGTGCATTTGTGCCTATTAGTTGTAGGTAACGATAGGATTATCCCCTATGGGTGAGGATACCGGATGTAATATATTTTTAATGTATGGTCCTCTACATGTTTCATGGTGAAAAAAAATGCATCTTCGGGGGATTAGCGTCCAGGGAGCCAAAATCCACAGCAAAAATAAGGCAGGGACACCAAAAAGGTAACCCCCTCCCCACGGCTGACACTCACAATCACACGTCTCTAGTATGTGCTGAAATCGCTAACAGAGCAACCCGGGGTAGAAGGACAAAGGTTGGAGGCTCCAAGATGATTGGATTATCTCATTGATCCCGGTGGGTATACATGGTGTTACTTGCAGTTAAAGGGTGTTACACTGTCGGTAATTCCATAATTAAGGTGTCTCGAAGATAGGAGGGCCCCACTATTTGCCTCAAAGTCTGTTTTCCCCAGGTTGCAGCCTTTAAACATTATTCATTTGAGGGTGATGGTACCCCATATTTATAGAATACCTTATCAATATAATGTTATAAAGTCCTCACATGGAGTCTTTTCTATTCCATAAGATATTTATACCCCATGGTAGTGGGAGTTTACTTATTACAAATTTCCGACGTTGGACCCCTTTTGTCTGAAACTCCGTTTATCACCCCGGGAGGATAGAAGCTCTGTGGAATTAATACCTTAATGGCTGTCACATTGTGGGAAATTGACGTTCATTGTGGTACATATGGGTGGCCCTAGTTACTCTATTAGGTTAGTAGAACCTCGGAGGTTGGAAACAGGAAGATGGGGCCCAACGAGACAATCGCTAAAGTCGTGTATGATCTCTGCACACTAAC
>BLSH010054794.1:741677-759024 GCA_018402905.1 Glandirana rugosa | reverse complement strand
ATTGATCAGTGCTATAAAAATGCACTGATCGATGTATAAATGACACTGACAGGTTAGGGGTTAACACTAGGGGGCGATCAAGGGGTTAACTGTGTTCCTGAGGTGTGTTCTAACTGTAGGGGGGATGGGCTTACTGGGACATGACAGAGATCACTGTTCCTGATCACTGGGAACAGTAGATCTCTAACATGTCCCCTTTCAGAACGGGGATCCGTCTTGTTTACATAGGCATATCCCCGTTCTGCCTCTGTACCCACAGGCATTCTCCTGCAGCAAATTTTTTTTAGAATATATATGTATATTATATATGTTTAAATCTGTTATATTTCTCTGAAACCTGTTGCGTAAAGCACAATCCAAAGTTTTTTTGTTGCAGAGGGTCTGACTAAGGTTTGCTTCCTATTTAATAATTTGTGAATCCTTTATGTACTTGGAACATAGCTATAAAAGGGGTGTGTATTGAATATAATAAAAATAGGGGGGGGGGTTGCACTTGCTGTTGGGGCATTACTCTTCAGTGTATACAGTGGTCATAAGATATTGGAGCAGCTACAGGTGGCAGTGCTAGTTATGGTACTAGTCCTGGATGCACACAATTCTTCTTGTGTACTGAAAGTTTTATAATACATCTACAAAAGGATCGGCAGAGGGGACTACTCTTTTCAAATGACAATCTTTTCCATCTATTTCTACAATGCATCAAAAACTATTCACAAACAAGCAGTGTGATAAAAATAGCACTTCATTTCAAGACACAATTTTTCGGGTTAATACAAGGTGTGGAGTCTTTCCTTTCATGTGTACATTTCAGATACAGACACCATTTTGACTTTTATGGATAGATTGCAGTGACTGGCTTATTTGGTAGCATTTGACAGAATTTAAACTGCAGCAAAGGAACATTTAAGTCCTAACAAGGATGACATCAGTGTGGGAAATGTGGTTTTCATTTTCTTCGTTAGGAATTCTCTTACTCTTATAAGCAGTTAGAAACAGGAAAAAATACTTTGTGGCAACACGTCAGTGATCTCCAAAAGCTAAATCTATAACCTTCCACAAAAACTGTGTTCCATTAATGACTAATGCTCCTAAAACAAATAGTGCACCCCCTACCTAAGGGAGAGGCACACACCTGACCAAAGGGGAAGAGGAATTGTGTTCTGAATGGCATAGTAAGAAGAAATGAAGTGGCATTTTGGCTTCTATAGGATTCTAATTATCCTTGCTCCCAGCATCATGCTCTGTGCAGCTCCTGAAATGCCCTACTTATCCTGTACTGTACAGCGCATGACTTAAATGGTGTCTGAGTATCTTGTTCTGGCACTGCATGGAAGCAGGACCGTCAAGAGCGCAAACCAGCCTTCATAGGAGCTCTAGTAGAACAAGCGCAGCCCAGCAGCCAGTACAGTAACATTACTGGTACAGGAACATGGCAGTATCTTGTAAGGAACACTGCTGCCACCAGAATAGCTCAGTTTAGTATTTTAACTTGCTTTCTTATCTGATGGAGAGTGTTTACCTGCCAGCAGAGATGCCAAAAAAGGGAGAGGTGTGTGCACCATGAAAATTACTAAAGGATGGTGCAGGGATAACAAACCGCATTAAAACTGCAGACGAAAGGGAAGGAGGTTTTGGCTAGGCTGGAGGCAGCACATAATTCAGATGATGTTGCAACTCATGCTCCCTCATAAAACAAACTCTATTTCTTCCATGAAATTGGATGATTGTGATACATCTGAATCTGTTTCCTGAGGAGACATATATATTTATATTTTTTTTAACTTTGAACAATTGCCAGGTAAGAGAGAGACTACATTGAGAGTTTTAATTGTAGTGCAATAATCCAACTCCTCTATTTTATCAAGTAAAAACTTGAATGGATGCAACTGAAGAGGGAATCATTTTCTAAGACCCACTTAATAAAAAATTGGGAAAGACAAGATGTGCATTATCTTAAATCAAAGTCAGACAGACTGCAATGGGAACATTCGAATTGTTGGAGTTCCGAAAAAGGTTGAAGAGGATAATATAACAGAGTACATTGAAGGATGGCTTCTCTGTGTTTTGGAAACATGCATTTTCCTCTGTGTTTGCAGTAGAGAGGACTCATTATGTTCTGACTCACTCCCCTCCACCAGAGGAAAAGATCAAAAATGACCAGATTAATTATCAAGATAGAGATGCATTCTGTGGAGAGCAATTCTCCCTCAAGGATATTACAATAAATATGTATGTGACTTTATCCAGATTTTTCTGCAGTAAATTAAAAAGCATTTACGGAAGATGTAAGTGTCATATGCTATGTTTTGCCCTGCATACCTAAGAATGTTGCTAGGGGAGAAACTCACTTATTTGATACACCAGCTGATTCGGTTTCATTGACAAGAATGAGAAATACTTATGAAGTCATTAGATGGAATAATATTGCTCCTGGCATTACTAGAATACATGCTTTTTTTTTTGTTTTGCAGGACTTAGAAGTATGGTACCTGTATAGTAGAGATGGGCTGCCTTAGGGACAAAAGCGATAACTCAGAATGAATTGTTCTCCTTTGTTTCTCAGGGAAGATTTGAGTGTCGATGGTGTTTAATGTCCAGTCTAAAGTACAGGTTTAAATACTGTACATGTGCCACATGTAAGACAAAATTAAGAGATTTGAGAACCGTATATATACAGTGAAAAGTATATATAATGTAATGGGTAAGAAAAGGAAGTATGACCCCATAAATACTGTAAGTGTATTAACCACTTCAGCCCCGGAAGGATTTCCCAGTTTAGGACCAGAGCACTTTTTGCGATTCGGCACTGCGTCGCTTTAACTGACAATTGCGCAGTCGTGCGACGTTGTACCCAAACAAAATTTGCCTCCTTTTTTCCCCCACAAATGGAGCTTTCTTTTGGTGGTATTTTGATCACCGCTGCGTCATTTCTGATCAGCGCTATAAACAAAAGAAGAGCGACAATTTTGAAAAAAAAACAATATTTACTTTTTGCTATAATACATGTCCAAAAAAATATAAAAAAACATTTTTTTCATCGGTTTTGGCCGATTTATATTCTTCCTCATATTTTTGGTAAAAAATATTGGTGTTTATAGATTGGTTTGCGCAAAATTTCCCGCGTTTACGAATGATGGGAATTAATTTATGGGGTTTTTATTTTTTTAACCACATAACAACCACCCTATAGACAAAAGACGTCTACAGAGTGGTTTCTTAACTCTGGGAGCGCGTACTATGACGTCCTCCCATGAATGTGCTTCCTGCACGCCCCCTGGGGCGCGCACACGGGAACATCCGTGACCCTGGACCCAGCGCATCATGGATCGCGGTGAATGGCCGCTGTGAGAGGCCTTTTACCACGTGATTGTGCCATCAAATGACGGCGCGATCACATGTAAACAAGCCGGCGGAAGCGTCGGCTTTTCTCTCTCCTCTCCGCACCGATCGGTGCATTGCGAGAGGAGAGAGGGGGGAGAGAGGACGTGCTGCAGTGCTGTGGGCGATGTGTAATGCCCACAGTGCTGCTAAATGACAGTATGCACCACCACCATCCATCCACCACCCACCCAGCTATCATCACCCCATCCATCTACCACCCACAGTCATCCTCACCCCATCCATCCACCACCCATCCATGCTCACTCACCCAGCCATCTTCGCCCCATCCATGCTCAGCCAGCCATGCTCACCCATCCAGCCATCCTCACACAGCCATGCTCACCCATCCAGCCATGCATGCTCATCCAGCCATCCATCCATCCTCACCCATCCATCCATCCATGATCACCCACCCAGCTTTGCTCATCCATCCATCCATGCTCACCCACCCAGCCATGCTCACCCAGCCATGCTCACCCATCCATGCTCACCCATCCATCCATGCTCACCCATCCATCCATGCTCACCCATCCATCCATGCTCACCCATCCATCCATGCTCACCCACCCAGCCATGCTCACCCAGCCATCCATCCATGGTCACCCACCCAGCCATGCTCACCCAGCCATCCATCTATGCTCACCCACCCAGCCATGCTCACATCCATCTATCCATGCTCACCCACCCAGCAGTGCTCACCCAGCTATCCATCTATGCTCACCCACCCATCCGTGCTCACCCATCCATCCGTGCTCACCCATCCATCCGTGCTCACCCATCCATCCGTGCTTACCCACCCATCCGTGCTCACCCACCCCCATCCGTGCTCATTCATCCCCATCTGTGGCTCATCCATCCCCATTCATGGCTCATTTGTGCCTCATTCATGCTCATCCATACCACATCACTTCTCATCTGTGACACATCTATGCCACTACACTGCCCATCCGTGCCACTACACTGCCCATCCGTGCCACTACACTGCCCATCCGGGCCACTACCCTGCCCATCCGTGCCACTACCCTGCCCATCTGTGCCACTACAGTGCCTATCCATGCCACCACAGTGCCTCACAATAGTGTAAAAGGTAGTCAAATTAGATTTGAAATGTATGACCCTAGAACATCTGACGGTGCTCCCTGCATGTTGGGCCTCTGTATGTGGTCAGGCTGTGTAAAAGTGTCACACGTGGTATACTCGGGAGGAGTAGCAGAATATATTTTGGGGTGTCATTTTTGCTAGGCACATGCTTTGTGTTAGAAATATTGTATAAATGGACAACTTTGTGTAAAAAAAAAAAATGCGTTTTCATTTTCTTTCCACATTTTCCAAAAACTTGTGGAAAAAAATTACATGTTCAAAAGACTCATTATGCCTCTTAGAATATACGTTGGGGTGTTTGCTTTACAAAATGGGGTCATTTTTTGGGCATTTCCATTGTCCTGGTGCTCCAGGACCTTCAAAAGTGCAAGAGGTAGTCAAGAAATTATGTGTGTAATTTATGCTTCTAGAACACCTGATGGCGCCCCCTACATGTTGGGCCTCTGTATGTGGCCAGGCTGTGTAAAAGACACACATGTGGTATCGCCATACTCAGGAGGAGTAGTAGAATGTGTTTTGGGGTGTAATTTGTGGTATGCATATGCTGGGTGTGAGAAATAACCTGTTAACCTATGACAATTTTGTGAAAAAAAAAAAATCTTCATTTTGCAAAGAATTGTGGGAAAATATTACAACTTCAAAAAATTCACCATGCCTCTTACTAAATACCTTGGAATGTCTACTTTCCAAGAAGGGGTAATTTGGGGGGTATTTGTACTTTCCTGGCTTGTTAGGGTCTCAAGAAATGAGATAGGCCGTCAGTACATCAGGCATGATCAATATTCAGTGATTGGCACCATAGCTTGTAGACTCTCTAACTTACACAAGGACCAAATAATATACACTAATTTGTTTTTTATTTTTACTAAAGATATGTAGCAGTATAAATTTTGGACAAAATTTATGAAGAAAAATTACTAATTTGCAAAATGTTATAACAGAAAAGAAGAAAAATTCATTTTTTTTACAAAATTTTCGGGCTTTTTTTTAATTATAGCACAAAAAATAAAAAACCCAGCGGTGATTAAATACCACCAAAAGAAAGCTCTATTTGTGTGAAAAAAAAAAAGGACGCACATTTCATATTGGTACAGTGTTGCATGGCTGAGTAATTGTCATTCAAAATGTGAGCGCACTGAAAGCTGAAAATTGGTCTGGTTGTTAAGGGGGTTTAAGTGCCCAGTGGTCAAGTGGTTAAATATTTTACTAGTAATGGCGGTGATCTGCGATTTTTATCGGGACTGCAATATTGCAGCGGACATGTCATACCATTTTGACACTTTTTGGGACCATTGGCATTTATACAGCGATCAATGCTATGAAAATGCAGCTACGCGCTAGGTCGGCCTCGACATGGCTGGCCCTGCGAGTTAAAACGTCTTGTGAGGTTGCATACGATCGGGTCTCGGCATGAGTCGCAGCGGTCCTTATGACCGAAAGTCCCCCACTTCGGTGGCGAGGACGATCTGTCTGGGGGAGTTACCCGCACGCTTCGCTGGAACGGTGAGTAAAGGGGACCCCACCTCTCCTTCCCTGGAGACGGGGTGTGGGGCGCGGGTACTCCCTGGGGTGGTCGTTGGTCCCTCCAGGGTTCTCCAACCCCTGTTCCCGGGTGAGGCCCAGGCTTCTGGCCCAGGTGCCTTTTTGGACTCACTGTCCCCTCTGTTCCACCCTAGGGGTTCTTACTGGGGGGATACATCTTAGGCCCACCTGCTGATGGTGAGGCCTAGGAGGTGGCTGACCGGACAGCCTTCCCGTGGTTTTGCGGCCTTCCCGAAATTTAGGCCATGGCTTTGCAGCCCTCTCATAATTTAGGCCGCGGTCTACCAATCAGAGGCTGGGTAGACGGCCTGGGCACGGTTTTTGCGGCCTCTGGGCCGCCTCCTACCCCGCCGGGGTCCCCTAGGAAGGGCTTCGGTGGTGACCCTTATGATGGGCCTTGGTATTGTCCCCTGTGAGAGGTCCCCAGTGGTGTCCCAGTGCGGAGGCCTTGGCCCTTGTCCACTTTGGGGGGCCTCGTTGGCACCACTGTGCAGGGCCTTCGTAGGCGCTATCTGGGAGGCAGTGCCCCCTGTGAGGGATCTTAGCCAGTGACCCCTGTGTGGGGCCTCGGTGGAGCCCCATGTGTGGGGCCTCGGTGGAGCCCATTGTGTGGGGCCTCAGTGGTGTTTCCTGTGTGGGGCTTCAGTAGTGCACTCGGTGTAGGGCCTCAGTGGTACCCCTGTGAGGGGCCTCAGCCAGGCGTCACTTGGGTAGGGCCTCTGTGGCGCCCCGGAGAGAGGCCTCGGGTGGCGGGGGTCTCAGTCAGTGGCCCCCCTGAGTGGTTTTCTGTTTCTACTAGTGGTGCCTAGGCATATAGCATAGCATAGCATATGACGCCCCGCCCTTCCCTGCTTTATCTGTTCAAACGATCCTGTATCTGGCTCTGCCACCATGGACGTGGCTAATCTTGCGGTTGGGGGCCATGCTTCCTGTTCTGTCAGGTAGTGAGGATGATTCCTCCACAACCACAGTGGCACATGAGGATGCACTGGTTGTCACACTTATGATGTATGTACTTTGGAGATGGGAGATGCAGCTGTGGCTGCGGAGGAGGGCTGGTCCCCTTTTTTGACATCCATATGTTGTCTTGCATGGCAAATCATGTTCCCTTCTCCCCCTATTTTGCCAAATTCTCTATGGAGACTGAGGTGCGCCTTTTTGTGCTTTTCAAGGCCGCTTTCCTGTGAGGTACCCCTTTGAGGAGTTCCTCCTTAGAAGTGGACTGTTTTCACAGGTAGTGTATTCTCCTGTCTCTAGGTTGCACAGGGCAACATGATTTCGGTAGAGGAATCTCCGGCTGTTGAAGGTCCGGCAGGCGGACATGTCTAGCAGAGTCCCTCTGCCTTTGCTGAAGTGGCAGACCTGCTGGTCTAGGGGCTGCAGTTGGTCTGCTGAGCTTTCTGGATGCAGTTACCCTGGTTGCTGAGTTCCCTGTTCCCGCAGTGGTACTGAGACATGTAATGTGGCTTTGGGTTGGTTCTTTCACGACACACAGGTTTGTTCATCTTTAGAGTCCACTGACAAGGGTTCACATATCTTCACCCTCTTCTGTGTTCAAGCCTTGTTCGGGAAGAAAACGCCCTTTTCAAATTTGGCATTTGTAACTGGACCGTTTGCAGTGCCCCTCGTGGAGCTGTACAAGTCCTGTTGTCTCGGGGTGTGATTGTCCCGGTTCCCGTGTCAGACCGGTTTTCAGGGGTTTATTCAAACCTGTTCACGGTAAAAAAAAGATGACGGCATAATACATCCAATGCTGGACCTCTAGGCCCTGCCCTGCTTGTGTGGGTATAGAAGTTCAGGATGGGGTCCATCTGCACGGTGGTGGCATCCCTTCATCATTGGATTTTTCTGGCTCTATCACCATCAAGAATGCTTACTTACACATTCCACTTTGCCTGATCCCAGCACTTCCTCTTTTGCTGTGGGAGGAGGGCATGATCAGTTCATGAGTTGCCCTTTGGTCTCGACGCCACTCCTCGGTTTTTCCCAAGGTGTTAGCCCCAGATCGGGCGTGGTTACCTCAACGGGGGATGCAGGCCTGGGCTGCCTGGATGACCTCCTTCTGCGAGCAGAGTCCGCCACTACCCCGGGGGTGGCATAGATTCTGTACAGACCTTGACAGATTCAGTTGGCATCTATACTACCTGAAGTCAGCTTTGGCTCCTTCCAGAACATTGAAATATTGGCCTCTGGACTAACTCCAGAAGTTGAATGCTACCTTTTCACCTACTGTTGTCCGGCTGGTGGACCACCCAGTGGACCTGCATGCGGGTCAAGGGCATGATGGTATCTACCTTCTAGGCGATTCCATTTACACAGTTCCATACAAGCTCCCTTCAGGGAGATCCTGGCGTAATGGGATGAGTGCCCGAGGTCTCTGAGCAATCAGATTTGGCTGAGCCAGAAAGCCAGGGGCTCCCTGGTCTGGTGGCTGCACTGTCCCGGTCTTCGGCAGGGCAAATCCTTTCTCCCCTTGTATTGGGCAGTGGTTCCCTCCAATGCCAGGCTGTCTGGTTGGGGAGGTGTCCTGGGACTGTGTTCTGCTCAGCATCATTGAACGCTGGAGAAATCCAGACTGAGAATCAATATCCTGGAACTTCGGGTGATCAGTCTACATCTGGATCATGGATGGATCGACTCCGGGGGCTCCCGGTGCGAATCCACTGGGACACTGCAGCGGTGGCCTCTGTCGATTTCCAGGGCAAAACAAATAGCCTCTGGTGGACACCGCAAATGCCCTGGCGGCCCCTGTGGGCCGGTATTATTTGAACTACACCTTTCCTTCTCACCTGCTGTTGGTGCAGTCTTTGCACAGGATCAGGGCCGGAGGGATTCCGATCATTCCTTTGGATCTGGATTGGCCCTGTCGGTCTTGGTACGTCGACCTGGTGTGCCTGGTCGCTGGCGTTCCTTGATGACTGTCTTTCAGGGAAGATCTACTGTCCCTAGGACCTATCTCCCGTCCTGCTCTATGGTCGCTGGTTTTGATGGCCTGGCTGTGTTGAACCAGGTGCTGAAGTTCCGATCCTGCTGAAGGCTAGGGAGCCTACCTCTAGGTAGATCTACCACCAGATGTGGAAAGTGTATATATTCTGGTGTGAGTTGCTGGGCATTCACCCTCGTCTTTCTCGGTAGCTCTGATTCCGACCTTGCGTCCTGGGGAGTGAACAGAAATGGGCCTTGAGTACCTTCAAGGGCCAGTTGTCAGCCTTGGCGATCTTCTTCACCTTCCCTTGGTCTCGCACTACATGGGGCATATCTTTCGTTTAGGGATTCAAAGTCTGTTTCCAGTAGTGTGGTCTCTTCTACCGCTGTGGGATCTGAACTTGATGCTTTCGGTTCTACAGAAGCCTCTTTTTAAAAATATTCGGGAGGTTCCCCTGTTTACTCGGTCTCGGATGGTGGCCCTTTTGGATGGCTATCACCTTGCAGGGTGTTGGAACTGGGGGCGTTATCTTGCCATACACCTTTTCCAGTGTCCCTCAAGGATGAGGTGTTTTTTTTTTTTTCGCCCTTGCTCATTGTTCCTTCCTCTGATTCCCCTTTAAATAGGACATGGTGTTGCCTTCCCTGTGCCCTGGTCAACATATCCTATGGCATTTGCCTTACATGTCATGGATATGGTTCGGGTGTAGTAGCAACCATTGAGTCTTTTCAGGGTCTGACTTTGCTGTTTGTGATATTGGACAGGCCAAGAAAGGGGGTCTGTTTCTTCTGTGACTTTTTCCAGATGGCTCAGACTGATGTTGACTCTGGCCGGTTCTGTCAGGGGTTGGGTTCCTCCTTCCCTGTTACAGCGCACTCTACTCGGGCGCTAGTGCTTCTGGGCCTTCCGCTATCAGGAGTCAGGAGCGCCAGTTTGCTGGGCAGCCACCTGGTTGTTAGTGTAAACTTTCGTAACATTCAACAAAGTGAATGTGCTGGCATCTGTGGATGTTTCTTTTGGCTGCAAGTTCTTGCGGGCTACTTTTTAGGGGGTTCTCCCCTCTTGAGGGTGTATTGTTCAGGTTGGATTCCAGTTCTATGTTGAACTCCAGTTACCTGGTTGGCACTTATGTTAGCCTTGGAATTTTTTTCGTTATCCCATCCCTCATGTTTAGCACTGCTTTGGGACGTCCCTATGGTAATGAATAATGGAACATGTGTCTGTCAATGAACGAAAGAGAAAATAGGATTTTTTGACTTACCATGAAATCCATTTCTCTGAGTTCATTGACAGACACAGCACCCATCCCTCTTAGAAGTTTTGATACTTCTGATACTGCTTGTTACTAAACTGAAGGCCTATAGCAGAGAAGGGGTGTATATCACCTAGGACTGCCCATAGGCGTAGTCAAGTCTTTTTTCCTGCCTAGTGTCCTACTCTTGTAGGGGGTGATATAACCCTATAGTAATGAATAATGGAACGCTGTGTCTGTCAATGAACTCAGAGAAATGGATTTTATGGTAAGTCAAAAAATCCTATGTTTTTTTAATTATTTGGATTTACTACTGCTTATCTGGGCAAATTCCTCAAACTCCCTAATCGAGGGAAGAGAGATGGCTCGTAACATACAGTAGAAGGTCATCTGCATAGCGTGATCATTTATATTGATGTTTGCCAACAGAGTGTCTGGTCACCTGGGGTCAGGTGACAGATGTACAACGCTGGAGTGCGAATCACACCACTGAAGTGTGAAGCGCACCACTAAGGTTGTGCACCCTTAACTTACTGCGACTAGAGATCAGGATGTTGCAGGGAAGCGGGACTGCTGAGACCCTGACACAGATTGCTCATGGAGCTAGATCGTAGGTCTCCCCAGGGCGCGGAGTCTAAGAGCCAGTAAGTGTTCATCAGAGCCTCTGGTGGTAAGGATGGACTTGGCTGCAACTGGATCCAGGTTGCGGAACCTGGGTTCCCCTAGCTCGCGATCCTGGCAGGCTGCAGGTGAATGGAGAGAAAGCAGTAGTGCAAGATAGAAAGAGGAGGTGAGTGGGAGAGCCAAGGGTCAGGACTACAAGACAGACGGGAGGCACACCAAGGTCGAGGTCACTAGCAGACATGGAAGGTCAAAGAACAAGCCTAGATCTGGGACACTAGCAGACAAGGAAGGTCAGGAACACTCCAAGATGGGCACACGGGAGCTAACGTAGAGCACACAGCAGGAGCAAACACACAAGCTAAACACACATTGATCGGCAAGGAGGCATTGCAACACATGGTCTTAAATAGTGTTCTCTTAATTGGAGACTGGGGTGGAGTTCACTGAGAGGAGATTACTTAGCCCACAGGTGGTGATGTGCATGGCCTCTAGGCTGATACAACCAAGAGGTAAGCAGACAGGATATGAATGTACTATGGGTTCATGACACAGCGATACCCTGGATATCAGTATTTTGTTGAAGAGCTATAGCAAGATGTTCCATGGTAAGAATATATAATCGGGGAGAGAGAGGTCACCCCTGGCGATTGCCATTATTAGTCCATATGTGATCTGAAAGAAGACCACTTCTTAAAGTAAGCAGGAGAAAATTCCAGTGGACACGGTCAAATGCTTTTTCGGCATCTTTTGATATTCAGCAGGCTGGGAGGTGGCATTTCTGGGCATATTCCAACAAGGAGATATTTTTGAGGGTATTATATCCCAGGCTTCTCTCCCAAAGTGAAACATACCTGATCAAGATGGATCAGATCCAGTCTTAGCAGTGTCAGGCAGTTAGCTATGAGTTTGGAGTAATGACAGATGTCCGTATTGGTGAGGGAGATGAGATGATAGCTACTGCATAATGAATGGATCTTTTCCCAGTTTGGACAGGACAGTCGTGTGTGCCTCTAGCATTTGTGGTGGGAAAGGAGAGTCAGGAGAGATGGCATTATATGTCTTTGTGAGAATTGGAATATAAGAGTCATGGAAAATGTTATAAAATTGAGCAGTGTAGCTTGAGGACCTTGACTTTTATTATATATTCTAGCCCATTTATGATTTTGGGTGGTGAGTAATCTGACAGTCCGAGTCTTTAATAACATTGAGCCACGCTGGGGAGATTTCAAACATGCAGTTCATGCAAGGCGACCATAGTCTTTGCATGACCTGAAGGCATTTTGCCTAGACGAATGGGCAGTTATACTACCTGCAAGAATTCGGGCCTCATAGACTATTACAGAAGACTGCATGCTGTCATTGATGCTGAAGGGGGCAATATACAGTATTAAGAGCTAAAGAGATGCAGTCTTTTGAACAGGGGCCATTTAATTTGCTTATTTGTTGCCATGTTTTGTTTTACGATTGTGCCATTCTTTTATGTTCTTCAGTTTTATATGAATCCCATAAGAAATAAAAGAAATGTGTTTTGCCTGCCCCATGCATATTTTCTTTAAAAATGGTGCATACTGCGTATTACCAATTTTCAAGGGAATGTAAACTTTTGAGCACAACTGTAGCTATATATATATATATGATTGAATGTTTTGTATAAGCATATTTTGTGCACTATGTAATTGGTAATTATTATATTTCCCCACCATATTCTAGTGAAGTGATTAGTCCTTTCTAATAAGCAATACAAGTTTCTCATTGGAGTAAGAGACTTTGGTTATAATTCCTAAAATGGATAAACCTCTTCTCTTGGAGTACTATCTACAGTATCTCACAAAAGTGAGTACACCCCTCACATTTTTGTAAGTATTTTATTATATCTTATCATGTGACAATAATGAAGAAATTACACTTTGCTACAATGTAAAGTAGCGAGTGTACTTCCTGTATAATAGTGTAAATTTGCTGTCCCCTCAAAATAACTCAACACACAGCCATTAATGTCTAAAAATGCTGGCAACAAAAGTGAGTACACCCCTAAGTGAACATGTCCAAATTGAGCCCAAAGTGTTAATCTTTTGTGTGGCCACCATTATTTTCCAGTACTGCCTTAACCCTCTTGGGCATGGAGTTCACCAGAGCTTCACAGGTTGCCACCGGAGTCCTCTTACACTCTTCCATGACGACATCACGCACCTGGTGGATGTTAGAGACCTTGCTCTCCTCCACCTTCCGTTTGAGGATGCCCCACAGACGCTCAATAGGGTTTAGGTCTGGAGACATGTTTGGCTAGTCCATCACCTTTACCTTAGCTTCTTTAGCAAGGCAATGATCATCTTGGAAGTGTGTTTGGGGTTGTTATCATGTTGGAATATTGCCCTGCAGCCCAGTCTCCGAAGGAAGGTGATCATGCTCTGCTTCAGTATGTCACAGTACATGTTGGCATTCATGGCTCCCTCAATGAACTGTAGCTCCCCAGTGCCGGCAGCGCTCATGCAGCCCCAGACCATGACACTCCCACCACCATGCTTGACTGTAGGCCAGACACACTTGTCTTTGTACTCCTCACCTGGTTGCCGCCACACACGCTTGACATCATCTGAACCAAATAAGTTTATCTTGGTCTCTTCAGACCACAGGACATGGTTCCAGTAATCCATGTCCTTGGTCTGCTTGTCTTCAGCAAACTGTTTGCAAGCTTTCTTGTGCATCATCTTTAGAAGAGGCTTCCTTCTGGGATCACCGCCATGCAGACCAATTTGTTGCAGTGTATGGTGTGAGCACTAACAGGCTGACCCCCCACCCCTTCAACCTCTGTAGCAATGCTGGCAGCACTCATACATCTATTTCCCAAAGACAACCTCTGGATATGACGCTGAGCACGTGCACTCAACTTCTTTGGTCGACCATGGCGAAGCCTGTTCTGAGTGGAACCTGTCCTGTTAAACAGCTGTATGGTCTTGACCACCATGCTGCAGCTCAGTTTCAGGGTCTTGGCAATCTTCTTATAGCCTAGGCCATCTTTATGTAGAGCAACAATTCTTTTTTTAAGATCCTCAGTTCTTTTCCCTGAGGTGCCATGTTGAACTTCCAGTGACCAGTATATGAGAGTGAGAGTGATAACACCAAATTTAACACGCTTGCTCCTTATTCACACCTGAGACCTTGTAACACCAATAAGTCACATGACACAGAGGAGGAGAAATGGCTAATTGGGCCCAATTTGGACATTTTCACTTATGGGTGTACTCACTTTTGTTTCCAGCGGTTTAGACATTAATGGCTGTGTGTTGTTATTTTGAGCGGACAACAAATTTACACTGTTATACAAGCTATACACTCACTACTTTACATTGTAGTAAAGTGTCATTTCTTCAACATTGTCACATGAAAAGATATAATAAAATATTTACAAAAATGAGTGGGGTGTACTCACTTTTGTGAGATACTGTACATATTTGCCAGTAGGCCGTGGATCGTCTAGTAATGTCCACACATTCAAAAAGATCACATCAAAGCAAAAAAAATCAACATTTCGGGGCCTTGCAGTGCCCCTTGGTCAGACATGTCTGATGAAGGGATTCTGCACAACCCCAAAACATTGCACTTTTTTTGCTGTGATGTGATCACCTTTAATAAAAGCATTTGGATGTTACTTGAGGATCTATGGTGTGCTGGCAAATTATGTATGTTGATCTGTGATTTTACTAGTTCCCTACTGGTTCTTGCTGCAGCACCTGCTTAGCTTTAAGCCGATTCTAGGACTTGTGCAATGGGAATATTGAGAATCCTCCTGGGGTGAAGTCTTAGCTTCAGCGTGTGGTGTGAACTGTAAGCGAAAACTGATCTGGAATGTATCCGGAGTGCATTTTTGTGTTGTGAACTGGCCCTAAAAATGCATGCACAGTGTTTTCCATGTATTCCAATGGCTCTAGTTCACACTAGTGCAGTCAGTTTCCGGTGCAGAAAAAAATGTAGAACATGCTGCATTTTTTCTGCACAGAACTATACTGAAACATAGCAAATTGTGTTCACACCACACGCAGTTCCAGCGTGTTTTTGATAAAAAAATTTCTATGTTCCAGTACAGTTCTGTGCAGAAAAAAATGCAGCATGCTCTTTATTTTTTCTGCTCCGGAAACTGACCAGAAACTGACTGCACTGGTGTGAACTAGAGCCATTGGAATACATGTAAAACACTGTGCATGCATTTTTAGTGCAGAAGAAAAGTGCATGGAACTGCATCTGGTGTGAACTAGCAGTGAGCAAATACTTGCAAGAGTAGGTACTATAGATATACAGTTGTATGCAAACGTTTAGGAACCCCTGACAATTTCCATGATTGTCATTTATAAATATTTGGGTGTTTGGATCAGCAATTTCATTTTGATCTATCAAATAACTGAAGGACACATTAATATTTCAGTAGTGAAATGAGGTTTATTGGATTAACAGAAAATGTGCAATATTCATCAAAACGAAATTAGACAGGTGCATAAATTTGGACACCCCAACAGAAAAACCACATCAATATTCAGTAGAGCCTCCTTTAGCAGAAATAACAGCCTCTAGATGCTTCCTATAGCCTGTAATGAGTGTCTGGATTCTGGGTGAATGTATTTTGGAACATTCCACCTTACAAAACATCTCCAGTTCAGTTAGATTTGATGGTTGCCGAGCATGGACAGCCCGCTTTAAATCACCCCACAGATGTTCAATGATATTCAGGTCTGGGGACTGGGATGGCCATTCCAGAACATTGTACTTGTTCCTCTGCATAAATGCCTGAGTAGATTTTGAGCAGTGTTTTGGGTTGTTGTCTTGTTGAAATATCCAGCCCCGGCGTAACTTCAACTTTGTGTTTGATTCCTCAACATTATTCTCAAGAATATGCTGATATTGAGTGGAATCCATGCGACACTCAACTTTAACCAGATTCCCAGTACCGGCACTGGCCACACAGCATGATGGACCCTCCACCAAATCTTTCTGTGGGTAGCAAGTGTTTTTCTTGGAACGCTGTGTTCTTTTGCCGCCATGCATTACGCCCCATGTTATGACCAAAATGAAGCTGGCTTGTCCAAATGTGCGCTTGCATACCTCAAGCGACTCCGTTTGTGGCTTGTGTGCAGAAAAGGCTTCTTTCGCATCACTCTCCCATACAGCTTACAAAGTACGCTGAATTGTTTAACGATGCACAGTGACACCATCTGCAGCAAGTTGATGTTGTAGATCTTTGGAGGTGGTCCGTGGGCTGTTTTTGACCGTTCTCACCATCCTTCGCCTTTGCCTCTCCAATATTTTATGTGGCCTGCCACTTCTGGCCTTAACAAGAACTGTGCCTGTGGTCTTCCATTTCCTCACTATGTTCCTCACATTGCACACTGACAGCTTATATCTCTGCGATAACTTTTTGTAGCCTTCCCCTAAACCATAACGTAGAACAATCTTTGTTTTCAGGTCATTTGAGAGTTGTTTTGAGGCCCCCATGTTGCCACTCTTTAGAGGAGAGTCAAAGAGAACAACAACTTGCAATTGGCCACCTTAAATACCTTTTCTCATGATTGGAAGCACCTGTCTATGAAGTTCAAGGCTTAATGAGCTCACCAAACCAACTGTGTGTCCAGTTAATCAGTGCTAAGCAGGTATTCAAAACAAGGGTGCCCAAATGTATGCACCTGTCTAATTTTTGTTTTGATGCATATTGTACATTTTCTGTTAATCCAATAAACCTCATTTACATAGTTACATAGTTAGGTTGAAAAAAGACACAAGTCCATCCAGTTCAACCAAAAAAAAAACATTATATATATATATATATATATATATATATATATATATATACACACTTGGCAATATCTCAACGGTTTCCGAATTACTACAAAGTCGAGGTGAAATCCGGTATTTTTGACAGTCTTTCGAAATCTTTGTTGTTATAATATATCCCCAACTTATTAACACTGTACCGCTAGAATTGTTTTATATGACAATGTGTGTTTATGATGTAGTATGTAAAAGACACAACTAAAATACATAGTGATTTGACTTATTCTTCGGTAGGTTTCGTCTTAGGACGTGAAACTTTTATAAAAATGAATATTTGGGAATTTTGAGAAATCCCCACCTTATAAAGACTAACGTTCACACATATATATATATATATATATATATATATATATATATATTACTTCCTAGCAATATCTCAACGGTTTCCGAATTACTACAAAGTCGAGGTGAAATCCGGTATTTTTGACAGTCTTTCGAAATCTTTGTTGTTATAATATATCCCCAACTTATTAACACTGTACCGCTAGAATTGTTTTATATGACAATGTGTGTTTATGATGTAGTATGTAAAAGACACAACTAAAATACATAGTGATTTGACTTATTCTTCGGTAGGTTTCGTCTTAGGACGTGAAACTTTTATAAAAATGAATATTTGGGAATTTTGAGAAATCCCCACCTTATAAAGACTAACGTTCACACATATATATATATATATATATATATATATATATATATAT
>BLSH010054794.1:699975-721745 GCA_018402905.1 Glandirana rugosa | reverse complement strand
CCCCCCTCTTCTAGACACCTTTAATGCAGCCCTTGAGAAGGGCTGTCTTCCGCACTATGACCGAAGCAGTTATTGTAGTAATTCTGAAGCCCAGCAAAGACCCACTGTTGCCCAACTCATACAGGCCCATTTTTCTCATTAATATGGATATTAAGTTGTTGGCCAGGATACTAGCAACTAGACTGGCAGGGGTGGTATCTGGCTTGGTGCACCTAGACCAATCTGGTTTTATACCGACTAGGTCCACAGCCCTAAACATCCGTAGACTATTTCTGAATATCCCACTCCCGGTGGACAACCTGGGCAACAGTGTCGAGTGGAAGTACCTCTGGGCAGTACTGTGCAGATTCCAACTTGGAGAGTCCTTTGTATTGTGGGTACAGTTACTATATGCAGGCCCCAAAGCAAGAGTCAGGGTAAATTGAATGTTCTCACACACTTTCTCTTTATTTAGGGGAACTAGCCAGGGATGTCCCCTTTCCCCCCTGCTGTTCGCTCTGGCACTAGAGCCTTTTGCGGCCAGGATGAGGGCCTCCCCAGAGATAGTTGTGTTCCGTAGATGAGGGAGAGAGGATAAACTATCATTGTACGCGGATTACTCTCTGGGGGATACGGCGGATTCTCTGACTGCGGTGATGGAACTTATCACCCAGTTTGGGTCCTACTCAGGATTTACCATTAACTGGCACAAATCATCTCTACTGCTATTGGATCCCCTGGAGGCCTATCTCCCAGATTCAGCCTCTCAGGTGGAAGTAGTTCACTCCTTCAAATATCTAGGCATTGTGGTTACTGGCAATACCAATGATTATATCACTCTAAATCTCAAACCCTTACTACAGAAATTTAAAGACAAATCTGTGAGTTGGTGCAAATAACCACTATCAGTAACGGGTCGGGCAAATCTCTTTAAGATGGTCTTGGCTCCCCAGCTCCTGTATATACTACACAATGCCCCGGTGTGGATACCTCACTATTGGTTTGCCTGTATAGATTCACAATATAGAGCACTGATATGGTAAAACGGGCTGGCCCGTATTAAACTATCCACACTACAATACCCCAAATATCAGGGGGGGTTGGCTGTCCTCCACTCATTTACTTTCTTTTTTGGCAGCCCAATTACAGCACCTTTCTGGATGGGACCTACCGGAGACGTTGGACCCCTCCAGAACCCTGCTGATGAGGTCCCTTGAGGAGTACTCGGCAATGTCTCAGATAGAGATGGGGCTGCCGGAGACACCATCGGACTGCCTGACTGTGAAGCTATTAAAATGTGGAGAGAGACTAAAAAGAGAATGGGCATAAGCGGTTTCTTAAAATGTACCCCTATATGGCGAAACAGGTCCTATGCTGAATTGGTGAAACTCCCTGACCATACACTTTGGAGGGAAGCTGGTGTTAAATATTTCTCACAGTTATTTGAAGGACCAAACTTGAAAACTCTAGACCAACTGAGTCTGTAATTCCCACAAGTACACAAATGTCAAATCAGGTACTTTCACCTCTCGAGGGTTGTGGATTGGCATTGCAATGCAGATTCTAAGCAGTTGGTGGTGATGGAGATTAAGGTTTCCTCTATTCCTCTCTTGACGTCACCTTGGCTCATGTCCTTGCCCCTGGAGGACATGAGGGATCATCCTCTGATAGGGACGATGCTGGAGGTGGTGCGGAAGACCTTTTGCACTTTGGATCTTGCACCGCTACCATCCCTGATGACCCCGGTCATTGGTAACCCTGATTTTATACCTGGCCTAACCAGTAGAGGGGTACGGTGGTTGGCACAGCAGGGTAAGTCTCAAGTGGCGCATGTCTGTCCACAGGGCAGACTCCCCCACATTGCCAGGCTGTTAGATCCGCCATTGGACATTATGAGCACCAACCAAGTTAAACACTTTTTGCAGTTCCTTCAGAAGGCACAATATAACCCACACAACTTCACTTTGTTTGATACCTTGTGTAGGAAAGGTGAGCCCGTTAGGCACACTTGGCCCTACTCTATGGATATCTGTCAGCCAATACAGACGACCTGACACCGATATTCATTGAGTGTTGGGAGAAGGACTTAGACACACAGTTTACCCCACACCAAGTACACATCCTTTTACTGGCACACAAATCCTCCATCGCAAGCCAATATCAGGAAGTTGTGTACAAAATTCTAACCCGATGGTACAGGATACCCCACATACTCCATCAGATGGACAGGGCTGTCACTGACACATGTTGGCGCTGCAGAGCAAAGGGAGGCACAATCTTCCACATATTTTGGTGCTGCCCCGCGCTATGGTCTTTGGGGGTAGGTGACATCCACTATCAAAAATTTGACTTCAGTAGACTTGAATCATAATCCAGCCGCCTGTCTTCTATACCTATCGGAGAGACCCCTTCAGAAGTACAAGAAAACCCGTACGATGCAGTTACTCAATGCAGTGAGGGCATGTGTCCTGGCATTGTGGAAACAGCCTCAACCCCTGATCAGGGCCTTGTGGTACTCCAAAATCAATCATATTCACCGTGTAGAGGAATTGACCGCTTCCCTTTGCAACACGGAAGAACAATTTAGGGAACAGTCAAGACCATGGAGATACTTCACTGGTACGGAGGCCTACCTTCGAGAAGTGGCCCAACCTGACCTGAATCTCCTCTGAGTTAAGTATCACCCCGACAATGATATTGAGGCGATGGTTAACCCTCCTGAGAGAGCGACCCTCTGGTCCCCCTTCTCTCCCCCCCCCCCTTTTTTTTTTTCCTTTTTCTTTTTTTTTTTTTCTTCCTTCATTCTCCTTTATTTGCTTTTCTCTCTCTTCTAGTTACAGCCCATTTAAAAGTAAACTGGTAGACTTTTCAGGGGAGGAGTGCACACAGATACTTAATAATGGATCAATATACAGAAGTATGTCTTTGGAAATGCTTTCAGGTGTGCTTGCTCTGATCTCTTGATGTCCATCAATTTCCCAGTTGGCATTTCATATTAACATTTGGTTATTTTTGAATATCTGTATGCCGGGGTCTGGCAGGCACCCTGGTTAATTCTGATTTACGAGGTTTTTGATGACGCAAAGATGTTTTGGAACTGTCAACAAATTTTCACGGATCATGTGAATATACGCCGCCAGATGTTTTCCACTTTGTGGAGGTCAGACAGCTTCTCTGTCAAGCTAAGTGATATGTGAATTGACGTGGTCCGATGTTTTGTGAGATACTTTGCCATAATAAAAAGAATTTTAAAAAAAATACAGGTACTTTCAACTAAGACACGCCATGGGAATGCAGAGTAGGAGCACCACACTTAAGATGGAAGATTCTGATTTCCTTGATACAATCCTGGTCACATCAGACAAAAAAGGCATAATCTCCTGTATCTATGCATGTTTATTGTGTTATGAACAGGCCCCAGATTTTCTACCGTGTAGGGAAAAATGGGAATCAGATATTGGCCCTATTGAAGGGGATAGGTGGACACAGATATTGGGAACTGGCCCACTTGTGTCTGTGTCAGCCACCCAGAGATTGTCACATCTCTTCATACTCCACCGAGTATATAGAACCCCAGTGTAGGGGCAGAAGGGACTTCCCTATATGCCCAAAATGCCAACTACACTCGGGTACCCTACTCCACTTATTGTGGAAACGCCCAAAGCTAGTGAGATATTGGCAAGGAGTAATCAAGACTATTAATAGTGTATGCCAAATACAAATTCAGATGGATCCAACTGTTTGTTTACTAGGGGGTCTGGGGGAGGAGCTATATTCTCCCAATACATATATTGCACTTGTCGGGCTACTCTATCTGGCAAGGAAATTGCTAGCAAGATACTGGCTATCCCTCTAGTCTCCTAAACTTGGCCAATGGATCCATCAAGTTAACGATATCTTAGGCAGAGAAAAAAATACATAGCATAGTAAGACATTTAACAAATTTACCAAAATATGGCAGGAATGGCTGGACACCCCGGCAGTAGCCCCACCCCAATTAGTCAGAGATAGGTTAATTCAAATGTAAAGGATGGAAAAAGAAACCTCTATGACCAAAAAATACTGTACTCCGAGTACGCCCTGTAAGGAGGATAAAAGGAGGATTATTTTTCTAATAGGACAGTCGGTAAACTTGTCTGAAAAATGAGACACATACAAGTTTAGTTTGGTTCTTTATTGTTGTTTTTCTTGTTAATTATCTCAAAATATGACAACTATAAATCCTTGTACAAATGGAATAAATACCTCACAATTCTATACAGACAAAGTATACTGAATAGATTATTGTACACCATTCACATTGTTGGGATGTCTACCTCCATTTTCCATTACAAATGAATGTCTGTACTTTTTGATATTTTTATACAATAAAATCTATTTTCTGATTTAAAAAAAAATCACCTTTCATGCTGTGAGTTCTGTCTGTCTACTGGACTTCCCTTTCCACAAATTTCATGATTCCCTGAAGGCTTTTTAGTTTTGCCTCTCCTGTTTATTTCTAAGGACTGCATTTCCCATCACACTTTGCTGACTGTAAGGCTTGCCATACATTCTTTTTTTCATTCAGCCAACAGGTTGAACGAAAAAATGTACCCAGTTCCCCCGTCCACACACTTGATAAGGATGGGGGAATCACTCCTCCTGTGCTATTGTGTTTTGATGGCCTTCCCCTTCCAGCAGGGACCAGCCAAATATCGATCCATGTATGGCTAGCTTAAGCAGTGATTCCTGTACTGACTGCTCCTGAAACTGCTTCTCTCAGCACCCCTGTAGTTCAGAAGGCAGGATCTGTGAATTCTGTAACATAGCAGTGCCTATCAACAGAGTCTAGTGAATTTAATTAAGTAAATGTGTAGATATCTTCAAGACTACAAAATTCAATATCATTCAGAATAATATGAGTAATCTAGAAGAAATTGAAATTCAGTCTGGCAATTAATTTGAGTTTACTTTTTCACCACAGATTCGCTTTATGTGATAGAGTAAATGTATAAGCAAAGGTGTCATTTAAGCAGTTAGGCTAAATGTTAGAGTGTGTAGAGTACGTTATGGACAATTTAAATTACTTTAATTTGGCTATGCTTTCAAAGCCTTATTCTGAGAGTTGCTGTTTTTGTGTTGAAAACAAACATACTGTCAATTAACTTGCTTTGCCAATTTTCATTTAATAAATACTCTGAAAATAGAGTATATTAGAGACCACCCCTGCCTATACTGTTTCTATGTATTTTTAAATCCAAGTTTTTCTGTTTTCAAACTCTGTGTAAAGTTTCCTTAAAAAAAAAAAAAATCAATATATAGATAACCCGATGTCTGCACACATTTATACTGCATTATCATCCAGAGTTTTATCTTTAAAGGAGAAGTATGTCCAGGGTTCAATTGGCCATACTTCTCTTATGGGTCACTGGAGTGCAATCTATTTATTACTCCTGTGACCCGTTTTCAGCAGAGACCGAACTGAAGTCTGCTCTCTGCTGACGTCACAGGAGTCGGGACAGGCACCGCGTCATCACGACTTCAAGAGTCGGGATCCGCCAGATGCCTGGCCCGACAACCGTCTCAGCCACTCAGCGAGACGCTGAGAGCCTGAGATGGCCGATCCTCGTCCCTCCACAGCTCAGCGCTTCAGTGAGCATGGAGGAGCAGAGAGGAGAGCTGCTGATTTACAGCCAGCAGCTCTCTGCTCGGGATCTGTGAGAACCGAGCCATCAGCGGTGTTTGATGGCTCGGTTTTCAGTGAAGAGGCACTGGGGGACAGAAGCAGCATCACAGCAATGCTGCATTGCACTTTTTGCGATACGGCACTGCGTCACGTTAACTGACAATTGCACGGTCGTGCACAGTTGTACCCAAACAAAATTGACGTCCTTTTTTCCCACAAATAGAGCTTCCTTTTGGTGGTATATGATCACCACTGCTGTTTTTATTTTTTGCACTATAAACACACAAAATCGACATTTTGAAAAAAAAAATGTTTTTTTTTTTTACCTTTTGCTATAATACATAGAGAAAACCTTATACAGTGACTGGTCACATCTTGAAAATGATTTTATACCTCTGAAATTCATTAAAAAGTGGTTGCAAAGCCACTATATTATATTCTTACCATCCCATCTGCTCTATAATGATATGTGCCCCAGTGATTGTGCTATATAAAAACTATGTCGATTTCTACCTTTATATAAGAGCGTCTCCTGGCGCTCACCTGACTCCTCGCCTCTCTCCTCTCCTGGGCTGACAACTACAGTGGGAGGGGCCAATAACTGCCGCTGACGTCAGCCGGGAGGAGGAGAGGGGAGAGAGACGAGCAGTCACATAAGTGCCGGGAGATGCTCTGATATAAGGTAGGAATCGGCATAGTTTTTATATAACAGACACTGGGGCACATATTATATATAAGATGGGATGGTATGAATATAACATGGTTTTTATAGCAGCAGGAAGGGAAGGGGAGCAGAGCCGCCCTTACATGAGCTGACAAGCAGGGAAGAGGGAGGGAGAGGAGGACAGAGGAGAGCTGCATATGACAGAGGCACGTAAACTGACCATGGTCTCAGGACTCAGCAACCATGATAAACCGTCTACATATTTTTGGTAAAAAACAATAGGCATATATTGATTGGTTTTTGCAAAAGTTATCACGTGTACAAACTATGGGAATAGATTCATGGCCTTTTATTTACTTTTTTAGTACTAATGGCAGCGCTCTGCGATTTTTATCGGGATGTTGCCGTGGACAGATCAGATACTTTTGACACTTTTTTGGGACCAATCACATTTATGCAGCGATCAGAGCTAAATAAAGCCACTGATTACTGTGTAAATGTCATTGGCAGGGAAGGGATTACACTCTGGCGGCAATCAAGGGGTCAACTGTGTTCCCTCAGCGTCTTCTGACTGTATGGGGACTGTCCTAGCAGGGACATGACAGATCTGACTGTTCCCGATCACTGGGAACAGTAGATCAGTGCCATGTCCCCTAAAAGAATGGGAATTTGCCCTGTATACATTGGCAGATCCCCGTTCTGCCTCTGTAGAAGGCAATCGCGGGTCGCCGGCAGAAATCAAGTCCGCCCGTCCTGCGGACATACTACCGCCTGCAACTGCGCCTGCGCGAGCCGACATACCATGACAATGGTTTGCGCAGGAGAGCCGACTTCCCACCATATAACAGCTGGTCAACAAGTGGTTAACCACTTCAGCCCCGGAAGGATTTCCAGCTTTAGGACTGGAGCACTTTTTTTTAATTTGGCACTGTGCCGCTTCAACTGGTAATTGCGCGGTCATGCAATGCAGTACCCAAACGAAATTTGCGGCATTTTATTCCCCACAATAGAGCTTTCTTTTGGTGGTATTTGTTCACCACTGCGCTTTTTATTTTTTGCGATATAAACAAAAAAACCCGGAAATTTTGAAAAAAAAATATTTTCAACTTTGTTATTACAAAAATACAATAAATGAAATTCCTCTTTCGTACGTCGACAGGCACAGCAATTCTTAGGACTAAGTGGGTTATACTGCCCTCTTCAGGAGTTTACTAGGCAGAACAGGCAGTTCTAACAGCAAAATAGAACAGTAACAGACACAGCCCCTCTCAGGGGGCAGTCCCTACTGGCAGATAACCCCACACCCAGCTCTGCTAGCTCAGTTTTCTCTGCCTAGTGCAAGGAGTTAGACCTAGGCTCCCTGTTGTACCTCTCTGGGCTACACGGGTGCCCTGTCCGGAATCAGTCGGATGATGCCACGGCTGGACCACCAGGGTGGGACGAGAAGCTCTGCTGCGGCCTTGGAGGTAGCTCCCGTCCTGCGGTGGGCAGAAAGCCACATTCCGGCAATCTCTGCTGTCCACATACCGAGCGTAAACAATTGGCAGGGGACTATCTCAGTCGTCAGCGTCTGGGCCAGGGAGAGAGTGGTCCCTGTACCCGGATGTGTTTCATCATATTTGTCTGAGATGGGGCGTCCTGGACATGGACTGACTAGTGTCCCGTCTCAATCGGAAGGTGCGGACCTTTGTGAGCAGGACACGGGACTCCCTGGCGGTCGCTGCAGATATTTACATAGTTATAGTCAGTGAGGTTGAAAAAAGACACAAGTCCATCAAGTCCAACCTATGTGTGTGTTTTTATGTCAGTTTTACATTGTATATCCCTCAATGCTGTGGTTCCTTAGGTGTGCATCTAATAGTTTTTTGAAATGATCTATACTCCCAGCAGAAACTACTGCCTGTGGAAGAGAATTCCACATTCTCACTGCTCTTACCGTAAAGAAACCTCTACGCATTTTAAGGTTAAACCGCCTTTCTTCTATTCTTAGTGAATGGCCGCGTGTCTTTGTGTACTCCCTTGCGCTGAATAGTCTTGTCCCTATAGTGGGGTCGCCAGTGCAGTATTTGTACATTGAAATCATATCCCCTCTCAAGCGTCTTTTCTCCAGAAAGAATACGTTTAGTGCTTGTAATCTTCCAATCCCTTAATTAGCTTTGTTGCCCTTCTCTGAACCCTTTCCAATACCTGGACATCCTTCCTGAGGACTGGTGTCCAGAATTGGACAGCATACTCCAGGTGCGGCCTCACCAGAGACTTGTATAATGGGAGAATTATTGATTTATCCCTGTAGTTAATCCCTTTCTTTATGCATGCCAACACTTTGTTAGCTTTGCTTGCAGCAGCTTGGCATTGCATGCCACTGCTGAGCCTGTTCTCTACTAGGACCCCTAGGTCTTCCTCCATCCTAGATTCCCCCAGAGGCTCTCCCCCTATTGTGTAGTTTGCGTTCATGTTCTTGGTATCCAAATGCATTCTTACATTTTTCTACGTTAAATCTCATTTGCCACTTGTCTGCCCACCCTATTCATCTATTCAGATCTTCTTGCAAGGTTTCCGCATCCTGTGGAGAATGTATTGCCCTGCTTAGCTTGGTATCATCCGCAAATATTGAGATTGAGCTGGTCACCCTGTTCTCCAAATCATTTATGAATAAATTGAATAGGATTGGTCCCAGGACAGAACCCTGGGGAACCCCACTTTCTACACCAGACCATTCTGAGTACTCCCCATTTATCACCACCCTCTGGACTCGCCCCTGCAGCCAATTTTCAATCCAGGTACTCACCCTTTGATCCATGTTGAGGGATCTTAGTTTGTACAGTAAACGTTTATGGGGAACTGTATCAAATGCTTTTGCAAACTCCAAATACACTACGTCTACAGGCCTTCCTTGATCTAGATGGCAGCTCACCTCCTCATAGAAGGTTAATAGATTGGTTTGGCAAGAACGATTCTTCATGAAACCATGTTGATTACTGCTAATGATACTGTTCTCGTTACAATAGTCTTGTATATAATCCCTTATTATTCCCTCCAAGAGCTTGAAGATTATTGATGTTAAGCTAACTGGTCTGTAGTTCCCAGGGAAATATATTGGTGCTTTTTTATATATTGGTACTACATTGGCTTTCCTCCAATCAGTTGGCATCATACCAGTCAGAAAACTGCTCTTAAAGATTAGGTATAAAGGTCTGGCAATAACTTGGCTAAGTTCCTTAAGGACCCTCGGGTGTAAGCCATCTGGGCCCGGTGACTTATTAGTGTTCAGTTTTTCAAGCCTATTCCTGATTTCATCCTCAGTTAGCCATGAGGGTGCTTCTTGTGACGTGTCATGAGGACCAGCATTGTAGTTCTGAATACTTGAGCCCCCCGCTTCCTTTGTGAATACTGAGGAGAAAAATGAGTTGAACACCTTTGCCATTTCACCATCCTTTGTAACCAGATTACCTTCATCATTCTTTATGGGGCCAATATGATCTGACCTCCCTCTCTTGCTGTTTATATACTTAAAGAATTTCTTGGGATTCCTTTTACTCTCCTCAGCTATGTGTCTTTCATGTTCTACCTTAGCTGCTCTGATTGCACCATTCTTTGTTGCGTGTTTTATAGATATGAAAATCTGACTGAGACCCCTCCACCTTGTATTTTTTGAAGGCTTTCCTTTTTGCTTTTTATGTGTGCCTTTATGTCGGAGTTAAGCCATCCTGGTCTTTGATTAGCTCTTTTAAACGTATTTCCTGTTGGGATACACTGGCTAACACCTTTGTTTAGTATGTTCTTGAAGCACTCCCATTTTTCCTCCGCATTCTCATTGTTCCTAGAATTTTATCCCAGTTAGCATCTTCCAGCAAGGAGCGTAGTTTCTGGAAGTTGGCTCTTTTAAAATTCAGTGTCTTTGTATTCCCCTTATGTTTCTTATTTGTGTAATTTATACTAAAACTAATTGACCTGTGATCGCTATTTCCTAGATTGCCCCTTGCTTCCACGTCTGTGATCAGGTCTGTGTTATTAGTAATCAGAAGGTCCAATAATGCTTTTTCTCTTGTTGGTACATTTACCATCTGACCCATGAAATTATCCTGCAGGACATTTAGGAAATGGCGAGCCTTAGCTGAACGTGCAGTACCTTCCTCCCAGTCAATATCTGATGCTCTTGTAGCTCCGTGGGTTCGGTATCAGCTCATCTATGCCTTTCCTCCTCTGAAACTGCTTCCGCACCTTCTGCGCAGAATAGAAGTGGAGGGTATCCCGACCATTTTGGTAGCTCCGTATTAGCCACGGCATCCTTGGTACTCAGACGTGGTACGGGTGGTGGTGGACATTTCCTGGCAGCTCCCACTTCGCGAGAATCTTCTGTCCCAGGGACCCATCCTGCTTTACCCTCTCTGGCTTTAACGGCCTGGCTATTGAATCCCAGGTGTTGAGGGGTCGAGGGGACTTGGTGATTCCTACCATGTTGAAGGCTTGTAAGGCCGCTTCACGTACGATTTACCACCGCACCTGGAAGGCTTACATTGCCTGGTGCGAAGCCGGGGGGTGGAACCCTTGTTCCTTCTCGGTGTCTCGGTTTCTGGCCTTCCTGTAGAAGGGCCTCGACCA
Source organism: Glandirana rugosa (assembly GCA_018402905.1). Lineage (NCBI taxonomy): Eukaryota > Metazoa > Chordata > Amphibia > Anura > Ranidae > Glandirana > Glandirana rugosa. The sequence goes on along the minus strand of BLSH010054794.1, from coordinate 710,835 downwards.
GAAACTGGCATTGAGCACTATCAAGGTTCAGGTTTCTGCTCTGGCGATCTTTTTTTTAGCGTCCTTTGGTAACACAATCATTGATTTGTACTTTCATGCAGGGGATTCGGCATGTCGCCCCCCCAGGTACGGTCGCCTTTGGTGCCATGGGACCTCAATTTGGTCCTCTCGGTGCTTCAGAAGCCGTCTTTTGTGAATATCAGAGAAATCTCTCTGCAGTTGCTTTTGCAGGAAGTGGCTTTCCTGAAGGCTATCACATCCGCCCGGTGGGTGTCTGAATTGGCAGCTCTGTCTTGTAGGTCTCCTTATCTGGTCCTACATAAGGATAAGGCGGCTTGCGTCCGTCACCTTCTTTTTTGCCAAGGGCGGTGTCATCTTTCCACATCAATGAGGACATTGTCCTTCCTTCGCTTTGCCCGTACCCGTCTCACCCTAAGGAGGTCGCTTTGCACTCCCTGGATGTTGTTCGGGCCCTGCGGGTGTATCTGGTGTTTCTGGCTTCCACAGCCTCCTTTTTGGAGGTCAGACACTCTTTTTGTCATGGTGGATGGCCCATGCAAAGGTTTGGTGGCCTCATCGGCCGCTATCTCACGTTGGATTAGACAGACGGTGTCCCGAGCCTATGCTGCTCGGGGTCTGGAGCCTCTCTTTCCGATTACGGCTCAATCTTCCAGGGCGATTAGCACTTCCTAAGATTTTCGACATCAGGCATCTGTGTCTAAAGTGTGCAAGGCGGCTACTTGGACCTCTGTGTACGCCTTCTCAGAGTTTTACAAAGTTGATGTTTTTAGCATCCTCGGATGCTGCGTTTGACCGCAAAGTTTTGCAGGCAGCCGTGTGAGACACGTGTGGTTCCTCAGCGAGGGTTCAGTTGGGTGTAGTTCCTTTGTTGTTCTGTTACCCACCCCTCATTTTTGCCACTGCTTTTGGGTGTCCCACTTAGTCCTAAGAGTTGCTGTGTCTGTCGACGAACGTAAGAGAAAACGGGATTATTTTGACTTACCGTAAAATCCCTTTCTCTGAGTTCGTCGACAGGCACAGCACCCACCCCTCTGATGTTGCACTGCTTGTTACGAACTGAGCTAGCAGAGGTTATCTTCCAGTGGGGACTGCCCCCTGGGAGGGTCTGTGTCTGTTACTGTTCTTTTTTGCTGTTAGAACTGCCTGTTCTGCCTAGTAACCTCCTGAAGAGGGCAGTATAGCCCACTTAGTCCTAAGAGTTGCTTAGCCTGTCGACGAACTCAGAGAAAGGGATTTTACGGTAAGTCAAAAAAATCCAGTTTTTAGTCATAAACTTTTGCCAAAATGCATTCAGCCACACGTCTCGGGTAAAAAAAAAGTCAATTAGCGTATATTTATTGCTTTGCGCAAAAGTTATAACGTCTACAAATTAGGGTACATTTTCTGGAATTTCCACAGCTTTTATTTTATGACTGCCTATCTCATTTCCTGAGGTGCTAAAATGGAGGGGCAGTACAACCCCCCCCCCCCCCCCAAATGACCCCATTTTGGAAAGTAGACACCCCAAGGAATTTGCTGAGAGGCATGTTGAGCACACTGAATATTTTATTTTTTTGTCACAAGTGATTGAAAAATGACCAAAAAAAAAATTACACAAAGTTGTTACTGTGGAATTACTTCTGCTGCTTCTCCTGAGTATGGGGATACCCCATGTGTGAGACTTTTTGTGAGCCTACCTTTCTAACCACTTGAACCACCAAATCTTTTCTGACACTTTTTGTTTACATGAAAAAAGACTTCTTTTTTTGCTAGAAAACTACTTTGCACCCCAAACATTATATATTTTTTAAAGCAGAGGCCCTACAGATTAAAATAGTGGGTGCTACAATTTTTTTTTTCAGAAAGTATTTGCGCAGCAATTTTTCAAACGCAATTTTTGGGGGGGAAAAAAAAAACACTTTTTTGAATTTTAATGCACAAAAACACACTATTATAAAAGTTGATCTCATGCCGAGTGCATAGACACCAAACATGACATGCTTTAAAAATGACACACACCCGTGAAGTGGCGACAAACTATATACATTTTTAAAAGCCTTTACAGGTTACCACTTTAGATCTGCAGAGGAGGTTTTACTGCTAGAATTACTGCCATCGATCTGACGTTCACGTTGATACCTCACATGCATGGTGAAATTGTTGTTTACATACAACACGAGACTGACGCTTGCATCCACCTTTGTGCGCATGCACGGGGGGCAGGGGTGCATTTTTTTATATTTTAATTATTCATTTTTCTTTTTCATTTTATTTTTACACTGTCCTTTTCATCTTTTTTTTTTTTTTATCACAGTGATTTTAAATATCCCCTATGATAGAAATGGGTATTGTCGCATTTTTTTTTTTTTTAAATTTGTGGTCTACTAAACTAGATCTTTTCCCAGCCCTTAAAGCATCTGACCACACCAAAATCGGTGTGTTAAGATGCTTCCCCAATTTCCCAATGGCACTGTTTTTATCTGGCGAAACCAAAGTCACAAAATGCTCGTGGCCTCCCGTTTCTTAGGCCATGGAGATGATTGGAGCCATTCTAGTCCTCAATCAGCTCTATGGTCAGCTGGCAGAACCACCAGCTGCATTCTCACGTTCCCCGGTGGGACAGGATAGCCTGAGAAGACCAGCAACATACTATTATGTCGCTGGTCCTTGTTGGGCATATATTGTAATGTTCTTATTTTCATGAAAAAAGAGAATCAATCGGTTGCTATGCCCACCATTAGAAAACCTCCCTTCATCCTCCCACTTCTAATGGTGGGCATAGACCCTTTTTAAAAAAATATACCGGAGCATAGGGGCAATCCTCCCCAATTTCCACCCACTGTCCCTATGCTCCGGTATATTTGCTCTTTTTTTAACTGTGGTGGTGAAATCACCGCCAACAGCACTGGAGTTGCTGCTTTATGAATGGTGGGAGCAAACGCTAGAAAATATTAACAATAGAGGGAGAACAGAGAGGTTAGAGAGAAAACGAGAGAGAGAGAAAAAAGAAATGTACATCTGTTTTTGGTTTTTCTATTTTATATTTTTTGGGGGTTTTTTTAACTTATTTTTTTTTTTTTTTGCTGTTTTAATTTTTTTTTTTTTTTCAGTACGCCTTTTTTTTTGTTACTAAAAAGAGGTTCCAGGTTTGGGTCTCTCAAAATGCACTGGCATCTTTGGAGACCCTATGTACGTGTGCCTATTACTGTGTCTGCTGCACCCTACGCTAATAATTCACTAATGTGTGGTAACGTTCAAAACAGTCATTGATGCAGAGACCAGGCTGGTCAGGACAGGTGGAACAATAACTGCGCATGTCACGCCTGTATCCGTGTCGTCTATAGACACGACATCTCTTTTGGGGTGTTCTGTGGCCTGGGGTACCTCGGAAGACACATGGAAAGTGCCTCCCTTGCAGCCGGCTAACTGCATTCTCACTGTGAAGTGGGGGTGCAGCACCATCTGGAAACAGGGCAGTGACGATCTCTTCCGTGAATTTGAGGAAGGATCCCATCAGTCCTGTATAAGACATGAGCATTCAGCAAAGCCAATTGAAAAAGGTATATACACACTTTTTTGTACCAGCATCTAGCTTTACCGGTGATTAGGTACAACGCCAGTAACTGGTCATTGAGGTCCACCCCTCCCATATTTAGGTTATATTCGTGGACACAGAGGGGTTTCTCCACAAGACCAGTCGCCGTAGAAATTTGGACATTTCTGCATGAAGGGAGGTCAGAACGAAAACATTCCGATTGTCCCTCCACTTCATCACGAGCAAATTATTACACTTCAAGCAGGCTCTCTCCCCCAACCAAGTTGGGATTCTACCAGCCTTTGGGGGAAGCCCCGGCGATTAGATCGCATGGTGTCACATGCACCAATCTGATGATCAAACAAGTGACTAAAAAGTGGCAATTATTGTCCACGTACAAGTGGTACCCCTTTCCAAATAAGGGTGACACCAAGCTCCACACAATCTTGCCAGCGCTCCCTATGTAGTCGGAGCATCCTCCCGGCTCTACGTGACTATCTTTGCCCTCATAGACCATGAAACTATGTGTATAGCCTGTGGCCCTGTCAGAGCTTATACAGTTTGCCCCTGTATCTGGCACGCTTGCTGGGGACATACTGTTTGAAAGCAAGACGGCCAGAAAGTTTAACCAGGGACTCGTCCACGCATACAACTTGGTTGGGAATAAAAAGTGCGGTGAACTTCTGGTTGAAGTGATTTATGAGGGGCCGAATTTTGTAGAGCCAGTCAAATTCAGGGTCACTTCATGGACGACTGAGTTCATTGTCACTGAAGTGCATGAACCACAAAATCTGCTTGTATCGTGCCCTGGACCTGCAAGCAGAGAACACGGGCATATGGTGAATTGGGTCAGTGGACCAATATGACTGCAATTCAGTTTTTTTAGTTATGCCCATGAGGAAGGAAAGGCCCAGAAAGGTCTTAAATTCTGGAACCGTGATTGGTTTCCAGTCTCTGGCAAGTGTCAAATGGGGATTAGTGGTGATGAATTGACCAGCATACAAATTGCTTTGGTCCACTATAGAACTATAGAGATCTTCCGTGAAATACAGTGAATAAAAATCAATGGCCGTAAAATCAGCTGTATTCACTGTGATTCTAAGTTGGGCAGTGAATGGGGGAAGTACGGGCTGCGGCATCAGTGGTGGGTTGCCAATTGGGTTTTGCAAGCGCGTCAGCAGGGACACTATGGGTTCTGCGGGCCTGTGTTCATCATCTTTGTGGCTGCGGGGCATTACTCATGCTAGCGACACCAGCTTGAACTGCACTTATGGGACTCGCCGTGTCACCACGTGATACTGCAGTGCTGGTTAGTCTACGTCCAGGGGGTACTAGGCCACTGGTGCTTGCCAGGTCACCAGAACGGGTAGCGGCACTAGTACTGGCTCTCTGCTGCATATGAAAGCCTTGCGGTTCATGCACATCAGCGACAGCAGAACGGAGTCTGGGTACGCCTGACTCTAGCAGGGACCTCAACTCCGTTGTCAGAACTATCTGACAGAGTGCCGCTGCTGTCTACAGGTTCATATGCTGAGCCTGATTCTGACAGTGGAGCTTCCCCATCGCTCTCATCTGTCATACTCAGCATAGTATAGGCCTCTTCGCTAGTGTACGTGCGGCCAGACATTTTGGGCTTTCTAAATTTGATATGTACACTAGAGTGACTCACAGGCAAAAAAGCGCACCTGGTTGTCAGAGCCTGTTTCAAATACTACCAAAATCACTGTCAGAATTTGCAGGGATCGGGTGTGGTCTCTGCGAACGCTGCAGATATGTGTTCTGTGTTTTGAAAGTGACAGCGATCTATTGATCCTGCACTTGGGTGGGCTGGGCTGGGCGGAGGGGCTAAACGCAGGTGCTCGCAGTTATCTGGGCTGATCCCGCTAACACTGCGTTTTTTTAGAACACTAAACTAGTGAGGGCGCTAATATATATCTGATCAGATCGCAGATATTGATCTGATCAGATACTACAATGATATCTAACACCTATATAATGTTTGTGTGTGCATGTCAGAGTACCTCACTAACTGGCCCTGCCTGGCATTTACGCTGACCCTAACCCATGCAACAACCTAACTGGGCTCACTGCTGTTTGATCGGGGGTTAAAACCTATAAGAGGTATATAAAATAATATTCAGCGGGTAATGTGATTTAAAAAAAAAAAAAACCCTATCTGGCTAGCTAGCGTCACCCGTGGCACTTATACGGTGATCACAGGTGAAGGGGCAATCAAGGGGTTAAAAACTTTATGGGGGGGAGCAAAGGGTGGGGGGTATTTACACCTAACTAGGCCTAATTCTACCTACCCTAACATTGATTTAGTGTCACAAGGGTCACAAGTACAGCGATCGGTAAAAATGAGATCGCTGCACTATGACACTGTGGCAGGGGGTGACAGGGAGTGAAAGGGTTAACTGGGGGCGATCAGGGGGCGATCAAAGGGTTAAATGTGCCTAACTGTCCTGGTGTCAGTGTGGTGTTGGTGCAACTCACGTTTTAGAAGCTCCTTCTTCCTCGCTGAAACCGAAAAGGGCTTCAGGGAGGAAGTTGAGCTTACTTCCTCTGCCTCTGTTTACATTACAGAGGCACAGGAGTCCTGTCATTGGCCAGGACCGATCAGAAGGGCCAGGCCAAAAATTATTGTGAGTGATCGGTCCTGTGTTGAATGGCGCTGTCGCCATCAACCTGCGGTTGGCGGTCAGCAAGTGGTTAAACAATAAAATACATTCAATGCTTGTGTTTTTCTATTATATGATGACAAATGCACAAAATGTACATACAAATATATCGGTATATATATATTTTTATAAACCGTAATTGTATCTTACAGTTACTGTATTAAACAGAGGCACTCTTCAGTTTTCAGGCTGAAATGGCATCTGAAGGCTGAAAGCTATTTTTTGTGGATTAACCAAGCTGTGTGTATTTGAACACACTGTCATATTTTGGGACAAACTATTACACTGGCAAGTGTGTTTGGGCAATTGCATTAACATTTTTTTAGATTTAACTGTCTTTCTCACTTACTGCCTTTCCTTAACAGCTGCCTTATATTCCCCCTCCTACTATTTCTGAGCAGCAGTGACAGTGTTGTAGATCACTAAAGTAATTTAGGAGCTGGCTCCTTTTCTGGCAGAATTGCCAGATATTTTACTTGCAAAAAAATTAGAACAGCATAGCATGGGAAAATGTATATCTGTTGGAGAGCTTTCCTGAATATGTTTGTCTTACACACACAAGCACATACACTTTAAACAAATGTAGGAGGAACCTCCCCAAATTGATACAGTGTAATAAAAACAGCAGCCTTCCTTACTCAACTCTTTTAATATGGCAGAACCCTTGAAATAATCTTCTGGTCTCAGGGAATCCCTGCTAACTATTACTGCATTCACAGCTCACTGTACACTAGTGTGATGATCAAGGAGAGGAAGGTTCCTTACACTTGTGGTCAGTGGGAATACCCCCCAATACATAGCTAAAAAGTTAATTGGTTTTAGTGGCAACTTATTTGAGGGTCATTAATTGCTCCTTGCTCAAGGAACCCCCAGCAACCTCTGGAGGGTTCCTCAAAACCCTGCTTGAGAGAGCCTGATCTACAGAGAAAAGCAGATTGTGTCTACTTTAAGAAAATAATTTGAAGGAGGTAGATATGGATAATTATTTTTGTGCTGCTTAGCACATCTGGTCAAACACGGGTAAAAAATAATCTCTCGTATTGAATGTCATGTCTGGCTGTATTAAGTAAAGCTGTTGATTTTTATTGAAATTCGTTGTATGGATTGATAGTCTAAAGATTTATCTGCAGTGGTGCTTTTGATAAAAGCAGTTGAAATGTGCTACCCATGATGAATGTGTTTTTTATAATGTCTGCCTAGCTTATTAGACTTCCCAGTGGGAAAAAAACTTCATAGAAGCTACAGTCTAATATTTCTGTGGGCAAGCCAGTAGAACTTTATAAACAAAATGCAGAAAACAATGACAGGTTTAGCGGTCTAATGTTTATTTTCCAGAAAGAATGGCGGTTATTTATTGTTTACTAATATGGCCTTTGGAGATTGTATTAAACTTTATTATAGTTATGTCGCAAAGACAAGTACAAAGCAGCTGTTCTCTAATGCACAGGTAATAATAAGAGTCCTAAAGCAGTTATAGGACCACTACTGCAAAAATAACTAAATTTATCAAAACTGCAGAAGACAAAATCTGAAACAGTTGTGCATAGTATCCAATCAACTTCTATCTTCAGCTTGTTCAGTTAAGCTTGGAAATTAAAAAACATAAACTGACTGGTTGCCATGCACAGCTGCTCCACTTTTGATTTTTGGTGTGTTCTGATAACTGTATCACATTAATACATGTAATTCTAGAAATCAGTGCATTAAAATATACAGACACACACACAATTTATCCACCATTTTCCTAAAAAAAAAAAAAAAGTGGCTGCCGCTGCTAAAACTCCCTGCAGATAAATGTAAAAAAATATATGTAAAAATCTGTATACAGTCGTCAGAATGTATTATTTGTGCAGTAGTAGTCCTCCAAGCTGAACTTGTTCAGATATACTGTAAGTGAAGTGTAACTGTGTTCTATTTTGTATGCTTTGCCTATGTATTGCACACTGCACTCGTTGTGTACATGGCACTTATAATGTTTTATTTATTTTTCTTCCTATCATTTTTATTGAAGTTGTTGGCACTAACAATGTTTTGATTATGTGTTTGCATTCTTTTGAGTCTAGATTAGAAACCAACCTGTCTATATTACGCCCCTTTTTACCATAAAAGTACAATTGTAATACTAATGTGAGACCATGTAAGCATGTGTATAAAAGGCTTCAATTGCACCAAGTAAACAGAACAGTGATTTGGAAAGATGCTGAGTGTATCTTGTTGTGTCTGTTCATTACTGCAGTAGTTATTATTAATTTGGAACTAATCAATATGAGGATAGGAGTTGCCTATAAAATTTCCAGAACAGAACTTACAGTCCAGGGCTCAATATTTGGAAAGGCTGCTTCAACTCAGCAGTTTTAGGAACAAAAATTTTGGTTCATGACAGATTCCTTTTAATTTGTATTGGGAAATTCCCTTCTGGATTGCAAAGGGATTCACAACTAAGTCCAAGTTCGGATGACTTCAGCCTAATCTGAAGTATTTTTCGGCATTTATCAATGAAATGTTTTAACACATGTTCATCAACATACTGGCTAGTAATCATTTTGCTTTATACATTTTATTGTCTAGAAATGTTTGCTGTTATCTATTACATTTCTTCGTGATTGTACTGGTCAGATGTAAGCTGGCACAATTATGGACATGAAAGAGAAATGAGATAATATTTTCCATCACTATAATGAATAACGAGAAACGTGACCTAAAACTGGTGACACTGTAATGTATCCTGTGTAAAATCCAAGTTCACAAGGTCACAATAATTCCCACCAATGTTTTAACTTTAAATGTGTCTCCTTTACACCGTTTAATATGCTTTATAATGGATTCTTGAGCAAAAGTGTTAAAGTAGGAAACTAATAGTAGTTCACATGGATTTTGTCTAATGTGAGCGATAGGGTTGTAGGAGTCCAGCGTGTTAAAGCGGAACTGAAGGCTTTATTAAAACAGATTGCAAGCACACAGGCTATTACGGCAGACTAGACATGCAATATCTCTTCTGCAGCAAAATACACCTACTTGTCTGCTCACAGTCTTTTTCGGTATGTAGACTGAGTTGCGCATGCAAAACTTAGCTTACATTACTGCCACGGTCCCTGTGTGCCAGGATGACTGGAGCAGCATTCTTGCCACACCATCACAGGAAGCTGCATTAAGTGGACCTCACCATGAAAGGATTAATAAGTGCTCGTGGGACTCTGCAGGGGAGCTAAGAAGTGCCACTGCACATACATTTTTTTCAGCCCATAGTTCTACTAGGGTTTTTTTATTTTTTTTTATTTAGCAATTCCCATTACTTTGTAGACAGCTGGATAGTATAGGCACAAAATGTGGTTGTAGGTAAACTCTAAGGCTGGGTTCACACTTGAAAACACATTGTTTTCAATGTGTCAGGTTCACATAGGTGCGGTGCATTCGCACTCTGCATTGCACAGAACACATGTGCATTTTCTGTGCAATGTGATCCGAATTTGCAGCCTATTAAGTTCAATGGGAACGCATCTTACATGGAGATGTGTTTATCACTGAACGGGGAACTTTCCTCCTGCTTGCGGCCCCTCCCCCTCCCTCCCTGGGCAGCTGCTGCGCTGTGAAAACGCACAGGAGCTGCCAAACGGCTGCTCCGTTCGTTCTCGGCAGCAAAAAGGCTGGAATTCGCACCAGACTGATGTGAACCCAGCCTTAAGGCATGTCATTGTAGCGATTGGCTGTCCATTATTTGTTATATTGTTCTTAAAATATGGAGTATCCTGCACTTTTATTTTCTACTACTATTTGTATGGCAGAACTAAATAGCTATGTTTATTTAGGATAATTAGGAGTCTTTGAATAACAGCACTAACATTCAATCACAAACATACAATGGCCAGCTTAAGCATCTATCAAAATGTATGTATTTGGAGTTGACATTTTTAGAATACTTTATTTTAGAAAGGCAAACATTGAACAATATCACTTAGCATTTGTTTCACAATAGAAAAACCTCTCTGCTTTTATATTTTAGTGTTACTTTAGATGAAACAAAGGTGACATTAATTTTGGAACTAGATTTATTATGCAGCAAGCATAGCACGGTTTCTCTCTAGTTAATAGTTAGTATTCAGGATATACCATATATAGCACCTAATGATTGGTTCAAACTGCCTCCTGCTGCTTCAGACCTCTTTAGCAATGTGTCATTCAAAAGAGAGTTAATTATTGAATATTATTTTGTATGCTGACAAAGCATGTGCTATAGATTTTTTTTTACCTACTTGTGTTAGTTCAGGTTATAATTTGTAGTAATAATTTATAACTCACAGCAGTTGGTGAAGCGCCTATTAAATTTTTACACTGTGCTATGAGGAAATTAACCAAACAATTTCTCAAATGTACCAGTGTGTTGGTAGCTGCAAAGAGGTATTGTGTCCTCTTTAAAATTTCCAAGTTAGCCATCACTAGTAATAGAAAAAATGAGTAAATGACCTCAGCTACAATACACAGCAGTAACCATGTAGTCTCAAATGATTAAAGAAAGAGCTAAAGTAAGGATCACCAAGCTCCACCTTAGGACCACTGCCTATTCTACCTGTACTATAAGACATGTCCATCTTATCCGTCACCAGGATTCCACCTCGAACCACTAGGAATGAAATCGAGAAAGAAATT
>BLSH010054794.1:644943-663322 GCA_018402905.1 Glandirana rugosa | reverse complement strand
AACCATTTATCATTTTCCTTCCACTTCACAATTATGTGCCACTTTGTGTTGGTCTATCACATAAAATCCCAATAAAATACATTTACGTTTTTGCTTGTAATATGACAAAACATGGAAAAGTTCAAGGGGTGTAAATACTTTTTTCAAGGCACTGTACTTAGGTGTATGGCCTCTTGGTTAATTTATAGATACCAATTAGCGATATAACTGTGTTTCTGGGTATTCACACTTAGCTAAACTTATTTATCCCTTGTAACTGAGCAGCAGTGACTCATTTGAATTTTTGTTAAACGCATACCTTGCTTGTTCTGCATTTTTCTTGGCAACTAACCAGTATGAGGTTGATCAAGATAGATGTTTAAAATGTATTTTCCAAACATTTCTTGTATAATCATGAATTTATCTGGTCCATGTACCCAGAGTGCCATAAGCCAAGATTTCTGGCAAATTAATTTATATTAATGTTGCACAGTTTTAAGAAGTAGAAGGTACTCACTTTTATTTTCAAATTGTTGGATAAGACTTGACATCTTTAGAGAAAAATTGATTTTTTTTATCCTTGGGGTCTGAGTATGTAGGCTGTTAAGTTTGCTTGAAAAGTATCTGCAGAAAACTTTTGGCTCAACTGCAGATAAATCAAATATGTGTCAGTTCTTCAGTGTGCAAAAGCATTTGACTGTTTTGATGAGCACAGTACGTATCAATAGAGTTTGTGCTTTCTTTGCACTGTACATAGCAAAGCAGTGAGTGCATTCTGATGCAGGTGAGGTTCAGGTGGCCTTCTACATGGGCTTCTACTTTATGGTTACTTAAGCTTACCATAATATATACAAGGATAGTCTTATTGGGTAGGCATGCCTTCACTCTCCCTAGGCATGTCTAATAATTTGATGTTCTCTAAACCTGCTCCAATTACCCCAAGCATTGGAGATTACATGGAGGAGGAAATCATATGAAGGCAGCAATTGAACCACATTGTTCTGAGGAAAACGACAATGATTGATGTCTGCTGCTGGCCTTGAGATGGTATTGTCAAAATAGCTAGATTGGACCACAGTCATCTCATGTCTATAGCTAGTCTTCGTCATTTAACGTGAACCTCACATCAAATATATTTTTTCATGTGACGGGCATGCATACTATGTAATCTGTAAATGTAATATTTACAAGTATGTATTTCCTCTTACGGAGATCATATACCTTTCTCTGACAATGCCTTGATTTTCTTTTCTGTCCAGAAGGATGGAGCCATGTTTATTCAAGTACTATCCGGGGTCAGAATCTACCTGAAGTGAGATCCTGGCTCAGAGATAATTCTGCTATGCAACTCCACTGTTCTAAGCTGTTTTCACAAAATAAATGAGTTTGAGTCGGTACTAAAATTACAATGTTGTAGTTTAATCTCTTAGGGAGGGGAGACCTAGGAAAAGCTTGACATCAATATATTCCACACAAAGTTACTTGATTGGAAGACTATGTTTTTACCACTTCAGCTCCAGAAGGATCTCCCCCTTTAGGACCAGAGCACTTTTTGCGATTCGGCACTGTGTTGCGTTAGCTGAAATTGCGAGGTTTTGCGACGTTGTACCCAAACAAAGTTTGTGTCCTTTTTTCCCCACAAATAGAGCTTTTTTTTGGTGTTATTTGATCACCTCTGCGTCATTTCTGATCACCGCTATAAACACAAAAGAGCGACAATTTTGCAAAAAAAAAACAATATTTCTTACTTTTTGCTATATTGCATATCCCCAAAAAAAAAATATATAAAAAAAAAAAAAAACATTTTTTTTCATCAGTTTTGGCCGATTTATATTCTTCCTCATATTTTTGGTTAAAAAAAAAAATCGCAATAGACGTATATTGCCTGGTTTGCACAAAAGTTGCCATGTTTACGAATGATGAGAATTCATTTATGGGGTTTTTTTTCTATTTTATTTTTTACTTGTAATGGTGGCAATTTGCGATTTTTAGCGGTACTGTGATATTGCGGCGGACATGTCGGACCATTTTGATACTTTTTTGGGACCATTGACATTTATACAGCGATCAGTGCTATAAAAATGCACTGATTACTGTGTAAATGTCACTGGTAAGGAAGGGGTTAACCTGGGGGGCGCTCTAAGGGTTAACTGTGTTCCCTGTGTGTGTTACTAACTGTGTGGGGGCTGGGCTGAGTGGGGGAGGAGAGTGATCATGACTCCCATATACAGGAAGCCTGCGATCACATTCCTTCCCCCTGTCAGAACGGAGATCCGTGTGTTTACATTACTGGCAGATAACCCCACACCCAGCTGCTGCTAGCTCAGTTTTTCTGCCTAGTGCAAGGAGTAGACCTAGGCTCCCTGTTGGGATCTGTGGTACCTCTCTGGTCCACTTCGGCTGTCCGGAGACAGCCTCACAGATGAAGACTACAATCAAGCAGCCGTGCTGGGCAACAGGCTGGGTCTCGAACCCAGGTAGTCTTCCCCAGCCGGCCATCACGCGTTAGACCAGATGCTTCACGCTGGGTCGACCGCGACAAACCCCGAACCGGACGGGGTGGCCCCGCGGGCTAAACGCCCCGCTGTCGCACTCAGTGCGCCCAGGGCCGACAGCTCCCTCCGGCCTAGCTGGGAGCGCGAACGCTGTCTCGGGTGGGATCCCCGCACCGCCTGACTAGATGGGGTAAGTACGTGCCCCCCTCCCCCTTGGCGCGGGTGCCCCCTCCGGGGTGAGCGCATTGGGTGGTTTCCCCCCATCTCTCCGGGACACTGCTGTCGCACCCCCCTTCCCTATGGGGGCTTCCAGGGTGGTCTTTCCTGGGTAAGGGGCCCTAGCTGGTCTTCCACCGCCTTCCCCTCCCTGTCTTGTGCTCGGCGGTTTGCGCGCTCGGCAGCCATTTTACCGGCGCCTGGACGCCATTTTCTTGTAGCCGGCCACATTTTTAAGGCCTAGGGAGCGGCCGGCAGCCATTTTTGTATAGCCGCGGCCCTGTTACAGGAGTGTTTGGCCTCTAGTGTGCAGGGCGGCCATTTTCCCTGTGTCTACACGTGGATGTGAGTGTTTGGGGGGCGGTCCTGGCCGGTTTTTGGCGCTGATTTACCCCCCCAGCGCGGCGGTTCTCCCTGGCAGCGGCTCTGAGCACAGTTGCAGTGGGCAGCAGGAGCAGGTGAAGGCAGCGACAGCGGGGGACAGCAGCGGCAGGCAGCTCCTCTCCGGGTCGGGTGGTGAGTCCCCTTGGGGTGTCCCTTCTGCCCAGCCTTGCTCAGCTGTGGGGTGGGGGGTGCAGTGGTCTCCTGGCGTTAGGCCTTATTTTTTTGGCACTGCCAGGGTGGGTGACAGTATAGCAGCCGATGTGGGTGCTTCCCCACCGGACCTCTCGGTGCCTGCAGCCAGGGATGCCAAAAAGCACCCCTTGCCCCCCCTTCTTCAGGGGAGGACTCGGACCGGGAGGGGGGCTCTTCCGTTGCGGGGACCCCCCTCGAGCTGTCGGATGGAGCATTTCCCGATGCTCCTGATAGCGGGGGTGAGTCTGTGGCGTCCGCTGCTGCGCACGAGAAGGCTTTTGCAGACACTCTGATCACCTCAGTGCGTGAGACCCTGCGATTGGACGAAGCGGTGGGGACCCTCTCGGAGGGTGCCTGTCCCCTTCGGGTCACATAGACTGGGCCCTGCGGCTAATGTCTTTCCATATGTGGACTTTCTGAATAAGTTTGTTTATAAGAATTGGGCTCGGCCCCAGAGCACCCGTCCCCAAGCATTTCGCTGTGCGTTATCCCTTTGAGGATAAATGGTTGTCCCACCTGTGCAAAGTGACCACTATCCCAGTAGAGGGCACGCCATCTTTTAACCACTTCAGCCCCGGAAGGATTTCACACTTTAGGACCAGAGCAATTTTTGCAATTCGGCACTGCTTCGCTTTAACTGACAATTGCGCGGTCGTGCGACGTTCTACCCAAACAAAATTTGCGTCCTTTTTTTCCCACAAATAGAACTTTCTTTTGGTGGTATTTGATCACCTCTGCATCATTTCTGATCGCTGCTATAAACAAAAGAAGAGCAACAATTTTGCAAGAAAAAAACGAATTTATTACTTTTTGCTAAAATACAAATCCAAAAAAAAAAATATAAAAAATATTTTTTTTCCATCGTTTTTGGCTGATTTATATTCTTCCTCCATGTTTTTGGTAAAAAAAATCACAATTGGCGCTTATTGATTAGTTTGCGCATAAGTTGCCGCGTTTACGGACGATGAGAATTAATTTCTGGGTTTTTTTTTTTATTTTTTACTAGTAATAGCGGTGATCTGCGATTTTTATCGGTACTGCGATATTGCATCGGACATGTCAGACCATTTTGACACTTTTTTGGGACCATTGGAATTTATACAGCGATCAGTGCTATAAAAATGCACTGATTACTGTGTAAATGCCATTGGCAGTGAAGGGGTTAACCTACAGGGGGCGCTCTAAGGGTTAACAGTGTTCCCTGGGCGTGTTCTAACTGTGTGTGGGCTGCCCTGGCTGGGGAAAGGGGATATCAAGGCTTCCATATACAGGAAGCCTGTGATCATCGCCCTTTCCCCTCTAACAGAACCGAGATCCGTGTTTACATACACGGACCTCCGTTCTTTCATTGCGGGGGGCCATCACGGGTAGCCGGCGGTGATCGAGTCCGCCCTACCCGCTCCCCGCCCCCCCGCACACAGTGAGTACGCGAGCGCGCCTCCGGCGGCGCGCATACGCTCACAGCACTAGTTATCGCAGCCGGTTTGCAGTAACGAGCCACTCTGTCGCCGTCAGACTGCGGTCGGCAAGTGGTTAAGGACCCAACTGACAGGAAGGCTGAGTCTTGTGTCAGGTCCCTATTTGTTCTGACGGGATCGGCCATGCGGCCCGTTGTGGCCTCTGCGCTGGCGTCACAAACACTCACTGAGTGGGCAAAGCGGTTGCACAGCGAGTTGAGCAAGACACAGGCTTCTCATGAGTGTATGGATCTTGCTGATCGGATGGTCCAGGTGGCTCAGTATCTGTGCGATGCTTCCCTGGACGCAGCCCCCTGATGTCTAGGGCGTCCGCGGTCTCTGTGGGCCAGGCGGTGGCTTTGGCTGAAGTGCTGGTCTGCGGACCTGCCTTCTAAGAAAGCCCTGGCGGATTTGCCTTTCCAGGGGGGGCGGCTCTTCAGTGACTCCTTGGAAGAGATGATCAAAAATTTCACTGGAGGGAAGAGCTCCTTCCTCCCAGAGCCTAGGAGGAGTACGGACTCCTGTCGCCGTCAGGGGCGTTCCTTCTGGCCTATAGACAGCCTTTTGGTCTCTCCCGTGCATCGGGCAGGGGTTCACAGCCCACCAAGGCCCCCGCGGGTGGACATAATCGTCCCTGGCCGCGTAAGCTCACCAAGCCAGAGGACAGGGTCTCCTCCGCGTAAAAAGTCGCCCCCACCCGGCGTTCAGGTGGGGGGACGTCTCCTGGGGTTCGCGGACTGGGGGTCCTCCCACATCTCGGACCGCTGGGTGCTCGAGGTGGTCTCCTCGGGGTACAGCATAGAATTCCGTTCTCGCCCCCAGACAGGTTCTTCGCCTCCAACCTGCAGCTGCCTGCGGGCAGGCTGTGGGCCCTGTTCGGGGCTGTGCAGGACCTGCTGGGTCAAGGGGTGATTGTCCCCGTTCCTCGGGCGGAATGTTCCCAAGGTTTTTTTATTCCAACCTTTTTGTGGTTCCGAAGAAGGATGGGGTTCGTCCCATCCTGGATCTGAAGGACCTCAACAGGTTTGTGCGGGTCCGCTGGCTTTGGATGGAGTCGGTCCGCTCGGTAGTAGCGGCCCTGCACCAGGGCGATTTCCTGGCCTCCCTCGACATCGCGGATGCGTACCTGCATGTTCCCATCTGCTCCCAGCACCAGCGCTTCCTGCGCTTGCGGTTGGGGAGGATCACTATCAGTTCGTGGCTCTCCCATTTGGCCTGGCCTCAGCGCCTCAAGTCTTCACCAAACTGCTGAACCCGGTTCTGGCTCTGCTGAGGCAGATGGGTATCGCAGTGGTGGCGTATCTGGACGACCTTCTTCTGCGAGCGGAGTCGGCTCCAGCTCTCAGGGACAATGTGACGATCACCCTGCACACTCGGCAGGAATTCGGATGGGTAATCAACCTCCCGAACTCGGTCCTGTTTCCTTCTCACCGCCTGGAATATCTGGGGCTGATCCTAGATGCGGCCCAGGAGAAGGTTTTCCTCCCGCCAACCAAGCAGCAGACGCTTCAGTCGGCAGTTCGGTCCCTGCAGTCCCAGAAATGGGCCTCACTCCGGGTCTGCATGCGGGTCCTGGGTCTGACGGTGGCCTCCTTCGAGGTGGTCCCTTATGTTCAGTACCACAAGCGGGTTCGTCGATGGGAGATTCTCCTGAGATGGGACAGGTCCCCATCTTCCCTGGATTGGGTGATCGGGATGAAGCACCCAGTGAGGGCCTCGCTACTCTGGTGGCTGCGGTGCCCGGCTCTTCGGTCGGGGAAGTCCTACCTCCCCATTCACTGGACAGTGATCACGACAGACGCCAGCCTGACAGGCTGGGGCAGAGTCCTGGGGCTGCACTCAGCCCAGGGACGGTGGTCTCAAGAGGAGTATCGTCTCCCGATTGATTTCCTGGAATTGCGGGCGATTTGGTGTTGCCTCTCCCATTGGACGTCGAGTCTACACGGGTGCCCTGTCCTGGTTCAGTCGGACAATGCCAAGGCCGTGGCGTACGTGAACCACCAGGGTGGGACGAGAAGCTCGGAGGTGGCTTCCATCCTGCGGTGGGCAGAAAGCCACGTTCCAGCAATTTGTGATGTCCACATACCAGTCGTAGAAAATTGACAGGGGGACTATCTCATTCATCAGCGCCTGGACTAGGGAGAGGGGTCCCTGCACTTGGATGTGTTTCATCAGATTTGTCTGAGATGGTGTGTCCCAGACATGGACTTGCTAGCATCCCGCCTCAATGAGAAGGTGCAGACCTTCGTGAGCAGTACAAAGGACCCCTTAGCGGACACGGTGGATGCTCTTGTAGCTCCGTGGGATCGGTATCGACTCATCTATGCCTTTCCTCCTCTCAAACTGCTTCTGCGCAGAATAGAAGCGGAGGGCATTCTGACCATTCTGGTAGCTTCAGATTGGCCAAGGTGTCCTTGGTACACTGACGTAGTACGGCTGGTGGTGGACGTCCCCTGGCGGCACCCGCTTCGCGAGGATCTTCTGTCCCAGGGGCCCATCTTGCATCCTGCTTTACTCTCTCTGGCTTGAACGGCCTGGCTATAAAATCCCAGGTGTTGAGGGATCGAGGTGTCTCGGACTCTGTAATTCCTACCATGTTGAAGGCAGGTAAGGCCACTTCACATAAGATTTACCACCGCACCTGGAAGACTTACACCGCCTGGTGCGAAGCCGGGGGTGGAACCCTCGTTCCTTCTCGGTGTCTCGGGTTCTGGCCTTCCTACAGAAGGGCGTCGACCAGAAACTGGCATTAAGTACTATCAAGGGTCAGATTTCTGCTCTGGCGCTCTTTTTTTCAGCGTCCTTTGAGGACACATTCATTGATCCATACTTTCATGCAGGGGATTAGATATGTCGCCCCCCAGGTAGCCCCAGGTGGCCTTTGGCGCCATGGGGCCTCAATTTGGTCATCTCGGTACTTCAGAAGCCGCCGTTTGAGAATATCAGGGAAATCTCTCTGAATTTGCTTTCGCAGAAAGTGGCTTTCCTAGTGGCTATCACATCTGCTCGGTGGGTGTCTGAGTTAGCGGCTCTACCCTGTAGGTCTCCTTATCTGGTCCTACACAAGGATAAGGCAGTCTTGCGCCGTCACCTTCCTTTTTAATGAAGCTGGTGTCATCCTTCCACATCAATGAGGACGTTGTCCTTCCTTCGCTATGCCGACACCCATCTCACCCTAAGGAGGTTGCTTTGCACTCCCTGGACGTTGTTCGGGCCCTGCGGGTGTATCTGACGACCACGGCCTCCTTGGGAGGTTGGATGCATTCTTTGTCGTGGTGGATGGCCCACGCAAAGGTTTGGCGGCCTCTTTGGCCACTATCCCATGTTGGATAGACAGACGGTGACCCGAGCCTATGCTGTTCGGGGTCTGGAACCTCCCTTTCCGGTCACGGCTCATTTTACCAGGGCGATTATTTCCTGGGCTTTTCGACATCAGGCGCCTGTGTCCCAGGTGTGCAAGGCGGCTACCTGGACCTCTGTGCACACCTTCTCAAGGTTTTACAAAGTTGATGTTTTAGCATCCTCGGATGCTGTGTTTGGTCGCAGGGTTTTGAAGGTGGCTGTGTGAGACACGTATGATTCCTCACTGAGGGTTCGGTTGGGTGTAGTCCTGTTGTTGTTCTGTTACCCATCCCTCTTTTTTGGCACTGCTTTTGGACGTCCCACTTAGTCCTAAGAGTCAATGTGCCTGTCGACGAACGAAAGAGAAAACTGGATTTTTTGACTTACCGTAAAATCCCTTTCTCTGAGTTTGTCGACAGGCACAGCACCCGCCCCTCTGGATGTTGCACTGCTTGTTACAAACTGAGCTAGCAGCAGCTGGGTGTGGGGTTTTCTGCCAGTGGGGACTGCCCCCTGAGAGGGGCTGTGTCTGTTACTGTTCTTTTTTCTGTTAGAACTGCCTGTTCTGCCTATTAAACTCCTGAAGAGGGCAGTATAACCCACTTAGTCCTAAGAGTCGCTGTGCCTGTCGACGAACTCAGAGAAAGGGATTTTACGGTAAGTCAAAAAATCCCGTTTTTTTTAGTGCATTGCGTCTACTGCGATCTTTTACTGCAAATGTGCATGGACTAATGTGGGCTAGAGGTGTTTTTTTTTATTAGTTTTTTTTATGTTCATTTTCATTTTTCCCCCAAAAGGCAGAATTCAATAAAAAAAAGAAATAAGTATAGAATATGAATACATTGAAATTCAAATAAAATACAGTAGATATAAAAAGACTACACACCCCTGTTAAAATGTCAGGTTTCTGTGATGTAAAAAAAATGAGACAAAGATAAATCATTTCAGAATTTTTTCAACCTTTAATGTGACCTATCAACTGTACAACTCAATTGAACAACAAACTGAAATCATTTAGGGGGGTAAAAATAAAAAAACTAAAATAATGTGGTTGCATATGTGTGCACACCCTCCTTATAACTGGGGATGTAGCTGCATTCAGAATTAAGCAATCACATTCAAACTCATGTTAAATTGGAGTCGGTACACACCTGCCATCATTTACAGTGCCTCTGATTTACCCCAAGTAAAGTTCAGCTGTTCTAGTAGGTCTTTCCTGACATTTTCTTAGTCACATCCTACAGGAAAAGCCATCATCCGCAAAGCGCTTCCAAAGCATCAGAAGGATCTCATTGTGAAAAGGTATCAGTCAGGAGAAGGATACAATATAGTTTCCAAGGCATTAGATATACCATGGAATACAGTGAAGACAGTCATCATCAAGTGGGGAAAATATGGCACAACAGTGACATTACCAAGAACTGTATGTCCCTCCAAAATTGATGAAAAGATGAGACGAAAACTGGTCAGGGAGGCTGCCAAGAGGCCTATATTAATGTTAATGGAGCTGCAGGAATATCTAGCAAGTACTGGCTGTGTGGTACATATGACAATAATCTCCTGTATTCTTCATATGTCTGGGCTATGGGGTAGAGTGGCAAGACGGAAGCCTTTTCTTACAAATAAAAACATCCACACCCTGCTAAATTTTGCAAAAACACATCTGAAATCTCCCAAAAGCATGTGGGAAAATGTGTTATGGTCTGATGAAACCAAGGTTGAACTTTTTGGCCATAATTTCAAAAGATATGTTTGGCACAAAAACACTGCACATAACCAAAAGAACACCATACCCACAGTGAAGCATGGTGGTGGCAGCATCTTTGTTTGGGACTGTTTTCTTCAGCTGGAACAGGGACCATAGTCAAGGAAGAGGGGGATTATGAACAGTTCCAAATACCAGTCAATATTGGCACAAAACCTTCAGGCTTCTGCTAGAAAGGGGATCATGAAGAGGAACTTAATCTTTTCTTTCAGTATGACAATGACCCAAAGCATACATCCAAATCAACAAAGGAATGGTTTCACAAGAAGATGACTAAAATTTTAGAATGGCCCAGCCAGAGCCCAGACCTTAATTTGATTGAAAATCTGTGGGGTGATCTGAAGAGGGCCATGCACAGGAGATGCCCTCGCAATCTGACAGATTTGGAGTGCTTTTGAAAGAAGAGTGGGCAAATATTGCCAAGTCAAGATATGCCATGCTTATAGATTCATAGCCAAAAAGACTGAGTGCTGTAATAAAATCAAAAGGTGATTCAACAAAGTATTAGTTTAAAGGAATGCACACTTATGCAACCATATTATTTTTGTTTTTTATTTTTACTACCCTTCACCCCAAAGATTTCAGTTTGTTCAATTGAGTTGTACAGTTTATAGGTCACACTAAAGGTGGAAAAAGTTCTGATATGATTTATCTTTGTGTAATTTTTTTACATCACAGAAACCTGACATTTTAACAGGGGTGTGTAGACTTTTTATATCCATTGTAGCTAAATATATATAGAGACGAATTGCATGTATGAGGCTGTTTTACCAGCTAAATGCTGCACAACAATTTTTTTCACCTGTACGTTATGCAGTATAAAAAAAAACAACTCATAGATTGAAGGTACTGGTTTCCCTTTCATTACCCTACATACAAATCATGTTTCTGTATCCTTTTGAAGCAAATATCTGGAGTTTCAATAATTAAATAAGAGTAGAGTAAGAATAACAATTTCAGAAATATGATTTTTGTACACGATTTGTCTTAAAAAAAAAATAAAAAAAATCTAACTATAGTTTTACTTTAACCACCTCAAGACCAGTATGTTAAATCGCCATTGAGTCCAGGCCATTTTTCCGTTCCCAGCACTTTCACATTTTGAATGACTCACACTACAAAAATTAATTCTATATCATATTTTTGAGAAAGTTAAAGCTTTCTTTTGCTAGTATGTATTCACCACTGAATTTTTTGTATATAAAGGCAAAAAAGTTTGAAAGAAAAAAATGCTTTTCTTAGTTTGCAAATAAATATTTCTTCATGAACTCAGAGCAAAATGTATTCTGCTACATTTCTTTGGTGAAAAATATTAGTCTGTGGGAAAGTTATGGAGTCTACAAACTATAGTATATATATTTCAAAATTGATCGGTTCTGACTGCCTGTCTCATTTATTGAGGCCCTAAAATGCAAGGTCAGTACAGATACCCCCCAAAATGACCAATTTTTTTTAAAGTCGTCATTTTTTCCCAAAATTCTTTGAAAAATTATGAAAGTTAATAAATTGAGTTTTCTTCACAAAGTTGTAATTTTAACAAGTTAAATATCACAGCGTAAGCGTACTTAAAATTATACCTCAAAACAAATTCTGCTACTCCTCCGGGGTATGGAGATTCCACATGTGTGAGCCTTTTTTTTTCACTGCCTAACCAAATCCAAGGAGCACCTTCATGCTTTCTAGGAGCAAATGTGACTACTTATCGTATCTTGCAGATCCCAGAGCACCAGGACAGTTGACAGTGGGATGTGTGAAGCAATAGGACTGCAGTTATATTTAGTGTAATGCCAAGAAAGATTTTAAATTTGTCAACTATGATGGGCTTTCACTCAAAAGGATGGGCATAAAGTTTATTGGGATTACTGGTGACATTGGTTGACTCTGAATTGATTAAATCTTCAGTGAAAAAAAACAAAAAAAAAAAAACTGAACAGGTGTACAATTTTCTGTTTTAACCCCAATGCATGATTGTGATGTAAATTGAGGTATGATGAGTGCTGCTGAAGTGAAGGGTATCCACAAAGGATTTGAAAGTGACTCAGAACTCATCAGAATGTGCTGCACTAGCATGCCTGACCCTTTCATCCTCTGAATCAGAAGTGTCAGTTATTGAACTGAATACTCTGAATCAAAATTTGACAGTGAGAGCTCCTCTTCACTACTCTCATCTGTCATGCTCAGAATCTGAAAGGCCTCCTCACTTGCGAGGTTCTGGTGTACTGTACTTATGTGGCAATGATCAGAATGCTGTTGGCTGGCTTAACTGGCTCTGTTGACACTTGCATTTCACTCCCCCTCCCTATAGACTTTTCTGGATCAGTAATTTTTGTGTCCCTCAATTAACTTTAACAGTAAGTACAAAAATCTTACTTTATAGATTTGACGGAAGCCCTAGAACCTTTTAGGTTTTTATAAGCTATCTTTGTTCCCATTGGGAGGTTTTCTCTCACTTCCTAACAACTTTTTACCAGGACAGTAAGTATAGGAAAATCACAAATAGATAAAACAAGGTTAGAACTTAAAGTACAGTAAGTTTTGAACTTATGTTAGGTTCCTATTGCAACTTTTGCTTCAAGGTCTGTCAGAGCATGACGATGAGGCTGAAAGAGAGGGGAAATCTCCCTATCTGAGACACAGCAATAAAAACCTTTATATTTTCAAACCCTTTCCAACTCTATCCAGATAAAAGTAATAGAGCTGGAACATGAATTAAGGTATTGCCTTCTTTAAACATATGATACTTAGATGTTATCATTTAAAAGTTAAAGGGTAACTCTACTTTCATGGGGGAAAAATTATATATAGCATATACAATTGCGACACAAGTCATTTTGTAATTGAATGTTATTAAAAATTACCTTTCCTTGTCAATCTGCAGCACTGTAACTTGATGCAAATGCAATGCATTATGGCTACCTGGAGATATTCTGTATTCAGAATGTGTACAGAACGCCCCCCCCAGATATGTAATCTCCGGCTTGTGTGATTGGCTTACTGATTTTCCCAGAAGTCTGCACTTGCATACAAATCAGATTTCAGGCATCCTCTGCTACAAAAATGTAATTTTCAGTGAGATACTCCCAGTAGGAAATCACACTGAGGCGCTTCTAAATCGTCTGTAAAATGCTGAGCGCTTTTGAAGAGCTTTTCAGGCGCTTTTGAAAAGCATTCCATTCATTTCATTGGAGAGGGGCGTTTTTTCACCGCCCTGCTAGCGCACTGCACCAGTGTGGAAGCATTCATTGATTTTAATGGAAGTAGTATTTTGTGAGCTTTTCTGGCGCTATTTTTAGCATGAAAGCGCCTGAAAAGCATTGCAGTGTGAAAGGGGTCTTAAAGGGATGCAGACACAGCAGTTTTCCTTTTTAGAGCCATGCAGATGCCACAGCCTATTGGTAATTATGAAACCACTCCCATTAGACTCATTTTCCCATATAGACACACAAGGATTTCTTCAAAATAAGAAAAGGTAGGAATCTGCAACAAAGTTTGTTACAATCCCTGCAAAGTACATAAATCACTCAAAGGGGAATGTTTTTTTCTCAACAAAAGTGGAGTTACTCTTTAAGTCCATCGTTCTGTTTCTTGTTACACTTGTTACATTTCTTGTTCGAGTGTAACATAAAACATGGTCAGAGTCTACAGCTGCCCACTGCACTTATAGATTCTGAGGGGTTTTCCCCCTGCTTGCTCCTGTCATCTTTAACCTTCCTAGCGGTATTCCCGAGTGTGGCTCGGGGTGGATTTTCAGTACCAAGAGCGGTAACCCCGAGCCACACTCGGGCTTGCATCGCTGGATCCAGGCAGCGCTACTCACCTAGTCCCCTGGATCCAGCGATGTCCCCCGCCGTGTCTGCGGGCTGTGTCCGCCGCTCCGATGCCTCTGTGTGCCGGGCTCCGTTCCCTGCGAGCGTCGCGTCGCACGGGGACGGAGACCGGCGGGAAATTCAAAAAGTGAAACACACACTATACATACAGTACACTGTAATCTTATAGATTACATTACTGTATGAAATCATTACACATCCCCTTTGTCCCTAGTGGTTTGCCCAGAGCCCTGCATGCACTTTTATATAATAAATGTCATTCTTTCTGCCTGGAAACATGACAATGTCCATGGCAACCAAAAAGCGTCCCTTTACGTCAAAAGTGGTTTTTGATCAGCTAGAAAACAGCGATAGTAAATAAGAATCATTTGCAGAATTGAGTGATACTGATTTTTGAGGAAATTTATCATCAGAAACTGAAAGTGACGACAGCGACAATTCTGCAACTGAGCAAATTTCTGCGTTTTTGGTTTGATTACATTATTGAATAAATTTTATTACTATTATATTATTATTTTTGATAATTATTTTTAGTTATTTATTATATTATAATTTATGATTTCATTTTTCAAACTTTTTCATACCCGGGATGTCTACTAGACTGTTGTTTGGACAGATTTAAGTGAGTTATTCCTAAGAATTGCAGGCCTACAATACATAACACCAAATTTCCATGCAAAAAAATGGTACCGCTTTTGGAACAAAATTCCTGACATAATCATACCGCCAGGGAGGTTAAATTTGACATGGCTTTGCTTGGCTACATGCTTGTAACTGGTATTCTAGAAAAAAAAATGAGTGTTAAATCCTTGCATTGCTTTGAGAGCCCCTTGAGTTTAACTTTAAAGAACTTAATATTGAGTGAAAGCTTTTAGCCACACTGGTAGAGGCAAGATAATGCCTGCTACAGTCAGAGGTATAGTATGAAAATCTCAGATGTTTCCCTAACCCTTTAGGAACAAGTCCATGTATAGTACACATTGCAAAGGAGAGCTTTCTGGAAAGCTTTTTGAATATTTGTATAATCTACATGTATTGCAACAGAGTATAGAACTGAAAATAATGAGGCATAAAACTTAATGGAAATCAGTGCTACAGAATGGTCATTTTGGTACTTGTAGTTTGTGGTGTGGACATTTATTTTTGACACTGGAGAATGGCAGGACTTGTTGCATACTAGATCATTTGCGTTTTCAACTTTCTCATGCTGACTCAAATTGTAAAGTCAAAACAATATTGATGTGAACTTCCTCCTATTCAAAACTGTATTCTAAAAATTAGAAATAATATTCTTGCCTGCCCATGAAGTTCTGACAGGAAATTGCTCATATAATGTACATGTTATTTTCTTGCAGCCCAGATGTCCTAATGCTTGTATTTAGTAAATTATATTGTTTACTGGGCTCTGAATGGAAAATGTATCTGTCAGCTGGACAAACTGGAAAGCTCTTTTGTACACTAAACTCAATTTTTGTGATGGTGCAATGTACTAAACTCACTAGGCACTAGCAACATCACTGGTGTATATCTAAAGCTAAAACTTTATTTTTATTGTTTTGTGGAAATGGGAGTATACCTTTTAGACAGTTGTCAACTGAACAAGTTTCCACACTGGAACATTTCTTCTCTATTCTTGTCCTGTAGCCACTCAAAAATATGAATTTTCCCTGACTTTCAGTACTGGTAACAGTAGCGATTCGTAGAAATAGAGTAAGCGCTAATTTAGACATAATATAGTAAGACTGGCGGTTTTTCTGCACTGGAAGAATGCCAGTCACAGCTAGGGTATGCAGAAAACAATTGTTTTTTGTATGTCCTATTCACACTGCAGTGCAGCCTGCTGCGGCTCTGCAGTGATCTGTGATTGAATGCAGACAATGCTGCATTTTATCATAGCGCACTGGCCAGGATTGCATGTCAATGTACGGCAGTGCAGCACACTGCAAATATGTACTAGATGCAGTTTTTTCAATATGTGATGAACTGAGCTGCGGGCCTGTTGACCAAGAGGCAAGACACAGTGGTGTGAACATGTTGCCTGTTGTTCGAGTGATCTAAGACAGAGTTTAATCAAGCTGGACTTGTAAAGGGAAGTAGGGCACAAAACAAAGAATGGGAACAGAAGTTTAGGTTAATGAGAAGGAAGAGAACCGAGATCTAGAGGTTTGCAGGAAGCTAACTAAATTGATGGAAGGTTAGAATGTGGAGAAGTAGGAGAGTGTTAAAGAAAAAAGGACCGAGAAAATAGATGGGTAGAGGTGATAAATAAAGAGAGGTCCAAGTCAGTGATTAATAGGAAAAAGATAATAAAAAAAAGGACTGGAATTTTTACCCTCCATCCTTTAGGTTGCATGCATCAAAATGAAATGTTAAATAGTTAATATTGTGTATACGGTGTGTATATGCTTTCTATAAGCCCTCATCAACACAAATACACCACAAGATACTTTGAGCTCCAGACCCACCTTGCCAGTGACATTTCATACTGAAAACTGTAGTTTCCCAAAGGCTGTAGAGAACTGAATTGTTAGGTTTAGAAAGCATTTTGGTAGGTTCTGGAGTTGTCAACTGATGGGGAAGGTGTAGGGAGAAGCTGCTGCTATCATGCCTTAGGCCTCATTTGGACTTAATTCAACCAGTGGCGGTTGAATGTTTTTGGGGGGCGCCAAACAACGGGCACCCGCAATGACCCCCCACCCCCCCGGTTGCTCGGTCACCAGCCCTGCACTTACCCCATCTAGGTCGTGGGCAGGGCTTCCTCCGGGGCGGTGGACAGCGGCTTCCCCTATGTCTCCTCCTCCCCTGCATCAACGCGTCTTCCATTATGCGTCTCCCCCCTCCTTGACCAATAGGATCGTTTCTCTTCTCGGGTGACTGGTATCAGGACCCGCTTCCTGATTGGATGGGAGGAAAATCAGGAAGACAATAGCCAATATTAATTTGATATTGTCACACAACTGGGTGTGCTCAGGGCGCAGTGCTGCGCCCCGAGCCCACCCTTTTTTGAAACCAATTAGAGCATCAAGCTCTAATCATGTGCTTCTAACAAAAAAAAAACAAAAAACATTAGAATCAATGCGTCCTGCATGTAGATTATGGGGACGGCACCCCTTATGGACAGGCCACCCCTGAATTCAACCCTTTTAGGAGGACAACATTTTCTTTTTATTATAATTAAGATGCCTCTGAAACCACCCTGTCTGTGATTGGATAATGAAGAAGCAACGTGAGATTGATGAGATCATCTCTCTACCCCCTCTGCTCTTGGGAGCTTGTTCTTTTTCAGCATATCTGGGTGCATCATACATGATTCACTCTCGGTGTTGCTCCTTCTCCTTGCTTACCAGTCCTAAGCAGGTAATAGCCATATCAAAATTCAGCCAGCTCAGCAGGGCTGGCTGAATTTCAAACTGTGTGCGTCTGTCCATGTTCAATGTGACAGCAGCATTACTCTGGAATATATGGTTCAATACCTGTATTATTCTGACTAACAGTATTTAACAGAATTGAATTAACTGCATTTACCTAGCAACGGAATATAGACAGCCCTGAGTTGCTATAACATTTTTATCCCACTGGCCAGCAATTGATAAAAAAAAGTGTTGGCCAGCAAATGTGGGCCTCTGAAGAGAGCACAGCATTTCCCAGCAGACAGCAGATTAACTGGTTTGATGTTAGTCTTTTACCAGTCCCAGGGCACCCTCTTCTGGGTCTCTGGACTGTGCACTGATTCAGTAAAAGTCCAGTTCAAGTCAGACAGGGATAGATATTGCTGATGATTTCACTCTTTCAGTCCTGCTGACACAGTGGGGTTAATTTACTAAAACTAGAGAGTGCAAAATCAGGTGCAGCTCTGCATAGAAACCAAACAACTTCCAGGGTTTTTCTTTTTGTCAAAGTTTTACTCAACAATCTGAAGTTAGAAGCTACCACGCACAGTTGCAGCAGATTTTGCATTTTGCAGTTTTCCAGATTTAATAAATTGACCCCAGTATCTCTTTCCTTTCTTTACAAGTGATGGAAGTGCCGTCTAGTACAGTCTTATCTCACCAGGCATCCAAATCACACTCTCCCAGGGAGAAGGTTCTCCGTATCTTTGGTTCTCTGAGTTCTCGCCCAGTTGTGGTCAGCTATTGCAAGGATCAGTTCATGCAGCAACCCAGTCTCTTTCCCACACTGGCTTGCTTCCAGGACTGTCCCCTTACATGCAGCATTGCACAGAGCATGATGGTAGCAGCAGTCTCTGATCAGCCTTCTGTTCCTGGGCAGCACAGCATCAGATATCGCCAGCAAATTCAGACCACACACCACTGCCCCCCCCCCCTTCACTGCAGCCCTGTGGTTCTCTCAGGCTATAGACTACGACACGACGGGTCCTTGTCTTCCGACTAGTCTCTGACGACGATGGTAGTACGAGACACGTTACGACGTACATTCCCCTGTCAGGACCTTCGTTCGGTCACACCCTTTCTCTGACCCAACGACGTACTTGACTAGGAACGTTATCGACTGGTGTTGACCCGCTCTTGAGTCTCTTGGTTTCTATGCCTCTTGGAAGAGGGACCCTCTCACACTAAACCTACGGACCACTCTATTCTGACATGATCTGCCGTGAAGGTAGTGAACATTTCTTTCCTTTCTCTATGACCCCAGTTAAATAATTTAGACCTTTTGACGTTTTACGTTTTAGACGACGTTGACACGCACCATCGAAGATTGAAG
>BLSH010054794.1:625766-644933 GCA_018402905.1 Glandirana rugosa | reverse complement strand
AAAACTAGAGAGTGCAAAATCAGGTGCAGCTCTGCATAGAAACCAAACAACTTCCAGGGTTTTTTTTTTTGTCAAAGTTTAACTCAACAATCTGAAGTTAGAAGCTACCACGCACAGTTGCAGCAGATTTTGCAGTTTTCCAGATTTAATAAATTGACCCCAGTATCTCTTTCCTTTCTTTACAAGTGATGGAAGTGCCGTCTAGTACAGTCTTATCTCACCAGGCATCCAAATCACACTCTCCCAGGGAGAAGGTTCTCCGTATCTTTGGTTCTCTGAGTTCTCGCCCAGTTGTGGTCAGCTATTGCAAGGATCAGTTCATGCAGCAACCCAGTCTCTTTCCCACACTGGCTTGCTTCCAGGACTGTCCCCTTACATGCAGCATTGCACAGAGCATGATGGTAGCAGCAGTCTCTGATCAGCCTTCTGTTCCTGGGCAGCACAGCATCAGATATCACCAGCAAATTCAGACCACACACCACTGCCCCCCCCCCTTCACTGCAGCCCTGTGGTTCTCTCAGCTGCTCAGCACAGGAAAATGGTTGCAACAGAACATGGTCTCCACAGTGGCTTCCTTACTGCATTCTTCAGGCTGTTGGTACGAGAGACCTTCCTTTCTCCAGCAGGCTAGTTCACTGTCTCCTTGCTCTGTTGCACCAGCCAATCATCATCCTCCCAACCCAGCCAATATGGCTGCCCCTGCAGTGCAAACACTCCATATACGAGCATTACAAAGTGTTATCCTTAACCACTTCCAGCCCAAGCCAATTATGGCACTCCTCTCCTACATATAAAAATCATAATTTGTGCTAGAAAATAACTCAGAACCCCCAAACATTATGTATGTTTTTTTTAGCAGAGACCCTTGGGAATAAAATGGAGGTCGTTTGCAACTTTTTATGTCACATGGTATTTGCGCAGCAATTTTTCAAACCCATTTAAAAATAAAAAATAAAAAAAAAACGTTTTCATTAATTTAAAGAAAACAAAACACTAAAGTTAGCCCGATTTTTTTGTATAATGTGAAAGATAATGTTACGCCGAGTAAATAGATACCTAACATGTCATGCTTTAAAATTGCACATGTGCAATGTGAATAGACAAACACAAACTGTTTAAGATAAGAAAAGGGAGCGGTTTCCAGCCACGGCGGTTACGCTGTGAAAAGGAACGGGCTGAGGAACGTTCGTACGTCCAGACGAAGGTGCGAACCTTGCAGTTTGCGAAACGCGTTGACCTCATCAGTGTCACGGCACGCCATCAGCATACCCCAGCAATCCTCTATGGGAGGTGATTCTTAGGAGAAGAGGAGCCGTGGGATCCCTGCACTGGGGGGGGGGGGGAACGTGAAGGAGAGCCGAGGCAGGCCGAGACAGACTGGCAATATGCCATACAGGCTACATAGCAGTTGGCACTAACTGGAGCGAATACCGGAACGAAAATTCAGAGGAGCCCAACTGTTGCCATCTACAACAAGAGGTACCAGGTGAGAGCTCTCCATACCTATGTACTATGCTTAGACTTAACAAGTGACACATAGCAGGCGATACACTGCATAAGGACATAAGGAATGCGGATGATAAGGACTGGGCCAGTTGATGCATTGGGCACTAGGAAGAGTGCCTTCCGTCCATGGTAACCCATAATTGTTATGGTGGAATACTGACCGGATACCTATAGCATGACAACTTTGCCAGTATACGACCTGAGAATCATCTATACAGCCTTAACCCTGCTCTGTTCATAGGAAGATATACGTTGTGGGCCTCACACATATATATGTACCTGGACCCTTGGATGGCCTTGTTACAACATCTGTTGAGCTTGACATAGACATTTGCCATAACCTGCCCCCACCTCTCCTTCCCCTGCCC
Organism: Glandirana rugosa; assembly: GCA_018402905.1. NCBI lineage: Eukaryota > Metazoa > Chordata > Amphibia > Anura > Ranidae > Glandirana > Glandirana rugosa. The sequence goes on along the minus strand of BLSH010054794.1, from coordinate 643,059 downwards.
CCATCCCTGGCTCCCCATCCCCGATAGCCTCGAGTCACCGGGGTTTGTGCACGCCTGGGGACACCCATATACAGAGTTTTGCTAGAATACATACGGGCATTCCCGTGGGTTGTCCCAGACGTGCTCAAATATTGTCGTCCGGACGGTTGTACATTGTTATGTGTATTGTCACTCTGTGTTTGTCTTGTGTGGTTGGCATTGGGTGGTTAAGGGCCATATGGACCCTGCTTTTATGAGCCCTTCAAGTGGTGCAATTATTTTGTATTTGGGAATAATAAAGTAATTTTTGTATTCATTGACCCTGTAGAGTGTCACTCAATTGACCCTCTTTTGGTTCCACTGTCTATGGTGGGGCATTTTTGTAATTTAGTGGTTAGGTCAGAGTGACACAGCAAACACTGTATATACAGGTGACTTTAGAATATCACAGTGAGCACCGGTATTGTCCCCCAACTTTTGCCTTTCTTTTGTTTAAAATTGCACACGCTCGTGGAATGGCTCCAAACTTAAGTACTTAAAACTCACCATAGGCGACACTTTAAAAATGTTTACCTGGTTACAAAGGAGGTCTTGGGCTAGAATTATTGCTCTCACTCTAGCTTTCACGATGATACCTTACATGTGGGGTTTAAACACCGCTTACATATGCTGGTGCAAAGTACGTATGCATTCACTTCTGGGGACGGGGACACTTACATTTTTGTTTTATTTTTTTATTGTATGTTTGTATTTTTACCTTTTCCCTTTTTTTTTTTTTTTTTTTTGATCACTTTTATTTCTATTACAAGGAATAGTGCATGACAGGTCCTCTTTACAGAGAGATGTGGGGTCTATAAGACCCCACATCTCTCCTCTAGGCTGAAAAGCCTGAGATATAAAAAAAAAAAACGATCTCAGCTTTTCCAGCTAAAAATACGGCAGTGTTTACATCTGCCGAGGCCGGAAGTGACATCATAACATGCGCTCGGCCTCCGGAGGTCATAGAGATGGCCGCGGACCATCTGGTCCTCGGTCAGCTCTATGGTAAACGGCCGCCGCTGGGCGATTCATTCTCTGGCTCTCCTATCGCACTTGCAAGCCAGTAGAAGCACCGGAGGGCGGCGGGAGGGAGTAGATGTCCCCTCCCGCTGTCTGTATAAACAATCAAGCAGCTGAATAGCCGCTATGATTGTTTTTACTTTGCAGGGAATCGCCGACAGAAAAAAAAAATTTCACTTTTCATAATAAATAGAAGTGTTCTCCAATGCCATTTCTGGCCCAGCCCACCCAATGTGCTTTTCCCCTCACTTCATTAAAATTATATTTATAATCTAGTCAGTCTTGTTGTATCTTTGAACAGATTTTCAGATTACATCACTTCCTGTAGCTTGTATCAGCATTCACTTCCTGTTAGGTCATCTCCCAGAAGCCTTCACTTCCTTGTTGCATCAAGAAGAGGGGGTGATCGGGCGTGTTCAACACTCTGGACCACACCTCCGTCATTACTATACTACCTTCCACCCACTTCCTATACAATCTGATTGTACAATCTCCTTTAGATCTCTTAACAGCTATGTAGTACAAGGGCTTGTCTGATTTGATTCAAATTTAATAGATTGTTGAGGTGTGACTTTCTATTCCATAGTTCTGGTAAATCTAAAGGAAATTGTACAGAAGTTGTACAATCAGATTGCGTAGTGTATGGCCATCTTTATACAAGTACATAGGAGGCAGTGGACAGACACAGTTGTCAGGCCTCATTCACATCTCCACATAGCGAAGACTCACATTTCTGCATGCGTTTGTTTTGAGGCGTTTTCACTCATCATGCATTGGGCAGTTCATTCATACACACAACAATCGCCCCAGAGAAGCTCTGGAACTTTTTTGTGGAGCGGAGCATGGTGCGTTACCAAAGTTTTTGGTGTGTTTGCCACACTTGGAGATCCTTTAACATGTAATGATAACACAAACACCATGCACCTTTGCAATGCATTTCCGAAACGCATGGCAAAGCGCGCATTTTCTGTGCAGTTTGCCATGCGTTCGGAAACACACATGTGAATGGAGCCCCTCATTGTTCTTGTGTAAACGCACCAATTTCACTTTCAGGCCCCATTCACACATAGAGTAGTGGGAATGCATGTTTTTTTGCTTGTTTTTCCAATGACACACATAGTGCAGCCTGTTGATTTCAGTGAGCTGAGCTACACCTGGAAAAGTAGCTTGTGGGGCATTGTTGTAAGTTTTTTACTGCATTTGTCACCTGCTTTTTCATGTGGCAAAATGTGTGTTTGCTTCTGTGTTTGGTGTGCCCTTAACAATTAATGACACTGAAAGCACAACTAGGTAATTTTTAGGTGTATAAATGTGGCCATACACTATGCAAACTGATTGTACAATTTCCTTTTGATTTACCAAAGCTATATAATAGGAGGACACATTTTTCCAATCACTCAGTATTGAATCAAGCAGGCTCTTGCACTACACCAGGGATGTCCCGTGAACTGCATGTGACCCCAGGGAATTTAGCACCCTGAGCCCGTCCGAAGGGACGCTGAGGAAGTCAGGCAAATTCACACATGGAGGAATGCCGGGGGTGCTGTGAAAACTTAGTTGATGGGGGAAAGTGTGCTAATGAGTTCAGCTGGTAAACACTTTCCTGGGTCATACTGGCTTCTCCCTCCTGTGTATCTGTCCTCTGTCTTACCAGGAAGTTTCTGAAATGATCACACCAGCCCGTCTGGCACCAACAACCATGCCGCGTTCAAAGTCACTGAAATCCCCTTTCTTCCCCATTCTAATGCTCAGTTTGAACTTCAGCAAGTCGTCTTCATCACGTCTAGATGCCTAAATGCATTGAGTTGCTGCTATGTGATTGACTGATTAGCCATTTGTGTTACTAAGCAATCGGACAGGTGTACCTAATAAAGTGCCCGGTGAGTGCATGTGTAGAGAAACTGGAGAGGTAAGCTGTGATAGTATGCTAAATGCAGCATAATTTTGAGATTATGGCGCTTTTGCAAATATTCAGCACTTTTGTATGTTTATTTATATGCAAATTTATGTCTATTAAGGTATATTCGTCAGCACTAGGTCACTTTATAACAGTTTCGTATAATAATGTTTCATAGATATTGAGGATGGTATTATTTGGATTGGAGGCTTTAAGGTTTACTTGTTCATATTGCTGCACTTTATATAATTGGGTTCATATAATTAATGTAGTTAGGCTTAATGGTAGTATAGGCAGGGCCAGTGCAAGGATTTTTATCTACTTAGGCGAAGGTGCATTTTGGTGCCCCCCCGCCCCCTTTCCACATCTACAGCAGTGTGTACCACAATAACGTGCTATAGTGTGATAGATATTATTAATAATTAATATATGTATATCCCAAAGTGCTAGTATAATAAATAATAAGCACAAAACACAAATTTCACACAAAAAATCTAATAAAACTGTACTGTGATAAATGTGTGCAGATCCACTGCAAGCTGTTTGCATCAATTTCAGTGTACCATCACCAAGGCAAAGCACATACCATTTATGTACCAAAATATTTGACCTGTTAAACTTATGAGGCCACAGGTGCTTATTGTCTACTGGATATTTACAGCAACTTTGCTGAAAAAGGAACACTGTGGTTATAGTAACTTGGTCCAGTACCAACCACAGAGAACCCCATATATGTGAAAAATAAAGCACACTATAGTGCAATACCAGGACAAGTAAACTATGTGTTGCTTTATCCCAGTAAAGTTTGCTGTTAGTACATTACTTTATTAAAGCAGTGCAGTATGTCCTGGTAATGCACTATAGTGTGCTTTATTATTTGCATACTAGGGGTTGGTGTGGTTGGTACCTGAACAGGCAGAGTGGTGCAAGGCCGCTCTTGGGAGAAAGCTGCCATACACGCATTGTGAAGTGGCTGCAAATCTCTATCAGATGACAAGTGCATGTTTACGAGGTAAGCAAATAGTGTGTACTTTGTCTTGGTGATGGCACACTGAAGTCGAAGCAAACAGCTTGCACAAATTTATCCAAGCACAATTGGAATGCATATATCTATAAATCATTCTTAATATATATCACATTGCACATTAGGCATTTTCCCATGAATGGTCCAATCAGGTCCACTTATCCCTTATTTAAGCAGACCTGATTGGACTGGCTGTGTCTGTGTCTGCTCTGCATATATGGAGTGGGCGCAGACTGGTTATCCTCCTGCTCTGCTCACTGGGGATCAGCAGACCGATCTCCTGCTGAGCAAATCAGAGTCTGTCCCATGTAAAAGGGCCTTTTTTGTTGATTGTCTTGCTTTGTCCCATCACCTCTGCTCTGTCTGTCCTATTGCTGTCTAACTGTCCCCATCTCTCTTTTTCCCTTGCCCTGTCCTTATGTCTTCTTCTCTGTCCCTATCACTCCTCTCTCTCTACATGGATCCCATTATGTACCTCAGTAGCTGTACATGCAGCAGACTGTTGAATGAAGACATGATTAGTCACTTGCCCCTACCTTCAACTGAGGATCGATGCCATTCCTGTGCCTGCAGGGCACCTCCCCCTGGTCTCACTCAGCTCCTCCCCCTCCTCTCGAGTCTCACTTACCTACAGCTCACAGATGAGTGTGCTGGGCTGTACAACATAAAGAACCGCGCTCCCTCTAGTGGTTAAACTTTAATTTCTAAGAAGACTCATCAGACTATATCAGAGTGAAAACAAATAAAGCCCAACACAAATGTGATTAAACATTTCTAAGAAGACTTCTCTCCTCACAAAAACGCAATACACCTGAAAATGGTTTAAATTAGTATTTGGCTCTGAAAATGATATCATTTGGTGTGCACAAATAATCATGCAGCATGAAGAAATATATCAGAGTGAAAACAAATAAAGTCCAACACAAATGTGGTTAAACACTGTGATCCTCCATTCATATGTGTTCCATGCACAGGATATAATACGGTGTCCTTATATCTTTCAAAGTGTGGATACAATCCTCCACCTCTTCACCTCCACACCCATTGAGTGAAATTCCTACTCACCAGAGCCTTTGATTCCTATTACGGGAATCAAGCCAGCATTAGATCAATCAATCAAGGTGCCTCTTCATAGGAGGAAATCCCACTGTTTCTGGCTGCGGCGCTGGATCCTATAGATCACTCACCTCCCATGCAAGGGGGTAGAGTAAGGAATGGAGCTGATATAGTGAAGTATTGCCAAATTGGATGTTTTATTGCTTGCAGTTATACAGTTAAAATCAATATAAAAAGTAGTCTTACATTACTTTCAAGTTGTGCAGGGGACGCCGATTGCGCTCCTCCTGCAAGGCTGTATATAGGAAGTGCCATCGGAATCAGACTGTCCCGAGTGTGCTGGGCTGGAGGCGGTCCTGCAGCCGCCCACATGGGAGGGGAGCCTTTCAACAGAGGGAGGGAGGGGGGAGGTGCTGTCTGTGAAAGTGTGGAAAGGCAACTGAAGTTCACAGCACTCGGCGCTGTGCTGCCTGACTCGGATCTGCCGTCTTATGTCCCAGCAGGGCGGCGCCGGTATAAACACTTGAGGGACTTGTGACTTTAGCGCCCTCTCTTGTCCTAGCGCTCTCACGCGGCTGTCTTACTTGCCTTATGCTGGCGCCGGCCCTGAGTATAGGCTTGGTGGATATGCACTTTTTAGCACTGTTCCTATTTTGTATAAACTACAACAGTGCTTGTATTATTGGTTGAAAATGGATTCAAGCAGCTAAGAGTAAAGCAAAATTGTAGGTACCCTCAGCTCCTGTCATAATGTGCAACATGCACATTTCATTATTATTGTAGACATTGCTTCACTAGTATTCAGATGTTATAAAATGTTCACTTAGGGTTTAGTCTATGCGGGCATTTGAGATCTGTTTGCATGTATGCTTCTTCATAGGGTTCATCTCAAAATGTGCACACTACATTCTACATTTTTCATGTTAGAAGCAATCCACAAACAGCCATGTTCATTACCGGTTAGGAATATATCTCAAGCTTTCACCAGGTTTGGTCATTAATCTTCAGTTTTAATAGTTTAATTGTAATCCATTATAATTCATGATTTTGTACATGAAAACTCCATGTCTAAGGGGTGTTATATTTTAAACCGTCCACACTAGACTGTTCTTAATTCGGCTCTGGCTAGTATTGTTTTTTTTCGCTCAACATTTTAATTGCTAAATGTTGTATATTGTTTTGAGCCCTCCATTAACTCAGCTAATTTGTAGTTACTGGTTTTAAAACAGACACAGTTGTCTCTTTTCATGCTTTGTTTCTAGCTGCTTAGCGTGACGAATTTTAACATGTTTGACATAAATATAATTCTAAGGCTTTCTTTAATTTGACCCCTCTGCGTCTGCTCAATTAAATGTCAATGTGGCCATTTAAGACTTAACAGAAATTAATGATAACTATCCAAAACAATTTTAAACACAATCAGTTTAACAAGGGAGGATAAATTTAATATGATAATTTAGCTGACTGAATTGTATCAGCTTAGCGGGAATGTATGCAAATACATGACCCTTACTTAGTTTTTTAATGGAAGCTGTGCTGATAGATTTATCAGTTCTATTAACGAACTTTGGGGAACTTTGGTATTTCGGCAATTGTTCCCTTGGAGGCTGAAAAACAAACCTGATCTCATACTGGGACCATTCTGGTCTGCATATTTCCATAATTTGCCTTTGCTACTAATATGACAGCAAGAGGCAAATAACAGTTTCTAATAATATCAGATGGAGTTGAAGAGGACAGCATTTTAATGTAGTAAAAAGACCTCCCTGTGGGGTTGTTATTGCTAATATTGAACAGCAGTTACACAGTTGCAACAGTAGCTTCATAATTGATTTGTTTAATTAGCAAGAGATGGAGCTAGTGTGGAGTCTTGTTGTCTTCTATCAGTGGTCTGCTGTTTAGCAATGAATATTTTTGTCTGTCTTACTCTTCATTAGCAACTGGAGTGTTTCATTGTGCTAAACTTCCTTTTCATTGGAGATAGAGTAACTGTCAGTTTGAAGATTGGCAGTCAAATCTAGTCAAGTGATTCAGCTTTGCTTATTTATATGACTGATTTTGCAAAGACCATTCTGTACTTTGTTAAATGATTTAAGCACTGCTTTCTAAACTTAAAAAATGTACAATTAAATTTTCCTATCACATTTGGATCAAAACGTCAATCCCCCTCTTTTGCAAACAGTATCATTTGAAACAATAGTTAGTTACTGTTATATCAACACTTCTATCATTTGAAGGCTTCCAAAATCACACAGGGAGACCCAGGAATGCGTGCTACAGTGAGGGAAAAAGGTATTTGATCTCCTCCTGCTTTTGTATGTTTGCCCACTGACAAAGAAATGATTGTTCTATCATTTTAATGCTAGGTTTATTTTAACAGTGAGAGCGAAGAACAACAAAAATATGCTGAAAAACGCATTTCAAAAATATAAATTGATTTGCATTTTAATGAGTGAAATAAGTATTTGATCCCCTATCAGTCAGCAAGATTTCTGGCTCCCAGTTGTCTTCTATATAGGTAACGAGCTGAGATTAGGAGCACTCTCTTAAAGGGAGTGCTCCTAATCTCATATTGTTACCTGTATAAAAGACAACTGTCCACAGAAGCAATCAATCAGATTCCAATCTCTCCACCACGGCCAAGACCAAAGAGCTGTCCAAGGATGTCAGTGACAAGATTGTAGACCTACACAAGGCTGGAATAGGCTGCAAGACAATCGCCAAGCAGCTTGTTGAGAGGGTGACAACGGTGCGATTATTCGCAAATGGAAGAAACACACAATACATTTCAATCTCTATCGGCCTGGATCTCCATGCAAGTTCTCACCTCGTGGAGTTTCAGTAATCATGAGAACGGTGAGGAATCAGTCCAGAACTACACGGGAGAATCTTGTCAATGATCTCAAGACACACTATGCAGTGGAGAACTGAAATCCTGCAGCGCCCGCAAGGTCCCCCTGGTACAGGTCTGACTGAAGTTTGCTAATAAACATCTGAATGATTCAGAGGACAACTGAGTGAAAGTGTTGTGGTCAGATGAGACCAAAATCAAGCTCTTTGGCATCAACTCACCGTGTTTGGTGGAGGAGGAATGCTGCCTATGGCCCCAAGAACACCATGCCCTCCATCTAACATGGATGTGGAAACATTATGCTATGGGGGGGGGGTTCTGCTGAGGGAACAGGGCAACTTCACCGCATCAAAGGGACGATGGGCAGGGCCATGTACCATGAAATCTTGGGTGAGACCCTCCTTACCTCAGCCAGGGCATTGAAAATGGGTCTTGGATGGGTATTCCAGCATGACAATGACCCAAAACACATGGCCAAGTCAATAAACGAGTGGCTCAAGAAGAAGCGCATTAAGGTCCTGGAGTGGCCTTGCCAGTCTCCAGACCTTAATCCCATAGAATATGTGGAGGGAGCTGAAGGTTTGAGTTACCAAATGTTAGCCTCGAAACCTTAATAACTTGGAGAAAATCTGCAAAGAGGAGTGGGACAAAATCCCTCCTGAGATGTGTGAAAACCTGGTGGCCAACTACAACAAATGTCTGACCTCTGTGATTCCCAACAAGGGATTTGCTACAAACTACTAAGTCATGCATTGCGAAGTGGTCAATACTTATTTCACTCATTAAAATGCAAATCAATTTATAACTTTTTTGAAATGCATTTTTCTTGTTTTTTTCTTTTGTTATTCTGTCTCTCACTGTTAAAATAAACCTTCCATTAAAATTATAGACGGATCATTTCTTTGTCAGTGTGCAAACATACAAAATAAACAGGATCGAATATTTTTTTCCTCACTGTGGATATTTATGTCCAACAATTAACTCTATGGTATAAACACACTGTACGTATTTGTGCAGATATGTCTAATTTTTTAATGCAGATATAAATCAATGTTCTTTATAACAGTAGGAGATAAGCTCTAGAAACTATAGCACAAGCCCTATGTTTTCAAGATTAGGAGAGGAGCAGTGTTCTTTAGTTCTAGCACTCTTTCTATAATAGATGACAACACGGTGTTAGAGCTCTTGGACACGAATTGTACTAGCATCACCAGGTGAAAAAAAAAAACAGAAAAACAGAAAAATGTAATAGTGTAGCCACCACATATAAGGACTGATTAGCTGTAACCTTTCCATTTTGCAGTCTGAAGTTTAGTTACTCATGTCACATGTATTGTGTTTGCATTGCTTGTGCTTTCATACAGTTGTGTAGAGCTAATAATCCTATCTATATCCAATGCAGACCACATAAGCGTGATGATCCTTACTTTGGGAAAAAGATGATAAGTCAACTTTACTTGGTAGTTATAGATTAATGGTTTAGTTCTAATCATATACTGTATTTCTTTTAAATGTGTCTGTGAATGTGCTTTTTGGATAAAATTTTGTTAATTTCATAAGTTTACCTTGTAAAAACAGACCCAGCAAAGCAAGAAAAATGTAGTGAGCGTTAATAGGAAGGTGTGTGTGTGTGTGTGGGGGGGGGGGGGGGGTGTTTGAAGGGGCATTGAAGCTGAATTCTTGAATCTTTCTTTGTTTGGTTTGGCAGTGTACTCTTCCTTAGATAAAACATTTAAATGCTAAGCAGTTCCTTTAGTTTTACTGGGCTTGGTTACTTTTTATGGTAACACACACTGGGCAGGAAGGTCATTGTAATGAAGCAAAAAAAAAATCTTAAAGCATGAAAGAGAAAGTTAGAATTGAACATGCCTATGTTTTCTTTTATGAGATCTCTGGAGCTCATTAATATTCTGGCAAATCTGTTCCTTCGAGGTTCAACAGTGCTTCATGAAGAAAAAAAATGTTTTGGAGATTTTTCAACCCTCTTACTTGTACAATTCACTTTTGTCTTCTAAACATAAAAAAAACCAACATTTCAATAATAAAATATTTTTCTCAGTTTTCTCAGTCTGTAATGTTCTGCACATTTGCCGAAGGGGATCTTCATTTCAAATGTTTGTGGCTACTGTGTATGTGTCTTTTGACCTGTTGAGTCATTAAATATTGATCTCTCCCCCTCTGAGATGTTACTATTGTTCAGAACCCTAAGGCATTGTTGAAGCTTGTTGAGAATTGTGCACCGTTTTATGGTAATTGCTGCAACTATAAAACATATTAGTGAGAAGAAGAATCATTTATTACAAGGAACAAATACTTATCAAAACACATTTTGAACTACGGCTTGCTTTAGTTATTTATTTTTGTTAAATACCATATACGGAATAGAAATTTACACCAAACTGTGTGTGAGAGAGCATGCTACATGCATATGCTATATGCATATTTATAATTGTAGTATATTTTATTGCTTTTGTCATGGTCAACACATGGTTTGAATAGGTGGTATGGGCATAATGATTATCAAACTCACCCAAAAGCATATTGCTTGTTACTGCTTGTAACACCCTCTGTGAACGGGGGAGAGTGTAATCATTCATAGGATTTTCTCTACTATTTACAAATTAAAGTGGTTGTAAACTTCAGACACGAAACAACATGGACAAAGCATATCCCTGTGTGTACCTGCCTCTATCCAAAGCACAATGTGTCATTTCTGTCTGCTGCCTCGTTCCTGTGTTATCAGCATAAGTCACTTCTGACAAGTTTTCCTGACACCAAGAAAAAAGTGGTGACGGGAGGGAGCCTCAGCACACAATTGGTGATCGACAGCCTCAGCTTTGTTCCTGTGTGCTGTGTGAAGGGGATGTATCCCTTATCTCCAATTAGCTCTCAGAGATCTCACTGATGTAACTTTAGCACTGTGTCCCCTCCTTTTTAGAGCTGAGAGATCCTGTGTAAATTCTGCACTTTGAACGGATGTAGAGAAGACAGGGTTGTAGATAAACATGTACAACTTATTGGAGGATGTGTTTTCATCTCTGTGTATCATCCAAGGCCAGTTACTTCATTGGGTATATGTAAGGGGTTTACAACCACTTTAAGTTGTAGTTAGTGTAATCAATGAAATAACTTTTCTGAATGGAAAAGAAGGAAGGTGGTTCTGCCTGATGAACTAAAGCTGTTAACCATTGCAGAGCCAGAAGTTTAGAGACAGGAAAAGGTCAGGCATCCCTGCCGTGAGGACTCAGCTGCCTGCACAATGTAGGACTTACTTTACTACAGTGATGTGAATACTGTGTATTTGTTTTTTAGCTAAATTTTAGCATTTACAAAATTCAATCTAAATGTTCAACTCCTCAAAGTTGTTACCTCTTGCACATATAACAACTGTTGCATTCTTCTTTTTTTTGAAAATTCTGTTTATTAAAAGGTTATTTTATCGATGTTTAGAAAACAAAGCCTTTTGGGCATACCCAGGCTTACACAACCACAAACTACTTGAAACATAAAAGCCTAAACAGGCTAAATAACTGAAAGTGCTCACGACCTCCCAACACCCGGAATCAAGGGGCAATATAACTGGATGAGATCAACTTAGAAGCTTCATGCTGTATCATAACACGCAATTACCAGTAGGGGCCAGGGAGAGGCAAGACGTCATAAGCAATTATCTCCTACACCACAGGACCACTCTAATCATACTAGAAGGAGATTCACTGGGATGCATTAGATGATTCTGATTCCAGCCAGATATGCCAAACTTTTTCAAACTTAGATGGGCACCCCCTAGCAGCATAAGTGGCTTTGTACAGGGGAACCATGGAGTTGACCAACAATTTGCAGAAGTTAAGGGAGGGAGCCGAAGCCTGCTTCCAACACAGGAGTATGGCTTTTCTGGCGTAGGAGAAGTAATCCAATAAGTGTTCTGGTTTCCCGGCGATGAGCTAAATCGCCCACCAAGCCCAACAAGCAGACCTCTGCCTTCAAAGGGATGGGAATCGTAGTGAGAGATTTAATAAAGGCAGTAACTCTGGACATCAGGACATGTCCAGAACATATGAACAAAGTCTGCCCCAACACTCCCACACTTCCAGCAAGCCATTGATGAATTAGGGTAAATTTTAGAAAGCTTATGCAGTCTTATACACACAGTGAAGTACCTTAAATTGAATCAGACGATCCCTGACTGAGACCAATTGTGTGAAGGGGTTTTCCCACATATCCTCCCAGTCCTCCGCCTTCAGCCCAGGGCACACACTCTTCCATTTATTAAATAGATTCTCCAAGCCAAAGTGGACCGAAGGTTGAAGAGCTTTATAAATTGAGGATATAGGTTTAACCAGAGAGACATCTTGGAGAGCAGTTTCTAAATTTGAACGTAGTAGTGAGGGACGACGAGGACCAAACTGCGAGTTGAAAGCATGACGGATCTGGAAGTACTTAAAGAAGTGCTGGTTTGTAAGCCCAAAGTGTTCTTTAAAGGAGTCGAAGGACAGGAAGTGGCCAGCCGCCAACAGATGGTCTAGCCGCTTGACCCCCCTCGCTGCCCAGAAACCTGGGTCTGGGACTGAGAAGAATTCCGGGAGTTGTGGATTGAGCCTCCGGAGACCACGTATGGGGGTCGGAGTGTTTCTTACATACTAGAAGCTGCCAAGCCCTTATCACCGCCCTCATAGCTACCTTGAGAGTTTATTGGGAATTAACTTCCCTATATAGACTTTCTCAGAGCCTCGTAGGACCCCATAAGCGCCGCCTCCAAAACCACCGCCACGTTGGAGTCATCCGAAATTGCCCAGTTGTGGGCGTGGTTAAGCAGAGCCGCGAAAAAATAGGATTGGAGATCCGGACACGCCAGGCCCTCCTCCAACCAAGGGCGTTTAAGAATGGTTTTGCTTATTCTGGGAGGTTTGGCCCGTTACAGAAAGGGAAAAATAATTACGTCAAATTGGCGAAAAAAGGACTTAGGGATCCATATTGGGGCATGTCTCAGGGTGTACAGAAAAACTGGGAGAACCTTTATCTTAATTAAATTGATTCTCCCTATAAGAGAGAGAGGAAAATTGTCCCAAGCCCTGAGTCGCTGTTTAAGTTGTGTGAGCAAGGGGAGAAGATTTAAGGAAATAAAGTCTGAGATTCTGGGGGAGAGGGTAATTCCTAGATAGCGAATGGAGGATGCCCATTGAAGGGGAACCGAGGGCGCCGTCTGTCCCAGAGCCTGCTGATCTATGGGCATAATTTGAGACTTGCTCCAACTCACTCTCAACCCTGACTGTGCCGAGAAATTAGATCTCCAGCGCCACCGCCAGCGAGGGCCTGGGGTCGCTGAGAAACAAAAGGTCGTCTGCATATAAAGCCAATTTTTCAGTAATGGAGCCCACCTTAATGCCCGCCACCGCCTCCGAACGCTGCAGGGCCACGGCTAAAGGTTCCATGGCCAGGGCAAACCGGAACGGGGACAGAGGGCATCCCTGTCTGGTACCCTTCTCTACCGAGAAGGGAACAGAGGTGACCCCCTATTTCAGAGATCCTCAAACTACGGCCCTCCAGCTGTTGCGGAACTACACATCCCATGAGGCATTGTAAAACTCTGACATTCACAGACATGACTAGGCATGATGGGAATTGTAGTTTCAGAACAACTGGAGGGCCATAGTTTGAGGACCCCTGGCCTATTTTAATCTGCGCAGTTGGGGACTTATATAGTATATTTATCCATTTACAAAAGGAGGGGCCAAAACCAAAGGCTTTCAAGGCTGCTTGCATAAATTCCCATGTCACCATATCAAACGCCTTCTCTATATCAAAGGCGACCAGCACACGTGACTGGGAGGGGGAGGAAGGGGGGAGCTGTAGGTGTGTGAAGACCCATCTCAAATTAATATTGGTGGATTTGCCTGGGATAAAGCCCGTTTGATCTATGTTGATCAATCCAGGCAGCACCCCCACCAGTCTGTTAGCCAGGACCTTTTTAAGGTCACAGTTAAGCAGAGAAATGGGACGATAGGAGGCACAGTATTTTGGGTCCTTACCAGGCTTAGGGAGCAGGACAATGTGTGCATTGTACATTGAAGTAAGGCAAAGATCCTGATTCGAAGCAGTGGGTATATAACCTTTGCAGTCTAGGGGCTAACTTTGCTGCGTACTGCCGATACCAGTCCCCAGGTGGCCCATCCGGACCAGGAGATTTCGAGGGGGGGAGAGAGGCAAGGGCCAACTCCACCTCATGGGCGGTGATCGGCACATCCAGCATCTCCACCTCCCCCTCCCACAACCTCGGCAGGGATAGCCTCTGCAGCTCAGATAGAATATCAATGGGGGGAGACCCCGCAACCTCCCCAAAGAAAGATCCAAACTCCCTCAGGATGGCCTTGGGGGTATCTATACATACATCATCCCTAGACAGCAGCTCAGAGACCACCGTTAGGTATTTGGGCTCCACTACCAAGTTGGTCAAAAGGCGGCCATTCTTGTCGCCAGACTCAAACACTCTGCCCGCCAGCACTTTCGCATCGGAGTGAGTTAGAGAGGTAAAATGCAAGGTCAGCTCCCTTCTAACTTGAGCCAGCTGCAGGAACCCATCAGGGGAAGGGTGTTCAGCGAAGGCCGCAGAGGCATCCGCCTCCTGCGACTCTTGCCGAACTGTGGTAACATTATGGTCAGACCACACAGCTTTAATAGCTGCAATATAACATCCCCTAATTGTAGCCTTAAAGGCATCCCAAACCATTTCTGGTGAAGAGGTGTCATCATTAACCGACCAGTAGAGATCAATTTGTGGATCAATTATTTCAGACACCTTCTCATCCTGAATCCATCTAGGTGCTAGTCTCCAGGCTCCGGGGTCTCTACGCTCTCCCACTTGAAGCTTTAACTCCAGGGGTGAGTGGTCCGAGAGTCCTGCAGGAAGGTACGAGGCCCCAGAAAGTTTAGTTAGAACCTGAGTATTACCAAAAGCCAGGTCTATCCTGGAACCAGATTTATAAGTGGATGACAGACATGAGAACGCCTTGGTGTCAGCATGTCTCCACCGCCACAACTCCTCCAGACCAAAGGTGTCCACCCATCCCCTCAGCTCCACAAATGCCATGCGGTTTTGATTAAAGGAGTCTAGGGCTGTATCTAGGACTACATTAAAGTCTCCAGCAATAATGACATGGGAGGCCAGAAGGGGGGCCAGTTTCTGAGAAATAGTATACAGTACTTCATGATCCATTGGGGGAGGCAGGTATACATTTATCAGGGCCCATGTTAAGGAGTAAATTTCAATCAAAAGTATAATAAACCTCCCATCAGGATCTGTGATAATTTTAAGGACTTAGCAAGGGAGGGATTTATTAAGGAGAATTGAAACCCCTCTGGAGTAGGAGGAGTACGTGGCATGGAAGGCCTGCTGCACCCAAGGCCTATGCAGGGCCAGGATTCGGGAGCCTGTTAGATGAGTCTCCTGCAAAAAAAGTATGTGAGGCTTGTGGGAAGTTAAGCATTTAAATACTAAGGACCGTTTAAATTTGTCATTGAGGCCCCGCACGTTCCATGAGACTAGCTTAACCCCAGTAAGAGCCATAGGTATAATTCAACATACCTATGAATTGAGGATTCAAGATTACCTGGAGGCCCTCACTGATTAGAGACAGGTCATAGCATGAGAAGCTTACCCTAGAGCCCATTGTGTAGAGAGTCATGAGCACAATGTCAATACTAAACAATAGGATCATAATTGCAAAACCCCTACTAACTAGCCAAAACCCCAACATAACTAGGCTAGCAGTTTTCAATCCCAAAACAACAATGCAAACCAATGTGAAGAAGAGTCTTCAGCTATTCCCGGTATAGGGCCTCCAGAGTGCTGATCCACACCGAAGACCGAGGTTGGTTCTTGGAAGACGACAAAGGGTGAACAATTGGAATGCGTGTCCTTCAGCTGCGAGGGGGAGACCAGGTGTACCTCAGAGTTCTAGTCCATTAATTAACCCCGATAGTAAGGGATAGGTAATATAGGTTAAAAGCAACATTGGACCTGAGAACGCTGGCTCACACCGGGTGGAATATAATACCAGTATCAAGGCAGTAGTTATTTCAGGGTATTCAGCCAGTCATCCGCATCAGATGGAGTATCAAAAAAACGGACTGACCCATTGTGTGGGACCCTGAGGCGGCTGGGAAATAGCATGCTGTATTTGATGCCTTTCTCACGTATACGCCTGCGGACCTCGTTAAACGTCTTCCTCTTGCGCTGTAGTTCCGCCGAGAAATCCGGGAAGAGCATAATAGAGGAGCTGTCGTAAGTGAGAGAGATGTTTACGTGTTGCAGAAAGGATTTTGTCCCGGTCCCTAAAATTAAGGAAGCGAACCAACAAGGGTCTCGGGTTAGCACCAGGGATGGCTCGACCCGTGGGCACCTGGTGGGCGCGTTTGACCACATAGGTTGGAGGAAGATCTGTAAGGCTCAGGAGATTTTTGAAGAAGTTTTACATTCACTTTACATTGTAGCAAAGTGTAATTTCTTCAGTGTTGTCACATGAAAAGATATAATATAAAATATATATATAAAATATTTACAAAATTGTGAGGGGTGTGTTCACTTTTGTGAGATACTGTATTGGAAATCCTTTCATACCATGCTGCCTGTCTGTGAAACCGTTCTCCTTTGACTGCGTTCTTAGGGGGGAAAATTGCCATTTGTCATGTGTTGACTTGTGTGGGAGTTTATAGTGCATGTTTCTTCTGCCAGAGTACAACCCTATTGAAACGATAATCACATCAGCATATTCATTCTTTCATAAATGACTTGAAAAGTTTTATAATAAGCCTACACTTATTCATATAATAAAGGACACATTTGTCACCTTGTAGGACCCCAGCTTAATTTTTAAAAACAGCAAAACCAAGAATGTATCACATGTCATGAACGTTATTCATAGTTTTAAGTGTAACCCCTGGGAGATGACATGGGGGTTTCCTGAGCTGTTGAAAGTCTAGTATCCCATAGGGACAAAACTTCGGCCATTCGTACAAAGCTATGACCTTCCCTTTACTCAAGCAAGAATACTGTTCATGTAGATCAAACTAAAATTAGCATGCACCGCAGCAGCATTCTAAACTTAACTACAAGAGCATTCCTTTATTGGGCCTCTGAATTTAATATTAATCCTGTTTCCTGTGAGAGGCATTTGGAGGAAAGAATTGCTACTTACTTGTCATAAGAACGAACTCATTTCCCTTCCAGTATCGAAACATGCTTACCGGCTTCAAAACAGGGATACCCTATGATCTGAAAGTTGTCGAGTCCTTTGGGGGTACAGTAGAGGGTCCCCAATGTGAATTTTGATACTTATTGCAAGTACTGTACACTATGTAAGAACCAAAACGACAAAAATTTTTAATTCGACCCCAGGATGTTCCACTGTTTACACAGGAAATAATATAC
>BLSH010054794.1:600350-625756 GCA_018402905.1 Glandirana rugosa | reverse complement strand
TTTTATATATGTGAATCCTATAGACTTCGTGCACAAGTACCAGGGTGGATAAAAATCAATGATTTAAAAAATATATATATATATATATATATATATATATATATATATATATATATATATTTTTTTTTTTTTTTTTTTTTTAATTTAAATCAGATTATTTTGATTCAAATCGATTTTTTAATTTTTTTATCAAATTTATTTAGTTTATTCAGCATGAAATTGAGCTTACTTATGTAGCATAAGGCTGTATATTCAGCAATATTTAAATTTTTGGTAAACTCGTTCATTGAATCCAAGCTCTGCAAGCTGACATAACATACACTGCATTGATGCATTCACACAATTTCACAGTAACCATGAGATAAAACAAAGTTCAGGAATATTCCTTTATCCCATTGTTTTGCAAACCTATGTACACTATGAACTGATTGAATTGGTTCTGATATCGCTGTTTTACTAGCTTGACAGCTTATTATTCTAAATAGGAAACCTTCATTTTGTTTGCAAATATTAAAGATTCTAACTACCAGCAAGAATACATCCTTACATTTAAAGAGCACCTGTCATTTCAGATCCATCATGGCAGCGCCTGTTAGCGGACATCCACTCACCTGCTCCCTCACCTTGTTGTGTCACTGCCGCATCACCAGCCCTCTCGTTAAAGTGAATGGGACTGTCGGTGAGTCAACCGCGGGTCAGAGGAGGAGCCGCTGCGGGACAGAGATGACAGTTGCTCTTTAAAAATTATGATTTAAATCAATCCTTTTTACTAGTGATTTAAATCCTGATTTAAATCGACTTGATTGAAATCAAATCCACCCTGACAAGTACACTAAAATTGGCATTCAAAGTTAATAGTAACCTGAATTAATCTTCGCTCATATTTTTATTCTTGAATACTAACTCCACTGGGCAATGATTGCATCTAAACTGATCACACAGAATAACAGCAAAGATGTTTATGAAAAACAAATGAACCCTTTTATTAAAAAGCTTAGGGTTCCTAATGGCTGAAGTAGGTACACACATATTCTTAATATAGTGGTGGTTCTTTCCTCAAAGCCGCTAGGTTCTAAGCTGATCTCACGACAAAGATGAAAATTTGAAAAGTGTGCCCCCTAAATATGAACTAAAGGAGGGAATTATGATCTATATAATAAAGGTGAGATCACTTACCAGGAGGAAATTCCACACTTACAATATTTCCCATGAATAGATTATGCAATAGCGATTGACAGTGGGTGCAGGCTTCCATTAACTCACCAGGGCTCCATTAAAGCTGAACTCCAGGAATTCAGCTACTTTGTAAAATGTGCTGGATTAGTAGGGATTAAGTCCAGTGAGGTGCATGCCACCTTATGGGCAAATCCCTTTAATTTACAGTTGATATTTTTTGTGAGCGCCGGGAGCATAACTATTTCTTTGCTTCCAGTGCGCCAACACTGGGAGAGAAAGGCGCCTCTAAGTGCAGTAGTTAAAAGATTTATTACAGGCACCATGGGATTATAAACACTTACAAGAGAGTAAGAGATCATAGGCATATAATGATTAGTCCTCATGTGGATCTCTGTAATCTTCGTCTGTCTGGGGGAGTGAGAGAGCCATCCTGCAGCTGTCAGATTCCCTGGTGACATGGATTAGTGAGGAGGTGATGATGCGGCCGGGGTTCTGCAACCAAGCTGGAATGCTCGCGGCCGATGTAACATCAGGTGAAGGTGGTGGGCATGCATGGCTCCTTCGTCAGACTGCACTCCACTGTGGCAGATGGACTTGTAGTTCTCAATGAATACAAGTGCAGTAATTCCTGTGCTTTAAATTTATTGATGCCTCCTCCAGTTCTCCTTCTGAAAGCCTGTACATAGGTATGGACAGGGAGCTGCAGGAGCCTGGCATTGCACCCACAAACCACCGGCAACTTACCCACGGATTGCAGCGGAAATGCTTTTCGGGATTCTGTCTAAAAAAAATAATAAATGCACCTTTTCTTTCCAGCAAAAATGTGTATCTCTTTTTTTCCCAAAAACAATTTGGCTGGCCACACATCAGTAGAATTTTGTTTAAAAAATGTTATTTTTAGAACGTTTCAATTTTATAATAGTTAGCAGTGTCAAGTTGATGTTGTTTAGTTTTGCTTTAAAGCTAAGCTTCAGGAATTCAGCCACTTAAAATGTGCTAACATGCTACGAGGTAAAAAGCTGTAGCTACTGACTTTTAATAAACACACTCGCCTGTCCAAGGATCCTCACCCAGGCCAATTCTTCGCCGGTGTTCGGGACAGGTATATGGTCAGATATACAATGCACATATTGATTATATTTTCTCTCTATTAATCAGATGAGCTGCCAGCAAATACGCTAACTAGGAACATGCTGATTGAAGGAGTAACCAGAGTGAACAAAGAGATTACCTCATTAGGCTGCTACTATTTCACTCTGTAATCGGCATTGTGGTACTAACAGTGCATTTTAGCATTGTAACGGAGAAAGTGGTGTAATTTGCCTTTATGTGCTGTGTGATAGTACTGTGTAACTGTCAGGACTGAATTTAAATAATTTGGCAGGTAAAACATCTCATTTAAATCCATTTCATCTGTTTATTTAGAAGTTTGCCTTGGAATTTAGCTTTATTTACTTCATTCAGTCTCTGGCCAGGAAACAATGGTATGTTTTTTATCTTTTTCTTACTTCGAAAGCGCTGGTTGATCAGCTGTAGCGAACACCTAAAATGGTCCATGGTATAGTAGTTAGCGTAGCTGAGAAGAATATAAAATTTCCACGAGGCCCCATTAACACCATTTTGTGATTGCGGCATAATCGCTGTGTTTCTGCCAGCAATCTCATAACGTACTACAATGGCAAAACACGTGTTCAGGTGCCATTTTTTTCAATGACAAAAAGCCACCAAAGGAAAAACGCACCCACAAAGGATATCAATTTCAATACAAAATTATATTTAATGGACATAGTGTCTCATAAAAGTGCGTACACCCCTCACATTTTTGTAAATATTTTATTAGAACTTTTCATGTGACAACACTGAAGAAATGACACTTTGCTACAATGTAAAGTAGTGAGTGTACAGTTTGCATAACAGTCTAAATTTGCTGCCCCCTCAAAATAACTCAACACACAGCCATTAATGTCTAACCCGCCGGCAACAAAAGTGAGTACACCCCTAAGTGAAAATGTCCAAATTGGGCCCAATTAGCCATTTTCCCTCCCCAGTGTAATGTGACTCATTAGTGTTACAAGGTCGCAGGTGTGAATGGAGAGCAGGTGTGTTAAATTTGGTGTTAGCGCTCTCACTCTCTCATACTGGTCACTGGAAGTTCAACATGGCACCTCATGGCAAAGCACTCTCTGAGTATATGAAAAAAAGAATTGTTGCTCTACATAAAGATGACATGGCAAGACCCTGAAACTGAGCTGCAGCACGGTGGCCAAGACCATACAGCAGTTTAACAGGACAGGTTTCACTCACAACAGGCCTCGCCATGGTCGATCAAAGAAGTTGAATGCATGTGCTCAGCGTCATATCTAGAGGTTGTCTTTGGGAAATAGACGTATGAGTGCTGCCAGCATTGCTGCAGAGGTTGCAGGGGTGGGGGTCAGCCTGTCAGTGCTCAGACCATATGCCGCACACTGCATCTAATTGGTCTGCATGGCTGTTGTCCCAGAAGGGAGCCTCTTCTAAAGATGATGCACAAGAAAGCCCGCAAACAGTTTGCTGAAGACAAGCAGACTAAGGACAGGGATTACTGGAACCATGTCCTGTGGTTGGATGAGACCAAGATAAACTTATTTGGTTCAGATGGTGTCAAGCGAGGAGTACAAAGACAAGTGTGTCTTGCCTACAGTCAAGCATGGTGGTAGGAGTGTCATGGTCTGGGACGGCATGAGTTCTGCCGGCACTGGGGAACTACAGTTCATTGAGGGAACCATGAATGTCAACATGTACTGTGACATACTGAAGCAGAGACTGGGCCGCAGGGCAGTATTCCAACATAACGACCCCAAACACACCTCCAAGGCGACCACTGCCTTGCTAAAGAAGCTTAGGGTAAAGGTGATGGACTGGCCAAGCATGTCTCCAGACCTAAACCCTATTGAGCATCCCTGGGGCATCCTCAAATGGAAGGTTGAGGAGCGCAATGTCTCTAACATCCACCAGCTACGTGATGTCGTCATGGAGGAGTACAAGAGGACTCCAGTGGCAACCTGTGAAGCTCTGGTGAACTTCATGCCCAAGAGGGTTAAGGCAGTGCTGCTGCAAAATAATTGTGGCCACACAAAATATTGACACTTTAGGCCCAGTTTGGACATATTCACTTAGGGGTGTACTCACTTTAGTTGCCAGCGGTTTAGACACTAATGGCTGTGTTAAGTTATTTTGAGAGGACAACAAATTTACACTGTTATACAAGCTGTACTCTCAATACTTTATATTGTAGCAAAGTGTCATTTTTTCAGTGTTGTCACATGAAAAGATATAAGAAAATATCTACAAAAATGTGAGGGGTGTACTTTTGTGAGATACTGTACATGTAAAAAGCAACCATGGCAAAGATTGGAAACCCTTCTCCACACACACCCTCCCGGACCCACACCCAACACAACCCACCCCACCCCACTCTGATCTCATATCCTGGCCCTCAAAATTGCTGTCACCCCTCTATCTCCCACTCCAGTGAATATGCCCCCCTTTCTAATGGTAACCAGTCCGGTTGTATCAGTTATCTGTGTGAAGTGATCTGTAGTCTGAATGGCCAAATGTCTGTAATGAAGGTAAATCTGCCTTCTTATTCACCTTTTTTCGACCATCTGCAAGTAAACCCACTCAAACCAATGTCAATGTGAACTACCGACAAATGGTAGTTTTTACATGCATGTCCAATTAATACAATTTTGTATTGAAATTGATAGCCTTTGTAGGTGCGTTTTTCCTTCGGGTATAGGCACCGTTTTCCCAGGATCAATACAATTGTGAGTTTTCTTCTTTACCATTATTTTCAGTGACACCTAAAACGCTGGATGGTTTTGCCGTAATTGTCACGCAATTTATCGCTGCAAATCGTATTGCGCTTCACGCAATGCAGTTTGCCGTGTTTTAAGTGCTATTGAAAATAATGGCACCCGAACCTGCGTTATGCGATTGTAGTGCATTTTAAGCTTGCGGGCAGAATCACAGTGATTCTGCTGCAATCCCCAAACGCTCAGGTGTGAACAGGGCCTAAGGCTTTCAAACCAACCCTGGTGCTTTTATTAACAAAAGCTATTTTAACCAGTTCCTGATTGCGCTATAGCCGAATGACGGCTACAGCGCGGTCGCACATTGCCGGGAGGGCGTTGTATGTCCTCCTGTGATTGCACTTCCTGTGAGCCCCCTGCAGTGTGCAGAGGGTGCACTCTGTGATCGCCGTGTCCTTAGGACACAGTTGATCACAGAACAGGGTAAAGAGCCAATCACAGTGGTTCTTTACCATGTGATCAGCTGTGGCAATAACAGTTTATCACGATTTGAACACGGTAATCGGCATTCTTTTCCTCAATCTGACAACAAGATGGGAGCTGATAACCGGCTTGTGTGAAAGTGACGTACACTGATAATCAGGGCACTAATTATCAGTGTCCTGATCAGTGCAGTCCCAACAGTGTTCACCAGTGCCGCCTATCAGTGCTCACCAGTGCCACCTATCAGTTCCCTTCAGTGCTGCCAATCAGTGCCACCTCAATAGTGCCCATCAGTGCAACTTCATCAGAACACATCAGTGAAAAAGACAAATGACCTGTTTGCAAAATTTTTATAAGAAAATATGAAAAACTTTTTTTTTTTTTTTATTGTTGGTCTTTTTATGTTTAGCAAAAAAACAGTGCTGATTAAATACCACCAAAAGAAAGCTCTATTTGTGGGAAAAAATTATGAAAAAAAATCATATATGTACAGCGTTGCATGACCGTGTATTTGTCGTTGAAAGTATGACAGCGCTGAAAGCTGAAAATCATTTTGGGCATGAAGGGGGTGAAAGCGCCCAGTGGGCAAGTGGGTAAAAAGCTAGTAGCCTAGGTACACATATGTGAGGGTCAGGAATGCCTAATCGTGTAAGCTTGTCTGCCAGTGCTTCCTGTTATCAGGACTGGTAAGCTGAAATATATTAATTTTTTTATCATCTACCTCAGAACACAGGGATATAGTAAATTCTTAGATACAGTTGTGCTCATAAGTTTACATACCCTGGAAGAATTTATGATTTCTTGGCAATTTTTCAGAGAATATGAATGAGAACACAAACTTTTCTTTCACTCATGGTTAGTACTTGCCTGGAGCCATTTATTATCAGTCAACTGTGTTTACTCGTTTTAAATCATAATGACAACAGAAACTACCCAAATGACCCTGATCAAAAGTTTACATACTCCAGTTCTTAATACCGTGTATTGCCCCCTTTAACATCAATGACAGCTTGAAGTCTTTTGTGGTATTTGTGGAAGAGGCTCTTTATCTTCTCAGATGGTAAAGCTGCCCTTTCCTCCTGGCAAAAAGCCTCCAGTTCCTGGAAATTCTTGGGCTGTCTTGTATGAACTGCACATTTAAGATCTCCCCAGAGTGGCTCAATGATATTGAGGTCAGGAGACTGAGATGGCCACTCCAGAGCATTCACTTTATTCTGCTGTAGCCAATGACAGGTCGACTTGGCCTTGTGTTTTGGACCATTGTCATGTTGGAATGTCCAAGTACATACCATGCACAGCTTCCTGGGTCATGAATGCAAATGTTCCTCCAGTATTTTTTTATAACATACCGCATTCATCTTGCCATCAATTTTGACCAAATTTCCTGTGTAGCTCACACATCCCCAAAACATCAGCGATCCACCTCCATGTTTCACAGGTCTTGTTGACTCCTCTCTAAATGTAGGGTATATGGTTGTGGCCAAAAAGCTCAATTTTGGTCTCATCGCTCCTAATCACTTTGTACCGGAAGGTTTGGGGCTTGTCTCTGTGCTGTTTGGTGTATTGTAAATGGGATACTTTGTGGCAATTGTGTAGTATTGGCTTTCTTCTGGCAACTCAACCATGCAGCCCATCTTTCTTCAAGTGCCTCCTTATTGTGCATCTTGAAACAGCCACACCACATGTATTCAGAGAGTCCTGTATTTCACCTGAAGTTATTTGTGGGTTTTTCTTTGCATCCCGAACAATTTGCCTGGCAGTTGTGGCTGAAATTTTATTTGGTCTTCCTGACCGTGGTTTGGTTTCAACAGAACCACTCATTTTCTACTTCTTGATTTGAGTTTGAACACTGCATATTGGCATTCACAATTCCTTGGATACGTTTTTATATCCCTTTCCTGTTTTATACAGTTCAACTACCTTTTCCTGCAGATCCTTTGACAATTATTTTGCTTTCTCCATGACTTAGAATCCAGAAATGTCAGTGCAGCTCTGGATGAAAGATTCAAGGGTCTGTCAGGAGTCCAGAAACTCATTGCCCTTTTATACACACACACTAATTACAAGCAAACAGATCACAGGTGAGGATGGTTACCTTTTAATAGCCATTGAAACCCCTTTGGGTATGTAAACTTTTGATCAGGGTCATTTGGGTAGTTCCTGTTGTCATTATGATTTAAAAAGCGTAAACACAGTTGATTGAAAATAAATGGCTTCAGCCAAACACGAACCATGAGTGAAATACCTTTTTTGGTGTTATCACTTATTATCTCTGAAAAATGGCCAAGAAATCATAAATTCTGCCAGGGTATGTAAACTTATCAGCACAACTATACTTCCACAAGGCATTTCAAAATGCTGATCTATGTAACCATTTTTTTTATCTCATACAACATTGAATGGATGTCCTCAGCATCTTTATTCTCTTGGAGCTTTCTTCCCTGATGACTGTGGTTAAAAGTTTAAGGCTTGAGGTTTTTTTGTTTTTTTTTGGGGGGGGGGGGGGGGGTTTCCGGTCCTGACTTTTGCCTTTTAGACCTGCTGACCATCTTTCCCTTAGTGGGAAGTCTTCTAGTGACCCCTGTGTTGATCATTCTTGCTGTTGGTCTGTGCTCCATATTTGAGTAGTCATGGTTGCTTGATGGTGTGTCTTTGGGGTAGTCACTCCCTTGGAGGTGCTTGTTTTGCTTTCAGCATCAGATTGATCCCCTGTGACGTTCCATGGATCATTAACCATTACTCTGTTCTGTTAGTACCATCATCTCTTCTGCATCAGAGCTGGACATGGCCAATGTAATTGTTGCAGACAGTTCTATCTTAGATCTGCCACTGTAAAATGTTTTTCTTGACGTCCATTGGTTTCACCTGTGTTATTGGCCTTATATACTGCTTTCTCGTAAAGCAGATGCAAGACTGGATGTGGGATTATAAGGGGCACTGGCTTAACATTTTTTTTCCCAGTGCTCAGCCTCCTTCAGGCAGCATTATGACTCATGTCTATAAGTTTACTGCATTCCTGTATCCCTAAGAAGACAGAAAAAAAAACCACTGAAAAGGCTTTCAAATGACTAATACCTGTGATATATGCCTAAACTATGAATTTCAGCACTAGACTAATGTTTGTTTCATGGGACAATAGAGAATTTTCCCAAACTTTCTAACCTTGCACATTTATATATTCCATATATTGATACATGTACGTTGATGTTCATTTGTGATCTTTAGAAGATGTTTTTTTTTTTCATCTGACCATTGGACAGTAAGTGTCGAACAAGCTCTCTGCAGTGTGGGTTGCAGCACTGGCTTATCTCTATCTCATCAGCAGTGCTGAATATAAATACGTCCAGGTATTTAATAATTTAATTTTATTATGATATCCTTATCAGCTGTTGAACAGTACTGCTACAGCAAAACGTGTGTTTTTTTTTTTTTTTTTTTGTAACAACTACTAAAGACAATAACAACTAAAATGGTAGGAAAGGGAAGCCATTCACTTGGAAACATTGGGCTCTGTTTTAGAGGATAACCTTCCTTCAAAGATTTTTGTTTTAGGTATCAGTGTTTAATAAATAACAAACATCAAAGGGACCTTTTACACAGAAAAAAAGTTAAAGTTTTCCTGCAATTCATGTGGCCTGAGTCCGAATTCCTATAAGTAGCTCATATCCTGTACTTTCTGGTCTCAGGTGGTTACTGTTTTGTGTAGAAAATGTGCCAAAAAGCCTGTCACTCCATTCTGAAATATTAGCAAGTTTACAGTGCGTTTCACTAATTGATTCTGCTCCTTATGTACCATTCTTATTTTATATAAAATGAACATGTGTGACAGGCTTTGTTGGGGATCATATCACTTGAAGAAGCTAAAGATGAAGGTTTGATAGTGGTTTGTAAAAATAGTAGCAGTTCTGTGCTTTTATCATCCTGCTGCATGGAACATGTTCTAAAGAATTCATTTGCCAGCCAGTAAACCTTTTATTACATACATCAATGTTGCTTTGATGGGAAAAAGATGGTTTATGCCTATAAAACGCACAGGAGATAATTAAAACCGTTTTCTTCCTTTTCGTGGATTACTTTTTGCTCCCTGTGCATGTGTATGTTCCTTTTCATTGCATTATTCAGTGAGCCCTGTCATTTGCACTTAGGTTTATATATTTAAGTCATATGGTCTCTGTGTGTAGTCCCAAAGTGCAATTCAAATAAGAATAATTTGAGTTAGTTCACTTCAAAACTTAAACTTCAGATTTTTCCAGATTCTGTAAAGCTAACACCAGATAGTGTTTTCTTATAAATCTTAGGGACTCTCATAGTGAGACATCAGTGCTTGTGTTCCTACACTTGCACACCTACAATGACCATTACAAGCAGTTCCAAATCTTGTTGGAATGAATGGAGCTGGCCCAATGACGGAATCCAGAACCCTTTGTAAGCTCTGGCAAGTGGATTTTGAACTTACACAGGAATGTCTTTTCTCTAGTTGTGGCAACAGGACTGAGCAATAGAGGAGCAAAGAAAAGTGTGTATATGCCATGGGGGAGGTGGCGGTTAAATGACTATTTTACCTTGCCTCGCATAGGCAAAGCACTTTAACTGTGAAAGGTATGCAACGTTTTAACACAAATATTTGCTTAAAACAAATGCACAATTAAAGTGTATCTAAACCCAAAAACAAAAAATATATTGCAGCTTACCAGTTCTTAGATTCGGTAGCTGCATTCGTTTTCTTTTTTTAGGGTAAGAACATTTTTAGCAAATAGAGAAAATTCCTGTAGATTCTGCCAGAAATACAGTTGTACAAATGTAGTTCAATGGCTTTAGTTTGTAAGGTTTTGCTGTTATCTGTTATCCCACAAGACTTGTGTTCTATTTAGACTTGGCTCATTCCTGTAGGCATGACCTGATCAGTAGCTACTGTTTCTATCTCTAGGTCTCCCGGTGATTTCCAAGCAGTTTCTTAGTATGGCCCAATATTTCCTAGCTGAGAAGATTTTTAGTGTCCCCCATGTTTCCTACACTCCCAGTGTGACCCTGATATTCTTGGTGATCTTGTATTTAGACCCCCCTTGATCCTAGTGTCTGTTCACAAGCGTCTCCCAGTGCTTTCCAGTAGTGTCATCTCTGTACCCCCATTGCCTTTCTGCCTGTCCCCGGTGACTGTGTGTTCCAGCTTACAACCTGTATCCCTGCACCTGTTGTGCCCTTTGTGCATTCCAGTTTCCTTGTGCCTCAGTTTTCCTTATGTACCTTTTCCCACTTTCTGCCTTCCAGTCCCTCTGTGACCCTTGTAAATTCCTGTCTATTTGATTAAAACACCTGTGTCTGCAGTCTGCTTCAGTGTTTCACAGTGTATACCTAGTCTGGTTCCTGTTCATCTCTTTGCATTGCTACTCACCCCTAGTTGTCCTCTGTGCACTTGTTGCTAGTGTCTGTGTGTTTCTGTGCACACTTCCCAGCTTGGGCTGTCCTCCGTACTGACCTATTAGGGATTCTATTTTGTGAGCCTTTAGTTCCCAGTAACTGCCTGCTCAAGTGAGTCAGAACCGCAACCTGGGAATTATCTAAAGTTCAACTCCTCTCCATCTTTCAGGAGCTCTGGAGATGACCAGGCAGTTCCGTAGAGTCTGCTCCTCAGCTCTTTCAAGGACCCTCACCTTTGTTGTACATGTTGGCAGGCTGGGTTCTGCTCAGACAGTACCAATAAGTATCCTTCCTGTTCTAGACTCCTTGGGGTACCTCATCTGTATTCATATGAATTATATAGTATATTGTAATAGTAGTATAATAGTGTAATATATAGTGTAGTGTATGTACTAAGCCATAATTAAGTGCTGAATTAGCGTGAAACGTGTTCGCTGTATATGCGGTATCCCCTCGTCGCGAAGATGTTTTTTTTAATGAAGATTTGTAATAAAGGTGATTTCTTTGGATGTGCAGCCAACCAGCATTTTTATTTTATGTGCATTCATATGTACCTGCATTCCCTCAGTCTATTTATGTATTATAGCAGTGCTTTTCATAATAATATATTATTACACCCATTTATTCTTTTGGATTACCTGGTTGATCTTGCTAGTTCCCCATTTGCAGGTTGAAATTTGTTCATGAGAGCCTATCCGTGTATAATGGAGGTGCAGGGCACATACAGTATCTCACAAAAGTGAATACACCCCTCACATTATTGTACATATTTTATTATATCTTTTCATGTGACAACACTGAAGCCATGGCACTTTGCTTCAATGTAAAGTAGTGAGTGTACAGCTTGTATAACAGTGTATTTTGCTGCCCCCTCAAAATAACTCAACACAGCCATTAATGTCTAAACCACTGGCAACAAAAGTAAGTACACCCCTAAGTAAAAATTTCCAAATTGGGCCCAATTAGCCATTTTCCCTCCCCGGTGTCCTGTGACTTGTTAGCGTTACAAGGTCTCAGGTGTGTTAAATTTGATGTTATCGCTCACTCTCTCATACTGGACACTGGAATTTCAACATGGCATCTCATGGCAAAGAACTCTCTGAGGATCTGAAAAAAGAATTGTTGCTCTACATAAAGATGGACTAGGCTATAGGAAGATTGCCAAGACCCTGAAACTGAGCTGTAGCACAGTGGCCAAGACCATACAGCTGTTGAACAAGATAGATTTCACTCAGAACAGACATCGCCATGGTCGTCCAAAGACGTTGAGTGCACATGCTCAGCGTCATATCCAGAGGTTGTCTTTGGGAAATAGATGTATGATTCCTGCCATCATTGCTGCAGAGGTTGAAGGGGTGTGGGATCAGCTTGTCAGTGCTCAGACCATACGCCACACACTGCATCAAATTGGTCTGTGTGGCTGTCATCCCAGAAGGAAGCCTCTTCTAAGGATGATGCACAAGAAAGCCCGCAAACAGTTTGCTGAAGACAAGCAGACTAAGGACATGGATTACTGGAACCATGTCCTGTGGTCTCATGAGACCAAGATAAATTTATTTCAAATAATTTTTATTGAGATTAAAGGATTACAATCTTGAAATATAGATACTTAGTAAAGAGTAGCTTTATGCCAACTTGGGTGTTCGGCATAGACAGAAACATATCAAGTTTGTAGCAGTATAAGGACAATATAACATTAAACCATAATCAATATAGGCGTAATAATAGGTATAGGTGCATTTCCAGTGCAAAAGCATAGTTCAGTATTATAGAGGCCGTTTACCGGTACCACTCCACCCATGATTTCCAGTTTTTATCAATGAGTGTGCTAGAGGCTAATAGTTTTTCATATTGGTGGTTAAAAATTTACTTGTGTTAGTACCTCTGAAGGATTTGGGGTGGTGTTGGTTCTCCAGTGTCTTGCGATGACTAATTTGGTCTCTATCAGGATGTGTATGACTATCATGTGATGCTCACAATTATATCAGATATTTTCTTCCAGTAACTCGTGAGGTTTTTACAAGCCCAGAAGATGTGGAGGATTGTTCCAGGTTGGTTACAATCTCTCCAACAAAGGGATGATTGAGAGGGGTAATATCTTGCCAATTGTTGGGGCATTCTATACCAGCACGCTATTATTTTCTCGGTTAGTTCCCAGTGGTTGATGCAATGGGATGCTGTGTAGTTGTGTTTGAATGCTGTGATCCATTGTTTTGAAGTGAAGATTGATTTTAGATCAGTTTCCCATAGTAGCATTGGAGGGGATTTCTCAAATGATTGTTTTTGTTGTAGTATGTTGTATATTAAGGAAATGCCTTTTTGGGCTGGAGCTATGTCATTTTAGTAGTTCCATATTTGTGCGTTAACCCGGATTGAAGGAGGCTGGTTTTTGGCCAGAAAGCTAGCAATTCTTGTGTGTGTGAAAAGAGTGGATTTCGGAAGGTTATAGTGTTGTGCCAGGCTGTTGAATGGTTTCAGTTTACCGTCCATTGTCAGGTAATCAACCCATTGGAGTCCTAGTTCTTTCCATTTACCCAGCACAGCGTAGGGGATTAGGTGCTCTACGGTTTCAATGGGTATTCTAATATTTCTGTACTCCATGTTTCGTGTGAGTTTGGTTTGTTGGAGAAATGTCCTCCAAGCCTATATTGCGGCTTGGACTGTTATAGGGAAATTTGGTAGGGCAAGTGGCTTCCATAAGTCTGCCAGTAGTAATGTTGGTAGGTAGGTGGTTTTGGAGCCAGCGGTTTCTATGTCCAATCATAAAGCTTTGGGTGGGTTTCTGAACCAATGCCTAGTTTGGGTTAGAAGTGTGGCTGTGTGGTAATCCTTTATATCTGGTAGTCCCATTACTCCCACTTTCCTGTGTTTAATAAGGTGTTTGTGAGCGCACCTGGCTTTTTTCCCTTGCCATATGAAGTGTGTATGGGTTTTGTTGATCTCCGTTAGGTGGGATGGTTTTAGTTGTAGTGGGAGTGTTTGAAATAAGTATAAGATTTTTGGGAGCACCATCATTTTGAAGGAAGCAATTCTTCCCTCAAGGGAGAGCTCAACTTTAGCCATGCGTGTGAGGTCTTGCCGAATAATGTTGAGTAATGGTTTTACGTGGGCTTCCGCTAATATGGATGTTTTGGGGGTCAGGTTTAGCTCTAAATAAGGGATAGAACGGTTTGTCCATGTATATGGAAGAGTTGATTCAAGGTGTTTGTGGGCGTGGTGCCAATTCCCAGGTCCAGGATGAGGGATTTGGTGAAAGTTGCCTTATAATATGACAGGGTACTGAAGTGAGAACTTTATGAGCAAACGGGAGTGACGCGGCTGAATTTATTATGAGTATTACATCATTGGCAAACAAATTGATGATATGTGGATTCTGGTGGAACTTAAACCCTGATATATGAGGGTGGGTGCGGATAGTTAATGCCAGGGGTTCTATTACCAGGCTGAAGATTGTCAGAGAGGGGACAACCCTGCCTGGTGCCATTTGTGATGTCAAAGGTTTTGGACAATAGGCCTTCTGTGTAGACTTGGGCAGATGGATGGGAATATAGGGCCATGATGGCGGACAGTATATTTCCTTTAAAGCCAAACTTTTGAAGGACAGCATGCATGTATCCCCAGTGGACCCTGTTGAACGCCTTCTCTGCATCAATCGAGAGAAGCAGAGAAGGCACTCAACGCATCTCTGCCTGGTGGATTATGTTTATAATGCGCCTAGTGGCGTTCGATGCCTGTTGGCTTTTGGTGAAGCCTAGTTGGTCCGGTTTTATCAGGGAAGGGATTATATTAAATAGTCATTTGGCTAGCAATTTCCCATAGATTTTGATGTCTGTATTGAGAAGTGAAATTGAGCAAAAGTTGGATGGCGTGGTTGGGGATTTACCCGGTTTGGGAAGTGTAACGATGTGCGCTTTTAACATTTCTCTTGGGAAGAATCCCAAGGTAGCTGCTTCCTGAAGGGCAGGTAGCAGGTGGGGGGTCAGAGGGTGTTTAAATATTTTATAGTACTCATTAATGAGACCATCCAAGCCTGGGGATTTGCCGTTGGGGAGGGATGTGGTGAAATTGTCTATTTCCTCTTCAGTGATTAGTGCATTAAGGTCTTCTAGGTGGTTTGGTGTTAGAGAAGGTAGGTTCAATGAGTTTAGGAATTCCGCAATGGCATGATCTGGAGGTTGTGTGGTAGAGGGGTCTTCCCTTAAGTTATAAAGGGAACTGTAATAATCGGCGAAGCTGTTTGCAATTGATTGTGGGTTGATGTGCTTTTCCTGGGTTACTGGGTGTATGATATGAGGGATTTTACTTTTGGTTCTCTGGGTTCTGAGCCTATTCGCTAGAAATTTGCTTGCTTTATTATTGTTTGCGTAGTAATCAGTAATGTAGTGGGTAGCACTTTCGCCTAGCAGTAAAAGGGTCGCTGGTTCGAATCCCGATCACGACACTACCTGCCTGGAGTTTGCATGTTCTCCCTGTGCCTGCGTGGGTTTCCTCCGGGTACTCCGGTTTCCTCCCACACTCCAAAGACATGCTGAGAGGTTAATTAGATCCTGTCTAAATTGGCCCTAGTATATGTATGAATGTGAGTTAGGGACCTTAGATTGTAAGCTCCTTGAGGGTAGGGACTGATGTGAATGTACAATGTATATGTAAAGCGCTGCGTAAATTGGCGGCGCTATATAAGTACCTGAAATAAATAAATAAAAATAAATTTAATTTGAGTCTACGTAAGTATATAGCATTTTGAGTGCACAACAGTTCTCTCAGGGTGTAGCGTAACTTGGACAGTTTCTCCGCCAAGCGGCATCTAGTTTCGCTGTGTAGTTCTTTTTTTTTAGCCTGGAGCTGCATTTAAGTATTACCCCTCTCATGAATGCCTTGTGGGCATTCCAGTTGGTAAAGTCATTGGTATCGTTCAGGTTGTTAAAATGGAAAAATTTGTCTAGGTGTTTGTTGATTTCCTTTTGCCATTCTGGATTTTGCAAAACAGATGTGTTGCATCTCCATAGTCGTGCCTCTGCAGCAGAGCCGCCCTCCTCCACCTGTAGTGTAACGGGAGCATGGTCAGACCGTGCGATATCTTGGATGGAGGAGTTGGAGATTCTCTGCAGGAGCATTTTGTCAACCAAAAAGAAATCTAGGCGTGAATACGAATTGTGGCTGGGTGAGTAATAAGTGAAGGATTTTTCCTCAGCATGCTGACACCTCCAAGGGTCGTATAGGTCTTCGCCAGCTAGAAGGCCGCCCAGGGAAGAGGGCCGTCTCCTAGGGGGCGAAGAATTGTCAAGGGCTGGGTTAACAGTGACATTAAAATCTCCACATAGCAAGACATTACCAAGTCGCATCTGCGAGATCTTCTTGAATATTTTTCTGAGAAATCTCAGCTGATGCGAGTTGGGAACATACACTTAAAGGAAGGTTGTTTATAACACACAGAAAAATAATATACCGGCCTTCTTAATCGATTAGAGAGTTTTTCAGCTCAAAGGAAACTGAGTCCTGAATCGCAAGGAGCACTACTCATTTCTAAGCTGGCATGGATGCTGTAAAAATGTGAGGGTATCTTGGGAGCAAGCATTTCGGGCTGGAGTCTTTGTGGAAATGAGTCTCTTGCACCGCTAGCACATCAGCATTTTGTTGCAATGCTGTTTGCCAGAGGGATCTGCGCTTAGCTGGGTGATTGAGTCCTCTGGCGTTGATAGATAGGAATTTAAGTCCCATGTCGATGCTTCCAGACGATATAGGGAATCCTCATGCATGGTTGGGTATGTGTGGTATGACTTCTGGTAGGGACACCTGGGGTACCTGGGTAGGTAGGGTGGGTTCGGAACTGTGTTGTTCTAAAGACCAGGAGTCTTGGTCCCGGTCATAGTCTTGTATTTGAGGTTCAGCTGAGCGTGTTTGCACCTGTTATGCCGAAAGGAATGAGAGGGAATTCTAGATGAAGCCAAGACAGCAAGTCTTTCAAACTGAGAAATGTATAAACAATGGCTACACTTGGTGTCCGAGCTGTAACCCTAAAAACTAAGTCCAACGTGGACTAAAGCAGGCTAGACTGCCTACGCTGTGGAGGGACTGGGTACAGAAAATAATAGTGGTCACTCAGAATATTGACACTTTGGGCCCAATTTGGATATTTTCATTTAGGGGTGTACTCACTTTTGTTGCCAGCGGTTTAGACATTAATGGCTGTGTGTTGAGTTATTTTTATTACTTTACATTGTAGCAAAGTGTCATTTCTTCAGTGTTGTCACATGAAAAGATATAAACATATATTTTCAAAAATGTGAGGGGTGTACTCACTTTTGTGAGCTACTGTAACATGGTAGCATGGCACGTTATAGGGCACACAGCACAGGGGATCAGGAGGGCACAGAAGACCGGGCAGCAGGGCACATTGCGGCGCCCCAGTTGAAAACCCCTGAGTTACAACTTTAATAGTGATTTGACGCTATTTTTTTGTCATGCTGAAGAGTGCTTGATGTGGCACTGTTGCACCTGCTTACACCCCCAGAGTGATGTATCACTGCAACTGCATGAATGGGCACCGTTACGCCTTTGTGGCCTAAAGCGCCTTCCAGCAATGATCCTGTGAATGTTACTGCATATGCAAGCCCTGCTCTTTCCTTTTTGAAAAATGGGATGCCAGCCAGTCAACAATTCCTGGTTCTTCTATCTGGAGGCACATTGTTGGCACTTTACACTGGCAGATTCTGGGTTACAGCAGTCTACAGGTGTTTGGACCAAGACATTTTTCTCCTGCTCCACTACTGCAGAGGCCTTAAATACCCTGTTGGGGTCATTTTGGATCAGCTTTTAGCATCCTTGGTGGTTGTAGTACATCTGTTGAGGACACTAGTACCCTCTACTCTGATGGTTATCCCCATTCCTACTCCTACATTTTTATGATCATGCAGCCAGCCCATCAGCCACATCTGCCTCATTCTTCCTTTCTAGAAAGCAATTTTCTGCCACAATGTTGGAGTTAATGGGCAGAATTTCTGGCCTCACTGAGGCCCTAGATAGCAGAGGTCAAGGCCATGCCCCTGCTCCCTTCCCTTCTAAATCAGTCTTTGAGTCTGACCTTAAGACAGGCTTGGTGCAAGAGGAGGAGGCGTGCAAAACACCTCTGCTTCTGAGGGGCGTCAGATCAGAGGATACATCTGCTATACATGCATTTCTCTAAATTAAAGGTGCTATTGCTATGCTTGGTGAAGCTGTATGCCCACATTCAGCATTGCTTTATCCGGACTCTGCTTGCCCAACAGTATCCAGAATGGGGGGGTCTCTAAAATTCTGTACACCAGCTAATAGGTTAGAAGACCTATTTATGGCTTTCTTTGCCTTGCCAGACTCTGTGAGGTTGTGGCTGTAGCAGTCTGCCAGAACACTGCTCTTTGGACTAAGCATCTATGGACCCCTCTGTCCACTGTTTGATTGTTTTGCTTTTAGCCTTTGTGGGTACACTTTGACAAATTTCCAGGATGAGCCTTCTCTCACATGCACAGGATATTTTGGCTTTAATACTTGTCAGCAGAGCTCCCTTGCAAAAAAAATGCTTTAAGTAGTTACCCTTTGAAGGCGAACATCTGTTTGGTTCCTCTTTGGATTAGAATAACAAGGTGATCCTCTTCCCCTAGAAGAAAAAGGTTTGGGCCTCTACCAGTAGGTCTTCTACTCCTGAGTTTAGGAATGGTTGCTTTTGTCCCTCTGTGTGTCTTCTATTGTTAATTCTAATAAAGGAACATACATTTGTAAGAAAACATGGTGTCTCTTTGCAGTTATGGGGTGCCCCCGATGTGGGGGGGGGGGGTCTCTCAGGCTTTTCAACCTTCTGGTTCCAGAAAACTGCAGAAGCTGCAAACTGGAGATTTGCACTCCAGTCTCCTCCCTACTTTATGCTCTCCAACTTGTTTTACTCCCCTGTGCGCTGAGCGGACCTGCATGCTGCTGTTGAATGACTCTTAAACCCGAAACTCTCAACTTGTTCCTAGAGGTTCAAAAGTTTCATATGAAAATGCCATATGACATTTTTTCTGACCTAAATAGACATCTGGGATGCTTGTCTGCACACTTCCATTTTATTTATTTATTATAGGTATTTATATAGTACCGACAATTTACGCAGCACATGCAAGAACAAGGAGAACATGCAGACTCCAAGCAGGTTGTGCCCTAAAACGGGTGCAAAATGTATCATGCTCCAAAGGTGAACTTATTCTTTAAAGCACACTGTCTACCAGACAGAAGGAAATAAATGGGTGAAAGGGACTTAATGGCACCACATATTACAAACAACCAAATGACTATTATTATTGTTTCAGGTACTTATATAGCGCCATCAATTTACGCAGCGCTTTACATATACATTGCATATTCACATCAGTCCCTACCCTCAAGGAGCTTACAATCTAAGGTCCCTAACTCACATTCATACATACACATACTAGGGCCAATTTAGACAGGATCCAATTAATCTACCAGCATGTCTTTGCAGTGTGGGAGGAAACCGGAGTAACCGGAGGAAACCCACGCAGGCACAGGGAGAACATGCAAACTCCAGGCAGGTAGTGTTGTGGTTGGGATTCGAACCAGCGACCCTTTTGCTGCTAGGCGAAAGTGCTACCCACTACACCACTGTGATTAAAATCAACGCAGCTTTATTATTGTCAAAGTACAATCATGCAAAAAAAAAGTATACACAGGCTGAAAATTTAATCAGCAGCCTGTGCTCATCTCGTAAATCCCAAAATAATGGCAATATGTCACATTGAGCGTCAAGGCACATTTATCAATAACATAGGAAAAAAAAATTGTAGCACAGAGTGCTGGCATAGGGAACCCCCTGGACTGTTGAGGCACAAATGTATAAGAAGTAGGAAAGTATTATAGGTAAAATAAACAAATTGTATTGATACATAATGTAAAAGCGAGGTAAAACTTCGACATGGGGATTATATCCATACATTAAAAAGAGAAATAATTAGCACAACAGAGACTATATACCAGTACATTAGAGTGACCATATAGCATGCCACGTGAGCCTAGGCCTCAATGTGGGTGAGTCAGGGGCTCCATGGCTGATCCTGACATGTTTCGGACTAAATGCCATGATATTGTCCTTCAGAGGAAATTGCTAATGCAGGTCAGACTGTATGAATGTCTAGAACATAAGCATAATAGCCGTAAATATACAGTAACAGTTATACAAGAGCATAATATGTGTACCAATAATAACATTATTAGTATTATTATGCCAATTCTGGAATTAAACATTGCCGTTCAATCACCCCAATGCCAAGAATGTGCACGCACGATGGTGGCAGGTGGATAGCAGACCAAGTCTATGCAGTAAGTCAGCAGAGCCTAACCAGCAGGCCAGCGGCGTACGTCCTGGGACAGCCAGATGTTAGAAAAGATTCTGTTGAACAGACTGCAGTACACATGTACCCAAAAGTCCTGCTGAACTGGCCGATTTTTGGTACATATGTACCAGGCTTAAATTTGCAAAGGACAGTTGCCAACAAAAACTGAGTGACCATGCAAGGAGCAGGTTAGTAAGGCCACCACAAGACATTTGATGACAACTGAAGGAATTACAAGCCGCTGTGACTGATGAGATTTAGTGGCTAATTTACTAAAAGAAGACAGACTGTTTACCTTTCAAGGGAATTTTCCATTAACCTGCATTCCATCATCCAAACACGTGCAGGTAAAAATACTGTTTTTTTTTTTCCTGTCCCATGATCAGGTATTCTTTGTAAATGATTTTTTAACACATTCACTAAACTAAGGGAAAATTCCCTTTTAAGGTGAACAACCTATTTGTCTTTAGTAAATTAAAGTGCAACTGTATCTGAGCACAAATCCATCCACCCATCCATGTCCCCATGCTTTGTTTTGTTGAGAAATCATTTTGAAAAAATACCTCTTTAGCAGATAACTAGCCTTGACCATCTTGAGTAAGGGCAGATGACTCATGTAGCATTTACGTCAAGGAATCCATCTGCCCTTATATGAGGCATGCAGGCAGGAGGGTGTGCTTAGCTGAGAAACCTCCAGATGACAGAAAAAAACATGCCCATGTAGGCTCATGGCAAGTATGGCATCATTTTGGCCTAGGGAGATAAAAAAAAAGTGCATTTATTTTTATTGGGACCCTGGAAAGCATTGCACCCATGACCAGCAGAGTATGTGTGCAATGTATGGCTCTTGCAGACTCTGTGTTATGGTATGGAGAGTGCATGGGTTCATTGGAGGACCTTGTTAGTGATGAAGTCCAAAAATGATGATGGCCACAAGGATGTGGAGGCATCTAAAAAAAAAAATAATTTTCTAGTTTTAGGATATGGCAACTGTAAATGTAGTGGTCACACGAGACACAAGGTGACATCTCTGTAGACCGGACTGAAATATAAGAATCTCTTTTCTTGTTGCTGCAGGCAAGTAAGCAGAAACTTTTTTTTTCTTTTTAATCTATTTGGAACTGTAACAGCCTGCTTGAAGTTAGGCTTTCTTGCTACTACTATGTGATAGATAATTATTCAAAATGTCTGCTGACAAATGAATTTCAAGTGCAACATTAATTTACACATTGACACACTTTCACAAAATGTTGCTTTCATATTAAAGTGCTACATGCTCAAGTCCTTTTCTTGGTGATAGATGTGCATACTCAGGTCCCCTTTTCTTTGTGATAGATGCTATTTAATACATTTTTACATCATGCTTGTGCCTAAAATATACTTTTTCACTATGGAAAATAACTTATATATATATATCAGAATGTTTGAGATTAAAACATAGCAGTTTCCAATGCTTTCATCTTGTTGGTTCCTTTTATTTTAAATTGTTGAAATTTTCATCTTTTACTTACGCGATCCTCTGCAATGACATGACTACAATCACATTTCTTGCTAAAATGGATATCAAACCTCATTAAGAAGTCAGCAAGTAGTTTTCATGAAGTTTATAATATGCATTTGTATGTAATGCATGTATGCATGTGTATACAATGCTTCACAAGATGGTGTGGCCCACAACTTAATTACGTTATGTTTTTGCTTCTAGTATGACACTTTGTTTTACTAAAAACCCAGCTCATGGTTTTTTTTATGATGATTACCCACAAATGTCCTATATAATATGATAAGATGATAATAAGAAACAGTTTAAAACAACAACGACTTGTTTGTTGTTTTTTGTAGAGTTAACATAGCAGACTTTAAAAAGATAGAAAACTCTCGTACCCTTGGAATATCAGCTTGTCACTTGAGCACACTTATACTAAATAAATATATACAATATAGTAAAAAGGCTTTTTGAGGCTGATTTCTTTCTCGGTGGGGGATGTAATCTTGTATTGAAAGTGATGATGTGGAGCACTGATGCACTCATAAGGGCACTTTGTATTGTTCCTGCATACTAATTTAAAATAAATCAAAGTGTTTCTTATTTTCATCTGTATAACAGCAAGTGCTTTGAAGATGAGATAGTGTGGCATATTGAATAGCAAAAAGAAACCTCATTTTTTCGTGCCTGATAAAACAATGCTAGATAGGAACCATGTATCTCAAAAAAAGTTGGAAATGTATCCTGGTTTATTGGAAGAGAACTTATGATTCACAGGCTTCAGAAACCTAGATATTCTGATTTACATCAAGCAAATGTTTCACATACCAATAAATAACAAAACTGAGCAATGTATGCATAGCTGCACTGCCTCATCCATAGCCATTTTGTGGAAAGGTTTCTGTGCAGTGTCTTTATAATAAAGAAGCTGCAAACATTGGCCAGTTATTTGAGGTCAGACGGACATGATGCATACCATTTTTTTTTTTTTAGCTATTGCTCTTCCTTTTTGAAGTCCTAGATTCCTAAAGACTTGTAACCACTGGTGTTTCTCATTCTGTTGTACACTTTTCTCTGTAGTGCACTGTAGATGCATAGTGCACCTTGGCACTAGATCTGCATTCATCCTATTCTGGAGCTCATTCCGCATTGGCCTAAAAGAAGGAAGTTGAGGGAGACCGAGCCTGGGATGATAGTGTAAAGATATCTTCTGGCATTCAGCCCTTTATACAGCAATTATCCACAGTCCAAATCGTTCCAGCTCACCCTCTTACAAAATGGGGAAACTAGATCCAAGGAGTCACCAGACAGCCCCCAAGCTACACATCTATGAACCTTCACAATTATGTCTCCGATGCAGCCAAGATGCATCCAAGATGCATCTTGCTCCTTCAATGGTGCAATTCCTGCTACTGACGCAATCTTGGCTTATTTAAAGCAACCAAGAGTTGCCACCCCACTCTCCTCAGTGAGCTCCTCTCTGCCTCACGGCATTGAAGCCTTCTGGTTCTACATTAAAAACCCCACTTGAGAGGACATTGCTTTCTTGGAAGAAAGGATAGAATTGGCATGCCCCTCTGAAATTAAAAAGGAACAGGAGGATGGGGATGCTCTGCCCTAGCTAGTATAGTCCTTAAAGACTTCTGCTGTAGAACATGCAAGATATTTAAAAGAATTGCAAGCTTTCAGATATAGTCAAGATGCTGTCAACACTGCAGTAAACATTCACCTACTTAACAACATCCATATTCATCACTAACTTTAAGCCACCATAACAACCTTGTGCATTCCCTACAAGGCATTTTTAAAGTCGTACTAGACTGGTTGTCTGACCACGAGATAGTCACTTACAGGGCACATCCCTCAAGCATCTCCACTGATTCCCTGAGAAATGTCATCTATGACATCCACTATTTTCCGGACAAGGAGAACATCCTGCTGCAAAAAGGATGGAGCTAAGCTACAGTAGTTGCTGACCCCTCCTGCATCATTTACTGTGCTGCAGAGGCCCAAAATCTTGCACCTACCATTGAGATCCTGGATTGGGTAACACCCTTCCTCACCCCAGCTCTCCCTCAGAGATACCAGGCCACAAAGGTCCTCGGCCCCTACAGAGGACTGCTAATGCAATCAATGCTACCAGGTTATGGACATTGACAGCATCCAAACCCCTGCTCTGGTTCCATGCAGACCACTGAGATTTGTTAGTACAATGACCCAGCATATTTGTAGACATCCCCCCTGTTCAACACTTGCCTTCCACTAACCCTGGGCTCCCCCTATCCCACCTAAGTAGCTTTTCTTGGTGATCCTGATAGCCACAGTTGGCATACCACTATCAATGAATTGCCAACCACTTCCCTTACTCAGGGAACCTGTGCATAAACCTCTAGCTGCCATGACATTCTGCCCACCAACACAGAGGGGAACAACATGCTCAATAACATTCTACTGCCAATCTTCCTTCACAGCGAGGGCTGGGCTAAATAGGTTAAAATGCAGCCAAATGTATTGCCTGTATTTGGCAGCTTACAACAAAGTTGGAGACACCCCCAAAAAAGAACATTCACCTGAGTTAAGAAAGCAAAGCTCAATATGTCAAAGGCAGCACCAAATGAAAAATCCCTAGATCCCATTTTAGATTCCTGCTCTTGAGAAATTCCAACTTTAATTCCCCACCCTTAAGCAGCTAAACAAAAAAATACATCCACAGCAATTGCTTGTTGCCTCGGAGAATTTTCCACCAAACATTTAAAGACCTCTAATCCACCTACCAAAAAATAAAAAAAGTTACCAGCGATGCTATTCCAGGAGATCCAACCTCTTATTTTGCCACAAACAATGCACCAGATGTGAGATAACAACAGCTCATAAAGATGAGCTTCAACCTAAAAAAAAAAAAAAATCATGAGTAACAAGTTACTCCAAAGTATTACAACAAAGACATAAAACACAACAGATATGCAAAGGTTTTCAGGCCCTAACCTTGGGCAGAGAACTGTCACAATCCCACCACCTGCTTAAGATCAAACATTCAACTACCAAATGTAAATCAACCTCCTAAGCAGCTTCTTAATGAAACCTCCTAAGAAACAATTCACTCCAGCTTTCATTGCCCATATTAAAATAATGCACCACACTAATAAGGCCGTAGCAAATTGCTTCAAGGTCTATTGTGAAATAGACCCCACAATAGGGACAAAATTATTCTGCCCAAGGAAGCACACAAAGACACGCGGTCATTCATTAAAAATGGAGGAACGGCGGTTTATCCTTGAGCTGCGTAGAGGGTTCTTTACGGTAAGAGCAGTGAGGATGTGGAATTCTCTTCCACAAACAGTGGTTTCAGCTGGGAGCATAGATAATTTCAAAAAACTATTAGATGGGCACCTAAGAGACCACAACATTGAAGGATTATACAATGTAATACTGACATAAAAGCACACACATAGGTTGGACTTGGGTCTTTTTTTTCAACCTCATTAACTATGTAACTATGAATAACTTTATAACCTGCCACATCACAATCCCACCCCTCTGAGCACTCAAGAATATATAGAATCCAAAACTACCTTATGACAGTGGTTCTCAACCGTGACAAACACCTTCTCTTAAGGTGTAGGAGTGACGAGAATGGCATTTCTTGGGAGATGCGTCGAGTTCCTATTTGGCGGCAAGGAGGTAAAAATT
>BLSH010054794.1:578430-596569 GCA_018402905.1 Glandirana rugosa | reverse complement strand
CCCTTTCCATTCCTTTCCTATTCCAGTTGTATACCCCCTCCCCCCCACACACACACATTTCCATTAACTGTATCTTTTCCTGTTCAAAATAGTGCACAGCTTCCATCACAGAACTACAGTAAAAGTGGTCTGTAGAAGTGAATTAATGCAGATATGAAGATATGACGGCAAAATGTCTCATCTCCTGGAAGGTTCCCCCTATTTATAGCATCTGTGCATCATGCACATGTATGCACTGGAGCTTTTCAGTGAGTGTTTACAGCTTTCCATTCTGACACCTTACTAATTTCTTAGGCCTTCATATACCAACACAGTTTTATAGAATATGTACATTGTATTTAGAGGGACCTAGGGAGCCCTCATAGGAAAGTCAAGGAAGTTCAGTCAGCAGACTTGGTAGAGCCTTTTCCAATTTAAGGGAACTGTCAGCAGTCAAGCAGACCTTGTGTGCATTCAAGGAGATTGCCCATGTCCACCAGCATACAAGGTGTGGTACTAGATCTCTTGAGCTGTTAGTGTTGGCACAGGAGATTTTAATCTGGGCAGAGACCAGTGTCCTCTCTATCTCAGCAATCCAGATAATGGACTCTTTGAATCTGACTGCAGATTTCCTCAGTCGAAAACCAGTTCTCCACAATGAATGGGAACTACTTCAGCAGTAGTTCTTGCAGGTAGCAAGTGGATGGGGCAGCCACTGGTGGGCCTGTTTGCAAACAGAACAAACAGGAAGGTGAAACATTACTTTTCTTTAGCTCAGAAGGAAAGGTCTTGAGGCATCGATGCTCTATCCCAAGACTGGAATTTTTACTTTGCTTGTGCATTTCTTCCCCTTCCCTTATTTCCTCAGATTCTACCAAGGTTAAATCAGTCAGTATGCAAACTGATTCTCACTGCCCCTTGGTGGTCCAGGAGGAATTGGTTTTCAACACTCAAAAGCACATGTGTCAAACACAAGGTGGCCCTTGCACCTCTCCTGCAGCTGTGACACCCACCTCATCTCCGACCCCACCTTGTCACAGTCGGCAGCAAATAGGTGGACAAAACTCTAAAGTATAGGTTGCCAGGAGTGCAAAGTTGTGGACGGAACTCAGTCCCTAATACAACAAGGTATCAGAAGAAAAAAATATGACCATGGGAATTTTTTAGTTGTGCTAAGAAAAAAGTTAATACCACATTATATAAAATTCCACATCTTTTTATTCCATATTCAAGTTAAAAATTGACACAATGAGGAATACATATGTCATAGTATAAAAAGTTAGAAAAGACACACATCAACGTTGATGTATATTTCCACATACAGGCAACATTGCACAAGTAGACAGGTAGGTGAGTGTTGGACAATATCTTGACGTGTTTCATGAAGCAATGTTCACTTCTTCAGGAGACTCCAGTGTATCTGTGGAGAGACCTTTGTACCTATATAAAAAAAATAAATGTGGGCATAAATCACAATGCCCACTCCCTAAGATGGGTGTAGTGTACTTGCACACCAACATAGGAGTCTAAAAAGTATCAGGAACCAGAGAAATGTGGGAGGTGAAGCCAACATCAATGACGATGTAATAACCCACCCGCAGGTGTTTTGCTGGTTAGTGGGCATGGAGAAGAAGGGAGGGGGCTGTCATTTACTACTGTGTATACACCCACATGTGTGACTCTATAGTCACATGGGCTGCTCAGATGTGATGGGGAGGAAATGCTCAGCAGGGGTTGTCTCTAAACTGGTTTGTTCGTATCAACATCATTAAGATGAAGATCCTTACGAGGATCATCTACTGTTACCTATTGCCCCAATCACTTTCCCACAGACCTTTATTCGTTGTCTCCAGAGGCTCTTTGCTACTTTTGTGTGACAAGGTAAGCACCCTTGATTAGTCTACACATTATTGCGTAGGGCAAAGATGGATGGTGGGACTGGTCTCCCCGATGTAGCCATATATTATAAAGCTATG
Source organism: Glandirana rugosa (assembly GCA_018402905.1). Taxonomy (NCBI): domain Eukaryota; kingdom Metazoa; phylum Chordata; class Amphibia; order Anura; family Ranidae; genus Glandirana; species Glandirana rugosa. The sequence goes on along the minus strand of BLSH010054794.1, from coordinate 594,614 downwards.
GCTTTGGTTCCTATACTGAACTGGTGCCATAAAGCCACTGGTAAGATTTTAGTACTTTTAGAAAAATCAGTGGCAGGCAGGAATATTTAGCAGGTGCCCCTTGGATACCTGGCTCATGACAGGGGCTCTCTGACTGGGCCTCACCATTTAATATTGAAACACTAAAGGTCTGTATGGGTTGCAGGCTGGAGGGGACCTAACCTCAGACGTCTCACCCTTAACTCCCTTGGGGGGTTTCTCCTGGTTTGAGCCAGGAGAAGATTGCACTTTTTTGTGCATGGGAGTTGGCCAGAGATACTACTTGTGCTAAGTTGGCCCCCACTGGCTTTCTCCTTCCCCTGAAAGTTTTAAGAAGTAACTATGGCTCATTCCCAATGGACTGTTGGAGAGATGGGCAGCTCTCGGATTTTCTTGACAAGATTCTCCCTAAATTGAGTGCTAGTTCTACCCTTACTGCATTTGAATCCCTTTGTTTCTCACTCCCATCCCCAGGTCATCTCTTTTCCTGAATGTATAGGCTGCTCATGAGTTCTTTGGGCAGCGTTCATCATGACTGATGCTAGATTTATTTTGCTAGACATTTATTTTTGTTTTTTTACTTTTTTTTAATTTTTCCTTTTTTAATAAAGGTCTTGTCAAAATTTGCCTCCGGGTTTATATTTTCTTCAGCCATTTTTTTGGTGAATGAGTAGGGGTAGTATGTAAATTATGAACATTACTTCCCTACTGACATATATGCATTGTTGTTGAGTCAAGTGATGGTTAAACAAAAGAAAGTTAATTCAACCAACCTCTAGGCTCCTTTGAAAGAAAAAATAGATAACAGGGAATGCATCTGTCAATATTGTATCCAACAGTTTGCTTGTATACAATTCGTTCCATTGTCTTCCTTTTTCTCAACTTGATTATAATAAAGAGGTTTATGTATTACAAGTGCTAATTTTGGGAGAATAAATTACACGGTCTGATAAAGGTCATTTTCAATTCTTTTTTGCTGCATTCTTATTTGCAGGTAAAGACAACAGTGTAAAGGATATGATTATATGGCCTACAGATTTTTGACAGGATTGTAGAACACTGTAAAGAATCAGGTATAAATGCTGTGTCAATGGCAATCTGCATTTACTTGTTCTACATTAGTAAGATTTTTGTTTGTGATTAGAGCCTTTGTGTTTGCAGCTTAACTACACAAGAGTCTGAATGAAGGCTACTGCAGTTTGTGCTTGAGGTTTCCTTTTACAATTACAACCTTCTTACATATTTGTGTGTGGGTTTCTGAGGTCCTTGGCAGTATCTCCTTAAATTTATTTTTCAGTTTATTTTCCTTAGCAGAATTTTCCACTTTAAGTAAGGGAGTGATTCTGCTCCATATTGACAAACGTAAAGAAAAGGTGTACTTTTGTGCTTTTAAAAAGGGTCTATAAAAAAGGAGGGAATAAAAGCAGAGCGGTCATCTGCTAATGAAGTGCCCATTCCCTTGGCGAGAACATACACTGAAATACTCAGACATTGGTCTAACCATAAATTATACGGAGTTCATTAAACATAACTTCCAGGTTCTATACAGATTAATTGTAAGTGACTTGAACAGTTCTGGCTCTATCAGCATTCTAAAATGAATATGCTACCTCACTTACTGTTTATTTTTCTGCTACAAAAAATTGTTGAGACGCAGACAGAGAATTACAGTATTAGATAAGAGTCTACAGGTCTACAGTAGTAGTAGTTGCAATATAGTACATAAGAGTGCATACATCATTTTAAAGCCAGATTAGATGAGATGTTCGGTAAGCAATCATATTGAAATATGGCATAAACCTGAGTAAAATGTTGGGTCTGAGTATATTACAAAAACATGCCCATGAGCACAAGGCACTTTCACTTAAGCATATGTCACACGATATTAGCCAGTGAGCCAATTTGAATCAGTATTTAAAAGGGAAAAAGTAGGTTCCCTTCCACTGGGTTTCAAATTGTAGACATGTGGGCTCAAAACTGAAAAAGTGTGGAGTGGAAAAAAGGAAAAGGCATGCTTACAGAGAACAAGTGAGGAGAAGAAAAAGAAGTAAAGCAGGAAAGGATTTAGTGAGTTCGGAGGAAAGGAAGGAAGAAAAAAGGGAAGGGAGAGGTAGGGGACCACAGAGGCTGCTAGGATGATTATAAAAAGAAAAACAGAGTTAACTGGCCGCTAAATTTCAAAGTTGAAGTATCTTCTAATATTGTAGTTATTTTTTTAATAAATCTACCCTGCATTCTAGACTTAAGCCTCTCAAAGATGAGGGATGGGAATTATCATGCTTGAACAATAGTATGTTTGGTAGCTATAAAGATATGTGTTATAAGAGACTACATTGAGGGACATTGTCTATGGGCTTATAAAGAAAGGCATCCCATGGGTCTTTACAGAGGTTAATCTGTAAGATCAAATGAATCATTATGCAGACCCTTATCCATAGAAGGCAGGCTTTCGGACAGGATCACCAAATGTGGTGCATTTGGCTGCTGTTGCTGTAGTGAAATATTAAAGGGACAGCACCCTATTCTCACTGGAGTGAAATGCAGAAGGGACAGCACTTCATTAGCGCCCTCCACTACTTGTACATTTTGGGAGCATTTGAATAGTCAACCAGATTTCAGCCCACTTCTTAGGGGTTAAGGTTTTATCAAGGTCCTGTTCCATCACATATAGTAGGGAGGCGCTCAATTAGTAACTTTACCTGGAATAGAAGAATATAAGAGACACCACCCGCTTTGTCATAGCATTAGATCTGCAGATTAATATTAATGCTGTAAGAGACCTAGGTAAAGAATTTGCGAAAATGTTTGAATTACAGAAATAGTACCAAGTAGATTGTGGTAAATCCTTGTGTTCATCACCATCTGCAGTTGCAGATATTGTCTGTATCAGGAGGGAATAGTGGGCAATTAAAGAGGTCGAATAGTGGGAGGCGAGGTAATGGGTCCCGCTGAATATTTAATCCCAGTCCCAGATAGTCCAAGTATGTGTCAAGATCATATTGAGAGGTTTAAGGTGTAGGAATGGGTAGATTCAAATGAGAGAGGACAGGATAACTGAGTGAATACACCCAGGAAGGTTCATAATGGTAATTCTGACCTAGAATGTAATTGGACTAGGGGCCTAATCTGAGCAGCTTTAAAATTGCAATATGTGGGGGTGTGGGCGCGACGGGCATGTGAGAAGTAGTGTCTCACAGAGCTCTCTCTCCATATCCTGATACTGATCCTCTCCCCGGCTACCTGGGACAACCGGACCAGCACCATTCAACTCCTCTCGCTCCCAGGATTGCACCGATACCATCCGTGATCTGATCCACAGCCACCATGACCCACAAAAATAAGGACGATGCAGCAGCCTCTGATAGCCAAAATGGCGCTGGCGCAGCACTACCACCGAAGACACCAAAGGGGCCTGACAAGTCTAAAGAACCAGGTACAAAAAATAAAACTGCCCGTGCAGCTGGCAAAGATAACCCGGGAGGCATCCTCAGTTATACTAGAAAACTCTCAGAGCTTCAGGGACAGAGAGCAGATGAGGAAGGCCTTGATTCTCCATAGCTGTTTGCAGAAACTGAGTCTACCGAGGGGATGATGCAGATGCCATGCTTCCTCCTGCAACTGACCTACCATTAGGCTCTGAGGAGCTCATGGACAATGAACCACAGCCAACACTAAGCCAGATTCTGCATGCTGTACACAAATGCACAGCATCTGTTAATACAGTTAAAGACTGTCTGCAGGGATTAATGGAGGAGGTTGCTCTCCTTAGGCAGGATTTACAAAACATTTGCAAAAACGACTGCAGCGGAAAGTCGCATTAGCGACATAGAGGACCAGTTTCCACCTTTAATAGCAGAATTGTGCTCTAAAGCCCATATGATGCATGATAACAAAGATAAGGCAGATGATATTGAGAATCGGCTATGCCGAAATGAAGTCTGCATAGTGGGGCTCCCGGAGAAGACAGAGGGCAGGGACCCTACGGTATCCATTGAAAACTGGCTGCTGGATGTCTTCAGCAGGGATGCCTTCATTATTCGTGGTGGAGAGAGCACATAGAGTTCCTACTAGAGCTTTGCCGGGTAATGCCCCCAGACCAATGCTGGCTCGGCTTCTTCACTACCATGACAGGGAGAAAGTGCTGTGACTTGCAAGGGAACAGCCAAATAATCAACATAATGTTGTGAAAGTGTCATTTTACCCCGATTTTTCGACTGAAGTGCAACACCAATGTGCCAAGTTCTTTGACATCAAGCAGCAGTTGCGAAGATTGGAGTTGCCTTACACCATGCTCTATCCAGCTCGGCTACGAGTTACAGCTAATGGCCCGGCGATCTTCAATACTGCGACAGATGCGGTGGATTGGTTTGATGTGCATGAGCCATCCCTGCGCCACCAACCTCGAGAGGACGCCAAAGTCTATTGAGGTACTTACCTTTGCAAACATACCCTGGCCGGGGACACGATACTTCCTGGGTATTATCGGATATGCTGCTTCTACATTTGAGCTTGTTTTTGTCTTTATGCAACTAGGAGTACATTTTCTCCAACCTATACAGCACTCAGAGACTGCAAGTGCGTGTACCCCTCAGGGAGCGCTGGGGGGACCACAAAGTTTGTTTGTAGCTCTGTATAACCGAAAATGTATTGATATCTCTGTGCTTGTAAGTTTTTGGGCACTGTTGCACCCTGCAAGTTTGATGTTCTGTTTTTTCTCATACAAAGATGTCACCTTCAAGATCCGTACTTGCACTATATAAATACTACCCCATACCTGTCGGCCCCTCTATGGTATGGCCATTTGTGACTTATTTTCAGTATGACTGAAATGCCCTTTATCGCTTGGAATGTTCGGGGATTGGGCACACCTCTGAAAATAACAATGGTAAATTCCTTTCTACGTAAATATCACCCAGCAATTGTTGGAAAGCAAGAAACACATTTGTAAAGGACTTGATATGTTGTTTGAAATATTCCTGGGTGGGACATGCCTACCACTCTACTCACACCTCCTATTCTAGAGGGGTGAGTGTATTGGTCCACAAGGCCTTGACCTTTCAGGAGCTACATTCTTAGATGAGGAGGGTTGTTTTGTATTTTTACATTGCAAAGTGTATAGTGTTGAATGTATACTGGCCATGGTGTATATTCCTCCTCTGTTCTCTGCGACTGTTCTTAGGGAGCTGTTGGCTTTCACCCTTACCAGGCATAACCTCCCTTTGTACATCCTGGGAGACTTTAATAATATAAAAGACCCTAGGCTGGATAAGCACCCCCTCCATCCTAAGTATACTGTAGGTAGGGGAACTTTATTGTCTATATTCCTTTCTGATATGGGCTGGGCAGACCTTTGGAGGATAAAGCATCCCGACCTTATACAATTTTCTTGTTTTTCAAAAACCCACACTTCATTATCTTGCATTAATTTATGTGTTGGGAACACAATAGCCCTACTACTAGTGGCAGAAATACAGTACTGTACAAGAGAGGTCTCCGATCACTCTCCTTTAGTGTTATGGATTATAATGAAGGCCAGTGATGCTTTGTCTCCAGCTCCTTGGCGACTGATTGCATTCTGGTTACAATTATTCCCAACAATCAACTCCATAACAAGACAAATAGAGTATTTCTTACTTGATAATGCCCAGCATGAGGATGTGCTCATACAGTGGGATGCTTTTTAAATGCTACCTCCGGGGAATTTTTATTTCAGCCATTACCAAGATCAAAACAGACACTAGAGCCCATGAAACGCAACTCACTCAGTTGACTCGTAGAATGGAGGAGGAATATCTGACTTGACCCATCAGAGCCTCCTGGCTCTCGGCTCAAGATGCATTAGTCAAAGTAATTATCTCCAAGGTGGAGAAAAAACACTTTTTTTCAAAGGTTACCTTCTGAGAGGTGGGGGAGCAGACCAACCGCCTCCTGGCCAAAATTGTTAATGACCGCAGCTCTGCTCCCACTATAGGGGCTTTAAAATTGCCCAGTGGTCATATGATTAACACGCCCGCGGCCGTTATGGATGAGCTGGTCTGATTTTATAATGGCCTATACGCTTCTAGGGCGTCATATACACATATCCTTAACTATTTATCCTCCATCTCATTACCATCCCTATCGGCCTCTCAGCGGCAACGTTTAGAGGCTCCCTTGATATTGGAGGAATTACAGGAGGCAATTGGTACATTCCCACACTCTAAAGCTCCAGGGGATGATGGGATACCTATGGAAGTCTATCAAACCTACTCTGAACTCCTTTTATCCAAATTGTTGGCAATGTACAATGCTGCTGGCTCTGGGCAGCGACTACCTGAATCAGTGTCTAGGGCCTGCATCACTTTACTGCTAAAACCGGACAAGGCGGCTACCGAGCCCTCCTCATACAGGCCCATTTCACTCCTCCAGACAGACATTAAATTACTGGCTAGAAGGATGAACACAGTTATATCAGACATAATTCACCCCAACCAGACGGGCTTTAGGCCTAACAAATCCACAGCAATTAACCTCAGGAGGCTGTTTGTGAAAATGCAATCCCAGGCGGACAACACTGGCACTTTGCTATCGCTAAACGCAAACAAGGCATTTGACAGTGTGCAACAGAGATATTTGTGGGCCGTACTGGAGCAATTTGAGTTTGGGACCAAATTTATATCATGGGTCTGGCTGTTGTACTATAGACCACAGGCCACTATCAGAGAGGGCGGTAGGGTTTCTGCACCCTTTACATTAGGACTGGGTACCTGGCAGGGCAATAGAGCCGCTAGCGGCACAGATTAGAACATGCGCTGACATTACGGGCTTCAAATATGGCAACAAGCATGAGAAACTCCTCTATGCTGATGATATGCTTTTGCTTTTAGGAGATACAGTGGTGTCCACCTTTAAATACAGAGGAATTATCTCACCTCAGCTTACAGATTTTTGCTGTTTCAACATTCTCCCTTTACTAACGAGATTAAGTTAAACTGTTGAACAAATTGTGGCAGGAAGGGCCAATTTAATTAAGATGATATTCATGCCCCAACTGCTATATTTTCTCCATAATTCCACGGTGGTTATCCCCCTCAAGGTCTTTTGAATGGTAAACTCCATATTTAGATCTTTGTTGTAGATAGGAGTGAGTGCCAGAATTAATTTGGAGCAATTACAGAAGCCGAAGGATGGAGGAGGGCTTCCTCTCCCAGATCCATGGTTGTACTATATTGCTTCCCAACTTCAGCATTTGATTGATGTCTTGAGGGAGACCAGTACTTTTGGGAATGAGACTCTTGATTCCACACTGTCAGTCTTGTTGCACAGCACTGGGACCTCCTCTATAGCAGAGGGCTTGGAAGCTCAACTTTTTTGTAAACCAAACAAAAAAAAACCAGACTTATAGGCTCATACCAAAAATCTGGAATAACGCGAAACACCTTCAGAAGGTGACTGGGTACACAGAATTTAGCCCTATTTGGGGGAACCACTCTTATCTAGAGGTGGCTAAACTGCAACATGCATCTCTATGGCGGGCACATGGAGTAACGTATCTTAAACATATCCTCGCCAATGGGCGTTTACTCTCATTCTCTCAGCTACAGGCTAAATATGGAATCCCCGCCAAAATGCTTTTTTACTATTTGCAGTTAAAACATGCTGTGACAGCCCAGCAATCGCTTATAGATTCAGTACTGTCTCCTACCCCAATTTTTCATTTTATACAAGTATCTTCCACAAAGGGATTTATATCTAATTGCTATGCAATGCTTTCAGGGGGTATACTTGGAGAATTTCCTTAGCTCCGCATGCGAGAAATGACAGAGGGATGTAGGAGATATACCCTGAGAGCTTTGGGAGGAAGCTTTGGAAGCGGTAAGCCTTTGCTTTCTTAATGTGCACAAAGACTCTCCCAACTATACATTATACTGAGAGCTCACTGCACTCCATCTGGGTTGCACTCTATGGGACTACGTCCAGATCCCCTGTATAGTAGATGTGGAGGAGGCATGGGAGACTTAATACTTTTGAAGTGGAGATGCCTGAAATTACACCGATACTGGGGCTCGGTTGTCTCCACAGTGAATGCTGCTCTGCGGGTGTCTATCCCCTTAGACCCCAGTGTATCTTGAGTATACTTGATGCTGTAATTACTGATAAATATGCAAAAGAGGCAGCCACTAGGGCTCTGTTTCAGGCCCCAAGCTGCTTTTAAAGCATTGAACATCTCCCACGCCTTCGCTCCAAATGTGGATTGAGCAAATGGGCTAGGTGCTCAGAATGGAAAAAATGATCTACCAGCATGGAGGTAGCCACTCAAAATTTGAAAAACGTGTGTGTGTGTGGGGGGGGGCTGGCTGGCTTTTCCAGGACTAGCACAGATGGACTTGGTGATGGACAGGCTCTTAATGTAACACTGGATAAATTATTTGCTCTACCGCTTTGTAGTGAGAGTTGTAAGGGAATGACTGCCTGGTTACTTCTTTTCCTCCTGGTCTTTGTCAGGTTACTAATTACATGCTTTCAGATTGTTGGGATTCCTCATGCACAATGATTGTTTGTGTATTGGTGCCTTAAAGCCACGGGACTATGTACTCTGCATTGTTGCATGGTACCATACGGCATGGTGTGTATAATTGATATATTGCCATTGAATGTGTGTATTATTTTACATCTATATTTTTGTGTTCTCTGTATATTGCTGTAACATCTTAATAACTGTTTACCTGATTTAAAAAAAAAATAGTCTGTATTAGGTGCACCCAGGCCTCCCTCAATATTTTTATTTATACAGAGTACTTTTGTTAATCCTGGGCCTAATAGGGCTCCAGATAAATGTTAAGACTTCAGTTTGCAGAGCGTGTAAGGTGTGTGAGAGGATGTGAATGAATAAGGCTCAGAATGGGTAGAGAATTTTTGTTAGATATGACATTGTGATGGTATGAATGCAACCAAACTCTGGGTAGAATTCCATGAGGATAGTGGCAGCAGTCCTCTAAGGTCTTTGGGGAGGAATGGGGGTACATTTGCTTTATATAGTGTGTCATATGTAAGCATGATGTCTAAGTATAGAAGAGTGCATGGCCACTTAAAAGAAAACTGTACTTATAGGGACTGTAGAAGAGATGAAGGGAGGGTAGCATTCAGAGCATTCAACTTTGTATGATTCACATGAAGGCCAGTATTTTGCTTTGTCTTTTAAGGTTACTTTGTAATAAAACAAGGAAGCATAAAAACCTCAATAGTGCATTAATGTGCTTTACTAAACAAACATCAATACAGACTACAATTTTGGAAAACCAATAGGTGACATACAGAGTATTACAACATTTGCATACAATAAACACATGCGCAAACTATTTATCCTTCCTAGCAAATTAGCATGGACAAAATATGCAATGAGGATATACTACAGCTGCTTAACTTGGATTGTAAAATTTAATAAAACAAACGTCACTGTAAAAATAGAAACGTAGTCTACCTTAAAAGTTAGCTTTAGTGAGAAACTTGGCACTCACTACCGTCCACAATTTATTTAATGTCTGGTGAGTAATTGGTCACCCCTACAATTCTGATGCAGGAGTTCATCATGAAGGCTGGCCTCAATTCTGACCTGGCTGTCTGCTCTAAATTCTGGCCTGACTGGCTGAGTTGATTTCTTGCCAGTGTAAACAGTGTGTAGTACATAGATCAGTAGTATATAGGGCAGTGTACATGGGTCAGTCGGATGTATTGCAGTGTATAGTTAGCAGGATACAGCACGTTGTACAGGGGTCATTAGTATTTAGGGGAGTGTACAGGCGTCATTAGTATGTAAGGCGGTGTAACAGGGGTCATTAGTAAGTAGGGCAGTGTACAAGGGTTAATAATTTCTATGGCCAAGTATAGGTCATTAATATATAGGGCAGTGCACAGGGGTCAGTAGTTTGTAGGACAGTGTGCAGGGGTGAGTAGTTTATAGGACATTGTGCAGGGGGGCAGAGTACAGGAGTCAGCAGTTTTATTATTATAAGGATTAGCAGGGCAGTGTACAGGCAGTCAACAGAGCAGAGGACATCAGTAAGCTGGACAGTGTACAGGGGTCAGTAGGGCCAGAGATTTCACCCATATGTAGAGCAGGGAAGTGGCAGTAAAACATTGCTGTTTGTTCTTCTGGCACACTGATCCCAATCGCCTGGGAGAGAAGTGCCCGCAGGGATACGTGCAGTGCACTTAATGCATGTCTGTTCGCTGTGCTGCTCTGCAGGTAGTGGAGGAGTTCTTTAGACAGAGGGTCAGCAAGACAGGCATGCAACCTACCTATCACCTGCCAGCGATCGATGGGCTGCCAATCCCGACACAGTGTTTCAAATGCCTTGGGTCATTTGAGGCATAATTAGATCCTTCAGGGCCCCAATGCAAGAAACCATAAAGGGCCCCCCTTCCATCTGAGCCCCGGGCTTCCAGTTCTGGGAGGGCTTTCCATGGATATCCTCCCAGAACTCTGCCTCCAGCATACCCCCTGGGGCTTGCATCCAGTGCGCTGTGTGACTGCTGTATCCTTCAGGCAAATCACAGTGGCCCTTTACCTTGTGATCAGCTGATCACATGTAAACAGACTTGCCGGTTATCAGCAGTCCTTTCCTCTCATAGTATGTGTGAGGAAAGGAGAGCCGTTAACCGGCAAGACTGTCAGTACATTGTTTACACTGATATTCAGGGAACTGTTCATCAGTGTTCAGCAATATTGCCTATCAGTGCCACTTATCAGTGCCACCGATCATTGTGCATATCCATGCCACCTATCAGTGCTGCCTATCAGTGCATCTATCACTGCTCATCAGTGTAGCCTATCAGTGCTGCCCATCAGTGTTGCCTGTCAGTGCCTCCTCAAAAGGACTTTTAGCTGAGAGTGTCCTCATACAGCCCAGAGCCTGCACTGACCGTACCCCCTCTCTCCTCCCTTGCACAGATTGGAGAGGAGAGAGCTGATCTGCTTTATCTCCTCCTGTGTGTGCACCATGGAAAGTGTGTAGCCCAGCAGCTGAAGGATCAAATTCAGCTGCTTAGCTTCACACTTTCCGCAGTGCACAAAGAAGGAGAGAGATAGGAGGAGGAGCAGATCGGCTCTATCCTCTCCCATCCATAGGAGGGAGGAGGTAGGAAGAACTGTCAGTGTAGGCTACATGAGAGAGATGCTCTCAGCTCAGAGCCCTGCGGCCAGCAACCCCGCTGGGGCCCTCTGACAGTGGCAGAACACCAGGCCTAGTCGCAAGTGCAACCTTTACAACCCTGATAGTTCCGCCCCTGCCTCGAGTATATTTAACGAAAGTAACATTAATTCCCAAGATCATTTGTGGACAAGGTAATTAGGAAAGATAGTATGTCTAACATCATCAGACACTTGGCGACAAGGGACAAAGCCTACCTGATCTTTATGGGTAAGGTGGTTAAAGGAACAAGTTTGTTTGCTTTTTTTTTTGTTTTATTTTGTTTTTAACTAAGAGTCTGGTTAAGATATTTATGTTCACATTTAATTAAGATTCTTGTTTATTTTTTGAATGTTACTGATATCGCTGCCAGTAAGCTTTCCCGGATTTTTAAATTCAAAATCTATAGACTTTATTTGGCCCACAAAAAAACACTAGGATGCTTTATCAAGAACCAAAGCGAATAGGGACATGGGCTTCCAAGATGGGGAGCGGCTTCCTATGGGGATATGAGCAGAAAAGGAGGAGCCAGGAGTGCTGACGGGGAACCCAATAAGAGGAGGATCGGGGCTGCTCTGCGCAAAACCATTGCACAGAGCAGGTAAGTATGACATGTTTATTATTTAAAAAAAAATAATGAAAGTTTTACAATCACTTTAAGGAAGCTTTGACAGGTCAAAAAAATGGTATAATATTTTGGACACAAAAATGCCACAGAACCCCCCCACTACCATGGCCCCTACAACCAGTACAACACTTTTCAGATTTGGTGTGGACACAAAAATTGGCAACACAACTCTCAATTTCCCTCAGGTTTGGAAAAGGGGGCTTCCCTTCCCAACAATGTGCAACCGAGGGCCTGTTGCAGTTACACCACATGACAAGAGGTTAAAAGGTGGAGAAAAAAAAGGAGGGCAAAAACGCATAACCCCCTGAGGTAACTATATCCCTCCCACTAATATAAAATGGGCCAAGTGAAAGTGACCTAAGCATGTATAAAATGAACATAAGAAGATGGGCTACTTAGTAATAAAGATTACCATGGCTATCAGCAAGGACAATGGTACAATTTTTTATACAAGAAATAAATGAGGCAGGTAGCCTAATATACTATAAACAATGCCACTAAGTGCTAACTAAAAAGCGCAGCTTGAAGCAGCCGTGGGTTAATGCTGTATCACTTTTGAAAACAAGAAGAGGAAAAATACAAGCGTTGCCCTCAGTTATGCAAACCTCATTGCACCATCTATCGCCCGTCTTCACTGCAATATTAAGCCTCAAGGTTTTTTACCCTCATGCATTCTATGCTCGAAGGTAAAAAACGTATGTGCAGCGGTCCCCCCCTAATACTCACTTGACCTCCCTCTCAATCCAGCAATGTGCATGAGAGCTGAGCTTCTCCCAGATCTCTCATTCCTCATTGTCTTAGACAGCAGTGGGAGTCATTGGTTCCTGCTACTGTCAATCACAGAAAGAGAGCTAATGAGGAGAGAGCTGGGGGCTGAGCACACAGTAGTGCCCCCAGAGAAAACGGATTGCTATTGGGGGCACTGGCTGAAGAGGAGCCAGGAGTGCCGGCAGGGGACCCAAAAACAGGAAGATCGGGGCTGCTCTGGGCAAAACCACTGCACAGGACAGGTAAGTATAACCTGCTTTTTATTAACCACTTAAGGACCGGAAGGATTTCCAGCTTTAGGACCGGAGCCCTTTTTGCGATTCGGCACTGCGTCGCCTTAACTGAAAATTGCGCGGTCGTGCGACGTTGTACCCAAACGAAATTTGCGTCTTTTTTTTCCCACAAATAGAGCTTTCTTTTGGTGGTATTTGATCGCCGCTGCGTCATTTCTGATCGCCACTATAAACAAAAGAAGAGAGACAATTTTGAAAATAAAAACAAATTTCTTACTTTTTGCTAAAATACAAATCCAAAAAAAAAATATAAAAAAACATTTTTTTTCTTCGGTTTTGGCCGATTTATATTCTTCCTCATATTTGTGATAAAAAAAATCGCAATCGGCGTTTATTGATTGGTTTGCGCAAAAGTGGTCGCGTTTACGGATGATGAGAATTCATTTTTGGGGTTTTTATTTTTTTTTTTATTTTTTACTAGTAATGGCGGCGATCTGCGATTTTTAGCAGTACTGTGATATTTCAGCGGACATGTCCGACCATTTTGACACTTTTTTGGGACCATTGGCATTTATACAGCGATCAGTGCTATAAAAATGCACTCATTACTGTATAAATGCCATTGGCAGTGAAGGGGTTAACCTGCAGGAGGCGCCCTAAGGGTTAACTGTGTTCCCTGGGCGTGTTCTTACTGTGTGGGGACTGCCCTAGCTGGAGAAGGGAAGTGGTCACTGCCTCCGTGTAGAGGGAGGCTGTGATCACAGCCTTTCCCCCTCACAGAACGGAGGTCCGTGTTTACTTACACAGACCTCCGTTCTTTCACTCCGGGGGGGGCATCGCGGGTGGCGACTCCGCCGCACCCGCTCCCTGGCCCTCCCCGAACACAGTGAGCACACCTCCACTAGCTCACTAGGCGCGATCTCGCGGCCGCCGTCATAAGACGGCGATCCGCGTTATCGAGCCACCTTGCCACCGTCAGATGCCGATCGGCGGTCGGCAAGTGGTTAAAAAAATAAAGCCTTTAATGTCACTTTAAATAAAAGGGCATGTAAGGCAGCATTCTCAGGAGTACTTCCTGTACCTTGAGCTACATCAGAGAGGTGAGGGAACTTAACAAGTAGCTGAAGAACTGGTGTAGAAGGGTTTTGGGTTCATGGAGAACTGAGCTGACTTTTCGGTCAGTTACCAGCTCTAAACTGGGGATGGGCCGCAACTAAATGGGGAGGGTGCAGCTCTGTTGGGGGAAAAGATGGCCAAAAGATTGGAGGAACTTTTAAATTAGGTGGTGACAGGAAGGGATTATAGGTAGCTATAGATGGCAGTAAACAACGGTCAGAGGATACTACAGGGGGCAACGTTGGTAGCAATAATAGTGCACCTAAAGCAAGGTGTGTACGGTGCCTTGAAAAAGTATTCATACACCTTGAAATTTCCCATATTAATCATGTTGCAACCAAAAACGTACGTGTATTTTATTGGGATTTTATGTGATAGACCAACACAAAGTGGCACAAAAAAATGGCAATTGTGAAGTGGAAGGAAAATAATAAATGGTTTTCAAAATTACTTACAAATATCTGAAAAGTGTAGCGTATTTTTGTATTCAGCCCCCCTGAGTCAATACTTTGTAGAACCACCTTTCACTGCAATAACTGCCGCAAGCCTTTTTGGGTATATCTCTACCAGCTTTGCACATCTACTGTAAAGAATGAAACTGACTGTATGTTTAGGGTCCTTGTGCTGCTGGTAGGTGAACTTCCGCCGCAGTCTCAAATCTTTTGCAGACTCTAACAGGTTTTCTTCTAAGATTGCCCTGTATTTGGCCCCATCCATCTTCCCATCAACTCTGACCAGCTTCCCTGTCCCTGCTAAAGAACAGCACCCCCACAACATGATGCTGCCACCACCATGTTTCACGGTGGGGATAGTGTTTTCAGGGTGATTTTCAGTGTTAGTATTCCGCCACACATTTTGCATTTAGGATAAAAAAGTTACATTTTGGGTCTCATTTGACCAGAGCACCTTCTTCTACATGTTTGCTGTGTCCCCCACATGGCTTCTCACAAACTGCAATGGGACTTCTTATGGTTTAGTTTCAACAATGGCTTTCTTGTTGCCACTCTTCCATAAATGCCAGATTTGTGGAGTACACGACTAAGAATTGTCCTGTGGACAGATACTCTTACCTGAGTTATGGATCCCTGCAGCTCCTCCAGAGTTACCATGGGCCTCTTGGCCGCTTCTCTGATTAATGCTCTCCTTGCCCGGTCTGTCAGTATAGGTGGACAGCCATGTCTTGGTAGGTTTGCAGTTGTGCCATGCTCTTTCCATTTTCAGATAATGGATTGGACAGTGCTCCATGAGATGTTCAAAGCGTGGGATTTTTTGTTATAACCTAACCTAGCATTAAACTTCTCCACAACTTTATCCATGACCTGTTTGGTGTGTTCATTGACCTTCATGATGCTGTTTGTTCACTAAGGTTCTCTAACAAACCTCTGAGGGCTTTACAGAACAGCAGTATTTATACTGAAATTAAATGACATACAGGTGGACTCTATTTACTGATTAGGTGACTTCTGAAGGCAATTGGTTCCATTAGATTATTCTTTAGGGCTATCAGAATAAAGGAGGCTGAATACAAATGCACGCCAAACTTATCAGATATTTATTTTTAAAAAAATTGGAAAAAAAATTATAATTTCCCTTTCACTTCACAAATGTGCCACTTTGTGTTGGTCTATCGCATAAAATCCCAATAAAATACATTAACGTTTTTTAGTTGTAATATGACAACATGTGGAAAATTTTCAAGGGGTATGAATACTTTTTAATGCACTGTATATTAGAAAATTCCTATTGCACCATTTTATATATTTATATACTGTATATTTATATTAAGCTGCCTAGATATTGTTGTTATCCTAATCACCTTTATTTGCCTCTTGACTCCCTGGGTTTCTCTGTGAGCCCAGAATCCTGTGGGCCTGTTCAGGATGGAAATTGGAATGGCTAAGGTTGAAACCATAAGTGCACAACTCCTGAGCAATACAGAATAATACCTTGTGTTCCTCTTAGAAATCTAGTAAACTCCTAACTTTCTGTATTGAGCTGACAATGCTGCCTGTGCTGCACTGAAAGCAGTGTTTTCACAACAACTTTTGTCCTCTTCTGTCGAACTACAGATCTCTACTTATCCATGATCATCTGTCTGTTTCCATATGCATGCATAGATTTTTAAGAGCCTGTCCATACAAAGTGTGTATGGAAAGGGCTGCTGAGAGATGTAGTTCTGGACACATAGAAACATACCTGTCCGAGAATTTTTAGATACGTACGTATACCTTTGTCTGTCTACTAGTACCTATT
>BLSH010054794.1:536362-575398 GCA_018402905.1 Glandirana rugosa | reverse complement strand
ACAAGCTGAAGCAGTGAAACTGGAGGCAAGAGTAGTGTGGTTCCATAAATCAGTACATCATTGCTGTTCCCAGTGGTGCATATTAGTGAAGTAGTGCTGGGTGGTTCAGTTAATAGTCTGCTAGGATATTAAGGAGGATGCATAATCTGGAAGAGCTTACAATTTATTGGGGTATGAGGGAGGGATACACATTGCTCAGGTCTAGAGTAAGGGGAAGGCAGGTTCTGGCACATAAATGACAACTTAGGGCTGCCAAATTCACCTCCGCCTCCCTCCTTCACATTCCTCCCTGGCCACATCACCCTCCTTCCCCCAATCATAGGGCATCCCTCACTGGCACCCTGCATTCACCCCACTATTACAGCGCACCCCCCCCCCCAAACACACACACACACTCAAACTATACCCTCTATCACAGTGTATCCCTCACTGATACTTGACAAAATGATTTAATACACTGCATAAGACTTTGATTATTTGGTTATTGTAAGTTTATATTTATTTTTTTTGATGCACTGGATTAACTTCAACCTGTCAATTTAGAATCAATTGTATCCATGGCCTGAATTATGCAATGGTGTCAGGGGCTGAAATAATAAACCCCAGCTTGGGTTTTGGTGGTCGCAATAATAACCCCCAACATTGGGGTCAGTGTCTGCAATATCCCCCAGCACTTATGTCAGTCACTGCAATATTAACTCCAGTATTGGTGTTAATTTCTACGATACTAATTGGTGCCAGTGACCTCGCTCCATCCTTTTCTGGCCTGCCAGGCTGCATGCTCGGATAGGGGCTCTGAGGAAGAGGTACCACCACGAAACGCGTTAGCCAATATTATGCGGATAGGTTTGTCTGGTACAGACTACCACAGATGTGAAGTGGATTTACTGACATGCCTGTAACAAGAGTTGGTTTGTGAGTACCATTTTTATCGATTTTAAATACATTTTGTATGAAGGATAATGCGCTAGGCCGATGCGCCCTCTGTGTTTTTACTATACTGCTCGGATAAGAGTCTGGTATGGAATTTAGGGAGACCTCACGCTGTTTCTTTTCTCTTTTTTTTTTTTTTTTTTTTGTGGCATTGGTTCTTCCTTAACTGCTTAAGGACTGCCACACGTACAGTATCTCACAAAAATGAGTACGCCCCTCACATTTTTGTAAATATTTTATTATATCTTTTCATGTGACAACACTGAAGAAATTACACTTTGCTACAATGTAAAGTACTGAGTGTACAGCTTGTGTAACCGTGCAAATGTGTTGCCCCCTCAAAATAACTCAACACACAGCCATTAATGTCTAAACCGCTGGCAACAAAAGTGAGTACACCCCTAAGTGAAAATGTCCAAATTGGGCCCAATTTCCTCTCCGGTGTCATGTGACTCGTGTTACAAGGTCTCGGGTGTTAATAGGCAGCAGATGTGTTAAATTTGAGTTTATCGCTATCACTCTCTCATACAGGTCACTGGAAGTTCAACATTGCACCTCATGGCAAAGAACTCTCTGAGGATCTGAAAAAAAGCTCTCTGAGGATCTGCTCTACATAAAGATGGCAGAGGCTATAAAAAGATTGCCAAGGCCCTGAAACTGAGCTGCATCTCAGTGGTCAAGACCATACATGGGTTTAACAGGATAGGTTTCACTCAGAACAGGCATCGCCATGGTCGACCAAAGAAGTTTAGTGCACATGCTCAGCGTCATATCCATAGGTTGTCTTTGGGCAATAGACATTGCATGCAGAGGTTGAAGGGGTAAGGGGTTAGCCTGTCAGTTCTCAGACCATGCGCCACACACTGCATCAAATTGTTCTGCATGGCTGTTGTCCCAGAAGTAAGCCTCTTCTAAAGATGATGCACAAGAAAGCCCGCAAACAGTTTGCTGAAGACAAGCAGACTAAGGACATATATTACTGGAACCATGTCCTAGAAGTTTACAGGAACCATGTTCAGATGGTGTGAAGCATGTGTGGTGGCAACCAGGTGAGAGGAGTACAAAGACAAGTGTGTCTTGCCTACAGTCAAGCATGGTGGTGGGAGTGTCATGGTCTGGGGCTGCATGAGTGCTGCCGGCACTGGGGAGCTGCAGTTCATTGAGGGAACCAGGAATGCCAACATGTGCTGTGTCATACTGAAACAGAGCATGATCCCCTCCTTTAGGAGACTGTGCCGCAGGGCAGTATTCCAACATAACGACCCCAAACACACCTCCAAGACGACCATTGCCTTGCTAAAGAAGCTGAGGGTAAAGATGGTGGACTGGCCAAGCATGTCTCTAGACCTATTGAGCATCTGTGGGGCATCCTCAAACGGAAGGTGGAGGAGCGCAAAGTCTCAAACATCCACCAGCATCATCATGGAGGAGTTGAAGAGGACTCCGGTGGCAACTTGTGAACCTCTGGTGAACTCCATGCCCAAGAGGGTTAAGGCAGTGCTGGAAAGCAATGATGGCCAGACAAAATATTGACACTTTGGGCCCAATTTGGACTTTTTCACTTAGGGGTGTATGCCCTTTTTTGCCAGCAGTTTGAGGGGACAGTAAATTTACACTGTTAGACAAGCTGTACACTCACTACTCTGCATTGTGCAAGTGCCATTTCTTTAGTATTGTCACATAAAAAGATATAATAAAATATTTACAAACATGTGAGGGGTGTACTCACTTTTGTGAGATACTGTACATATACTGCAGCAGGGAGGCCCTTAAGCGTAAAATCACATACAGTTGCATGTTAAATTTTAGGAACCCCTGACAATTTCCATAATTGTCATTTATGAATATTTGGGTGTTTGGATCAGCAATTTCATTTTGATCTATCAAATAACTGAAGGACACAGTAATATTTCAGTAGTGAAATGAGGTTTATTGGATTAACAGAAATACGCAATATGCATCAAAACTAAATTAGACAGGTGCATAAATTTGGGCACCCCAACAGAAAAATCACATCATTTAGCAGAAATAACAGCCTCTAGATGCTTCCTATAGCCTGTAATGAGTGTCTGGATTCTGGATAAATGTATTTTGGACCATTACTCCTTACAAAACATCTCCAGTTCAGTTAGGTTTGATGGTTGCCGAGCATGGACAGCCCGCTTCAAATCACCCCACAGATGTTCAATGATATTCAGGTCTGGGGACTGGGATGGCCATTCCAGAACATTGTACTTCTTCCTCTGCATAAATGCCCGAGTAGATTTTGAGCAGTCTGCCTATGTAAACAAGGCAGACTGCCATTCTTTGAGGGAGGAAAATGCTAAGCAGAAACACAGATCTCTGTTTTCCTCCAGTCACAGCATTCACCCCCTAGGAGCACACTTAACCCTTTGATAGCCCCTGATGTTAACCCCTTCCCTGCCAGTGTCATTGATGCAGTGACAGTGCATTTTTTATCACTGATCACTTTATTGGTGTCACAGGTCTCCTAAAAAGTGTCACTTGGTGTCAGATTTGTCAGCCGAAATGTCATAGTCCCACTAAAAATCGCTGATCTCCGCCATCTCTAGTAAAAACAATATTAAAAAAATAAGTCCATAAATCTATCCCATAGTTTGTAGACGCTATAACTTTTGCACAAACCAATCAATATATGCTTATTGGGATTTTTTTTACGAAAAGCATGTAGCAGAATACATATTGGCCTAAATTGATGAAGAAATTTGATTTTTTACATTTTTTTTATTGGATGTGTTTTATAGCAGAAAGCAAAAAATGTTTTTTTTTTTTTTCAAAATCGTCTGCCTTTTTTTGTTTATAGCGCAACAAATAACCGAAGATGTGATCAAATACCACCAAAAGAAAGCTCTATTTGTGGGGGGGAAAAGACATCAAGTTTATTTTGGTACAGTGTAGCACAACCACGCAATTGTTAAAACAACGCAGTGCTGTATCGTAAAAAATGGCCTGGCGCTGTAGTGGTTAAAGTCATATGAAATCCAAAGGGCCTGGTATGGATTGTAGGGGACCAGACACGCTGCTTTTGTTTTTAATCCCTATCTTTGCTCCTTTGTATACATTCACCTTTTAGCAGGGAATGTGGACATAGATGTCTATGCATGTTGCAACCAAAATCGCCAAAAGTAGTGCAGGAACTTTTTCAAATTGATGAGGCACCACAAAGTTGGCAGTGCTCCGATATGAACACTGCCATTGCCAACAATAGGGTGCAACTTGTCATACAAATTGACTGGTCAAATCACATGACAAGTCACTTGTGTGTGAATGGGGGCTTAGTCAGGATCAGTGGCAGCCCATCCATACAGGACGCAGGGGCACCGCCCCTCCCAATCCATGCGCCTGGCCCCTAATCTACATGTAGGGCACCGGACGCATGATTTTTAATGGGGTTTTTTTTCTTTTCTTTTTTTTTGAAGCACATGATTAGAACCAAAGCTCCAATTGGCTTCAAAAAAATGTTGACTCGGGGCGCAGAGCATTGCACCCTGGGCCCATCCAGTTGTGTGACAAATTGAATGAATATTTTCTATTGTCTTCCTGATTCTCCTCCCAGCCAATCAGGAAGTGGGTCCTGAGACCCGATTGGTCAGGGAGTCTTAGGACTCCCTGGCCAATCGGGTCTCAGGACCCACTTCTTGTTTGGCTGGGAGGAGAAGCAATGGCCCCAGAGGGAGAAGCAGCAGCCCTACCTTGAATCCTTGTCATCTGCCTCATTAAAGTAAGGAGGCCTTTGATGGCCGCCTTCCCGTCCGTCCCCCACTGGGGGGAGAGGGGGTGGGGTGACCTCTTCCGCGGGGGGGTGTGGCATAGGTTTAACACCCCCCCCCCAAATATTGAGCACCAGCCGCCACTGGTCAGGATATTAATGCTAAGACAAAATGCAACCTGCATGTGCTTATTATTTTATTTACAGCTCACACATTTGCTAGAAATATGTTACACATGTAGCACCCTGGTCCTAAGCAGGACTGCTAACAAATTTAGTTTGCTTAGGTGGTAACTAACCTGGCTAATTAATAGGGGATCCACTGGTGGTTGCCCTAAGCCTGGATCTGGTGTCTCTCTCTCTTGTGTCTCTGGATGGCACTGCTGATTTTGAAATTAGAATGACAAGATCCCATTGTATCCAGGTTAGGAGTGGATATGTTGTCTCAGCCAATTAGCAGGGGTTTCTTTGGCCCCATGGCATGCTGGGAAGCAGCGCAGGGTTGGGGCTTCAGGCCGGAAGCCCAACCAAGTTGCAGAGGTTCAGCCGGATGGGGAACCAAATATTGCCAGAGGTGAAGGAGAAGCAGTTGCCATATGGGACAACCACTCCTTTTACCAGAGGTTAGCAAGGAACAAGGTCAGAGATAAAGGGGACATAGTTGCCACCAAAGGACAACCTCTCCTGTTATCAGAGGCCAGTGTATGGAAGTCTAAAGAACTACCAGAACAACCTTTTTTACTAGCTGGGGACAGTGAAGAAGTGGGAAATCTTCAGCAGAGTCAAGTCAGGGACTCAGCGGGTAGTGTGGGTGAAGCTTGAAGAGAATGCAGCGAGTTAGCTGTGGAAGAGCTCAGGGAATCCAGCGACAGCTGGGATCTGGAAGTCTGGTGAGAGACTGGGTGCTCAGTGTGAAGATCTACAGTAGAATACTGCGAAATGTGAGAGAAGATCTGCAATGGGATACTGTGAGTTATGTAAACAGATCTACATTGAAGTTTGAGAGTTCAGTTGCTATAGGAGACAGCAGTTCTACAAAATACAGTTCCAGCATCCAGCTTAAAGGCCCTCTACCTGTATAGCTGTCTGCCTATTCCTATTTTTGTCTCAGAGTCTGACAATTGCATCTGCCTAAGGGTGTCTGGGCCCTAAACCCTTTCTCCCCCAGTTCTTGTTAAGAGACAAGAAAATCTCTTTTTGCATTCATAAAGTGACTGGTGCCCAATCATTCCATTACTATACCATCACTATACCCACCATGCCTAGTAACCCACAATTTGAGGAACGATGTCAGCTCTCCCTGACTCTGCAGGTCACCACTAGGGGTCAGGGACACCGCTTCACACAATTACAGTTCTTGTGAAAAAAGTCAGTAATATGCTCATTTAGGCTAGAAAAGCAGGCTTTACAATAATGGCATAAGTTTCTTTTAGCGCAATTTGTACGGTTATATATTTATATAAATAGACCAGGCTGGTAGTCTAAGCTTTGTTTTCCTTAACAGCATCATGTTTTCTATAACAGTCATTGTCCTTGTTTGTAACTTTATACAGGCCTAATGGAGATTTCCATAACAGACCCCAATTTGCTGTCCCTAATTATATAGCCCTTTGAAATAGTACCTTTTAGTTGGTTTAGTAGGTAGCTTATAAACTTGTAATTACAACAACAACATAAAAAGAATCTAGGTTGCAGATTAGGAAGTTGTATTTCCAGCAGATGGCAGGTTCTGTTGTGCAATTAAGTAGAAGGCTTTGAAAAGATCTCTGATACTTGTCAGTCTTTTCCTTGTTGTGGATTTTTCTTGTCTTGCTCATTACAGCCGTGAAGGGTAAGACAGGCTGCTGGCCAAACCGCAAATGCGGCACATGTTGTCCTTTGTGAGAGCTGTACAGTATGCTGTGATTGCCATTGCCTTTGCGGATATGAAAGTACCACTTATGTCAGCAAATTACCACTGTGTCATATTTACTTGTATGTTAGACAGCTTGTGGTCACCTGTCAGGTTCAGCCCCCACTTTTATCTCTTGAACACCTGTACAAGGCCTCGCCACAGACAGTGAGCAAAGTTGTTGTCATTTAAGTCAAACTTTCTCCCTTAATAACACAATGAGGAGCTGCCACGGTATTAGCATTATGCAGCAATTACTAACACAAGGAAAGAAACACAAGCTACATGTGTGGTATGGCATTCAGAGTTTAAGTCATCATTGCTTTCAGATTTATGCCTCATTTAATCTCCTTACAGTAGCCTGCATCATATTTCAACATTGAATAGGAGAAGTGTGACTCCAGTTGACAGCTTGTAGGTTTTTCTTTTCTTTATCTTTCTTTGTAAAATGTAACAGAGGGCCACAAAACACCTGAAGATGTAGATATAATCGTGTGAAAAAAACAAAATATATATATATATATATATATATATATATATATATATATATATATATATACACATATACACACACACACACCGTATCTCACAAAATTGAGTACACCCCTCACATTTTTGTAAGTATTTTATTATATTTTTTCATGTGACAACACTGAAGAATTGACACTTTGCTACAATGTAAAGTAGTGAGTGTACAGCTTGTATAACAGTGTAAATTTGCTGTCCCTTCAAAATAACTCAACACACATTCATTAATGTCTAAACCGCTGACAACAAAACTGAGTACACCCCTAAGTCAAAATGTCCAAATTGGGCCCAATTAGCCATTTTCCCTCCCCTGTGTCATGTGACCCAAACAGGCCTTGCCATGGTTGACCAAAGAAGTTGAGAGCACATGCTCAGCGTCATATCCAGATGTTGTCTTTGGGAAATAGACATATGAGTGCTGCCAACATTGCTGCAGAGGTTGAAGGGGTGGGGGGTCAGCCTGTCAGTGCTCAGACCATATGCTGCACACTGCATCAAATTGGTTTGTATGGATGTCGTCCCAGAAGAAGCCTCTTCTAAAGATTATGCACAAGAAAGCCCATAAGCAGTTTACTGAAGACAAGCAAACGAAGGACATGGATTACTGGAACCATATCCTGTGGTCTGATAAGACCAAGATAAACTTATTTGGTTCAGATGGTGTCAAGCATGTGTGGTGGCAACCAGGTGAGGAGTACAAAGACAAGTGTGTCTTGCCTACAGTCAAGCATGGTGGTGGGAGTGTCATGGTCTGGGGCTGCATGAGTGCTGCCAGCACTGGGGAGCTACAGTTCATTGAAGGCCAACATGTACTGTGACATACTGAAGCAGAGCATGATCTCCTCCGTTCGGAGACTGGACCGCAGGGCAGTATTCTAACATAACGACCCCAAACACACCTCCAAGATGACCACTACCTTGCTAAAGAAGCTGAGGGTAAAGGCAATGGACTGGCCAAGCATATCTCCAGACCTAAACCCTATTGAGCATCTGTGAGGCGTCCTCAAATTGAAGATGGAGGAGCACAAGGTCTCTAACATCCACCAGCTCCGCAATGTCATCATGGAGGAGTGGAAGAGGACTCCAGTGGCAACCTGTGAAGCTCTGGTGAAGTCCATGTTCAAGAGGGTTAAGGCAGTGCTGGAAAATAATGGTGGCCACACAAAATATTGACACTTTGGGCCCAATTTGGACATTTTCACTTAGGGGTGGTACTCACTTTTGTTGCCAGCGCTTTAGACATGAATGGCTGTGTGTTGAGTTATTTTAAGGGGACCGCAAATTTACACTGTTATATAAGCTTTACACTCACTACTTTACATTGTAGCAAAGTGTAATTTCTTCAGTGTTGTCACATGAAAAGATAGAATAAAATATTTACAAAAATGTGAGGGGTGTACTTTTGTGACATACTGTACAGTGGAACCTCGGATTGCGAGTAACGCCCTTAACGAGCGTTTATGTAGCCTTTTTGCATGCAATACCGCATGTGGCCAGGTTTTTTGGGAGCGCTGGTGAGCCTCGGAGGCGGCCGGAAATTCTCGAAATTCCTCGGAAATATCAAAAGTGTAAACACTTTCCGAGCATTGCCAAGGAGCCCCTGGAACTGTGGCCATATACAGTACCGCATAGACAAGCAGTGACTGTGGAATGAATTAACCGACTTTCCATCGTATCCTATGGGGAAACATGCTTTGATATACGAGTGCTTTGGATTACAAGCATTCTGGAACGGATTATGCTCGTAATCCAAAGTTCCACTGTATATGGTTTGGGACTCAGGGGTGCATGAACAAGAACCTTCATGGCATGTATGTCAAAGTGACTCTGTGATCACTTTAAGGGCCTGCTCACACCAGCAGCAAGCAGTGTCAAAATGCAGCTGTTGGTATGCAGTGTGAAGTCAGTGGCACTGATGCACTGTCAACAGTGCATCACACGTTTACTGTTTTGTGTGAACTTTAATGAAATGTCATGAAGTGACATTTCATTAACTTCTATTGGCCACAGCATAGTGTATTTTTGTTGGATTATGTCGCACCACATTTTGGTAAAAAAAATTACTATACTTTCTTTCATTGCACACCACTGCATAGAGGTAGTGTGAACTGGCAAGATCGGGAACAATGTTATTTGCCTTTGGGACTGAATTAGGCAAAACTGCCCTCACAGTATCAACGCACCTGGTGGGAATAGGCCCTAAAAGTGCTGAACAAGCAACAGATATGGAAGGCAAGCATCTAGAGTTGCCTGCATGTACAGATACTTATAAAGTGCCCCAGAATTCCATAAACCTAGGGAGCTCTATTATATGATTCTTATCCTGCTACTTTGGACAGGAGCTTGTCATTGCTCTCCACCGCCTCCACTATTGGCCCATAACCATGATGGCCAACTTTAATATTGAAAGTTTGGGAGGCTGGAGTGGATAAGCTTCTCATCACCAGAAGCTGAATCTTCACCTTGCAACACCCACATTGTTTCCTGAAAGTTCTACCTTTACAGAGTCTAAAAATAAGGATAGCTTAAAGATTGCATTTGATTTAAATTCTTCCCTACCATGTGATGGGACTTGTTTATATTTTGTTTACAGAATACATTTGTAATCTCTATTGGATAGCTAGGGCTGTGAGCATTGTGTGCCTGCAGCATCCATACTATGTCCCTTGCATCCAAGCATATTTACAGCACTACTCATTATACAGAAATATTGTCTATATAAAGGATCCTTTTATACTCTGCTGTTGGGAGCACAGCCACATTAGCAGTCAGTATCTCAGCGCATGTTCTTGTTGCTACCTCTTTGTAATGGAGAAATATTCTCCTCAATAAAGCTTTTTCTCCCATTGTGGAAAGATTAAAATTGTACCCTTCATGACATTTGTAAACATTGACTTTTTGAACCAGACCTATAATTTAGTTGCATACAAGTTCTTTTTTTGTTTCTGAGTGCTATGTCTGTAGCAGGAGATCTGCAAGAAAATGTTCTGTTTCCTTATTTGAGTTATTTATTAATTGTACATGACAGGAGAGAATTTTGCAATGCTACAGGAGTCCATGATTTGTCATTTCATGAATCTCAGTAGTCAATGTTATGTATAGCAAATAAAGAAATAAGTAATCTGAAAGTTAACTGTACTGCACCACAGGGAATATTGGGGTTATGTTAATCACATAGGATTTAGATCAAATGACAAGTATAAAAATCAATTTTTAATGGCATGTTGTTGACTTTCTTAAAAAGTGGTGACAGTGATGCATTATGTCTAAGTGACATATTGACATTATCAATTATATGTTATTAAACAGTTCAGCTAACTGAATGATTTACCATGTGTTTAACTGCCTTTTTCAATTAAAGACAGCAAAGGCAGGGGGACCAAGCAGAATAGCGCAAGCCATATATTTTCCCTTGTTAACACTGGTGCTGCTGACATGCAAGTGATGAGAGAGTTAGCCTTTAGCTCCGGGCTGTAATGGACAAGTTCTTAAAGGCCTAGAAAGTGATTAATGGTTAGTAGCTGGGGTTAGAGCACAAAGCTGCCTGTCTTTTTTTTTTTTTTCTTTCTTCATTTTGCATGCCCTTGAATTCTATTCCTGACAACAGCCTGTACATTTGGGAGGTGTTCTAACATCATAGTTAAAATTCTGGTGCCATTTGTTTGTATTGGTCTCTTTGCTTGCCCAGAATGAACCTGTGTTATTATTCAGATATAAGCTTGGCTTCTAAAAGGGATTATCCAAAGCCTCATTAGTGTACTGATCAGAACCCAAACTGCTGAACTTACATGACATTTCAGGCCCATGGGACAGCATGACCTCCGTGCCTTTCTTCCTTTACTTTGTACACAAAGGTAGATGTGTTATAAGGGGTTAAGTGCAGCCAATCAAGCAGTGAGCCTCTTTAATGAAGCCAGGCATTGAAATTAGCACATATTTTAAATTCAGTGAACCCTGCTGTCATTTGCATTTTTCTCTTGTATTGCTTAAAGCTTGTACTGAGGCTACAAGATTTGTTGATTGTGGAAGCATGGTGCTTCCATTCCTCCAAAGACTTACAGGTGTCAGTAATACCATCAAGGATGAAGACAAACACCCATGATAGTGTGTGTGGGTTTCTCTTTTGACCCAGGTCCATTAACACTGTGAAACAGATCATGTAAAGTTTGTACATACAATGCATAGCAGATAAAATGTATTCTGGAAGCTGCCTGATAGCGTATTTAATTATTTGGTATTTGTTACCATATTTACAAATGTGAATGAACAGTCAGCGGTTTAGTATTCTGCTTTAAAACTTTGCCTGAGGCAAAATATAGTTTACCAACTCTGGATCAGAGCAATAATAGATAGTATGCAATCTATCGCATGCCATGAATTCTAAGGGGACCTTGATATTTTTAGGAAAGCCCTTGATCGCTTTAGTGCATTTGTATACTGTATCACCGTTGAATTCCTCTTAACCCAGACAAAGCTAACCGCTTTGTGCAAAGGCGTAACTAGAACCTTCAGGGCCCCGGTGCAAGAAATTATGAAGGGCCCCTCTGGCCAGGGCCCTCCCTCTTCCCACTGATCCTGGGGCCCTTTACACCCATAGCGGATCTCTTTATTACGTTACCGCAGCGGCACCCTTTCACAAGTTCTGCAGCGGGGCCCCCTTTCTGCCATCTTCAGGCGTCCCCATGAAATGCCAGGGCTCGGTCGCAATTGCAACCTTGGCAAATCTGATAGTTCCCTTACTGGTGTCAGTAGTTTTTAATTTTATTATTTTTTTTACCATTTCATTTTATTTCTTTTACAATTTTATTTTTATTATTTTTTTAGGAGCCCTGTTCGGGGGTTTTGAGATATCAGGGGTCTAAACAAACCTCAGCCCTCAATCTCCATCTGTGTAGCCTCAGCTGTACATAATGAATGGACATGAATAGTTGTGTACCAAGCCTCCCATTCATTCAGAAACTGAAGTATAGTAAAAACAGTTTACTGTGCTTCTGTTATGAATGAACCAATTGGTACCAATCACTGATTCTGTCCATTCATAAAAGGAATGTGCCGGTAAATGACAATTTTACCGACCTATTCCCATCTCTCCATCATGACAGCAGCTCTGTGGGATGGATCATGGAAGCACACAGGGACCCTGAGAACAGCAAAAGACAAGTAAACTGGATAGGAGGGGTGACGGGGGCAGCATATAGAGGAACCAATCTCCTGCATTAGGAGAAAAATGACGGAGATTCGCTCCTCTAAACGCCGCCCCACCATCTCTCCTATCCAGGTGTACAAGGGAGGCACACGGGCCCCCTGGAGCATGGGGCCAGGTTGCAATTGCAACCTATGTAGTTACGCCCCTGGCTTTGTGCTCAGTGCTTAACCCCTTCATGAAAAGGAATCCTAAAACAAATCCTAAAGCCTGAACACAGTATTGCAATTTTGACATGTAAACTGTACATATCACAACTACTTAGTGCAGGGCTTGACAAATTGGCTTTGAATCTAGGAGCCAACTAAAAAAGTTAGGAGACAGTTTTTTCAACTAACATAACTTTATTTTCAATGACAAAACACCTTCTCTTATGTAGCCCTGATGTGTATCTTTACAGATGCAGGACACAGGGTACTCACCCTGTGCCACCCCCACCCTCACCCTCGCCATTACAAGAGCGCACTCTCTCTCATTTAAATACCATTAATTCATTCCCTCCACTTTCTAAGGTGCCCTGCACAATGTCATGATATGGGAAGATAGTGAACCGCACACCTGCCTCTGAATCCAGGAGAGATGTTGCTGTGGCACTGCCGCTGATGCCCACCTTCTCTCTTTGAAGCTCTCGGATTCAAACGCCGCACACGTGCTGTTCACCTACCCCAGTGCCATGATGCTGAGCTCATCACCATGGCTACAGGGAAGAAAGTGCATGTGCAGTGTTTGAATGTGAGGGCGGAGGTGAGCAACCACAGCTAGTCCTTCATAGAAATGTCCTAGGGAAGGCCAGGGAATTCAGCTAGGGAGGGGTACATAATTTAATATTGTTCATAGGAGCATGGTTGTTTTTATCTACAGGGCAGATTTTTTTGTAAAGTGGACTGACCCTTGAAGTAAAAAGTACACCCTGACCCCACTAGACCTGGGGTCTACAGGGTGCCTTAGAGATGATTTGTAAACCATGATCTGTAAACTCCTGAGCCCCCTTGGCTGTGCTGCAAATTTTATCATAAAGGTGAACAAGCCCTTTAAGCCTGAACATATAACAATTCTTCCACAAGCCCATTTATGACCGGTACTTTTTAAGGCAGAGAAGTTGTGAGGATTATATGCAGTATATGGACACATCCATGGCTGCCAGTAAAGTGCCAGCTCTTAGCACACATACAAGACTACAAATGTTATTCAAGCGCCAAAGCTGTAGAACTCACCCCAAAATAGACAATTCCACCTGCCCTCTGCTCGCCCCTAGGCTCTGCCACAACCAGAAAGCTGACTCTCCACCCCATGAAAACTATTGTCCAATAACAGCATCACGACTGCATTCCACAACTCGCGCCAGCCAGAAGCGAACCAATCACAACACTGTCACTTTCTATTTTCCGACAGGCATCCAATTGTGTTATGGAATGCGTGGTCTGTTTGGATGCCAAACTTTGCGAAGGAGCCGCCAGACCAAGCTCCCCTTCTGTGGACTGAGCGAATGTCCCCGGCGGGGGCCGCCAGTGTAGGCGGTGATAGCTTGAGCTGCACGTGACTAGAAGGGCAGAAGGAGTAACAGAGCGTGCTGTGGTGCCCACCCTCTCTTATATGCTCTATTCCCTGTGGGATCTGGGACTGTGCTGTGCGCGGCTGGGTGACCTATGTCGTTGGCGGCGGTGGCCAACAGTGAATGGGCTGACAAAAGCCCAGACACCAGGGTGCAATTTCTAGGTGCTGTTTCTAGTCGCAATTGCGACCTGTCACCTGGGATTTTTCGAGGCCTGACTTAGTGGATTATACCTTGTTTATTTCAGGACGAATTGTGATTTCTTTTGGGGGAAGATGGTAATGTATATCTCCTGATTTTGTTCACCCTTTTTTTTTTTTTTTACATTTTTCTCCTTTAGCAGGGGAAAAAGATAGTGTATTTTTGTATTTTTTTCTCCATTCAAGAAGAGAAAAAAAAACACGGGTAGGTTGCACTGTAAAAAGTAATTGGAGGCTATCACAGTGATCAGGCTTTCTAGTCCACAATCCTTAGTATGGGACCCAGGGCACTTGGTGAGAGCCCAGTCCCTGTGCTGGAAGCACACTGTGCAGTTCAATCCCAGAACAAACACATGTATGCATAGACTGTTATTAGCCTCATGGAAGAAGGCCCTCTTCTATGAGGGCACGTATATGTGTACATGTAGCGGTAAGGAGATAAATATATGTTCTCATTGAATAGATATTAAAATATAACTAAAGGTATAACTTTTTTTATTTCAGATAGATACCGTAAGGTATGATTTTAACCACTGGCAGTTTTTTTTTGCCATCTGTGTTCCATTGACACCAGGATATCAACAGAACTAGTGTCCTTTTGGAAGATTTCCCTTCTATTTCTGTTTTGGTGATGAATTTTCTATAATAAGTAAGGATTGATAAAAACAGCAGGAATCTGATGACCATAAATCTCTCTGGTCCAATGAAGCTACAGGAGCACCAACTCACCCTGAATTGGGTGGAGTTCCCCTTAAATTAGAACAATGCCAGTTGCCAAGGAAAAAAGAGAGAGGGTAAGAGACCCCACAGAAGTCCTTATCTCAACAGAGGACGAGGGAACAGACTGTGGTTTTCTCCTCAAACTTTATTCAAATAGATTCAAAATACATGAAAAGGCATAAACAATAGGTGATGGCAGTATCAGTTGGTAGCTGCTCACTGAGAAGTGAAGCACTGGAATCCACGATGGGCCGTCCGGTCATTCACTTCCAGTTTTTGGTTCACTTCTGGTAGATGGTGGTGTAATGGGGCTGTGGGTGGTGGGTAGCCCTGACATGGTCAGGATAGCAGGCATGTGTGGGCGCTAACACAACACGTTTTATCCACTTGCTTTGTGGGTTTCATCAGGGTGGAGAGACTACTAAATCCCTGTCCTTTAAAAAGCATCAAGGATGACCCCCAGAGGGCATATCTGGTGACATCACTTCCAGCCGTGTCGCAGTCATCTTAACCCCTTCAGGGGTCCGGGATGGTGTGTATGTAGAGACATTTCACTTTATCGCCCTTGTTTAGTCTGTACTGCTCTATTCCTTTGTTTTTCCTCCCTTCATTGTGTTAAGTAACTATTGAGCAATTCTTTCCATACCAGTTTGAATGTTGTTTTCTACATGGTTATATTGATGTACAATCAGGTTGGTAATTCCCTTGGGGGATACCTAATTGACAGTCATATTTGTACAGAAAAACTAAGTTGAATTGCAAAATTTAAAATGACCACAAGATGGCGATAAAGTGAAATGACTCCACACACACACACACACACACACACACCATCCCGGACCACCGAAGGGGTTAAGATGACTGTGACACGGCCAAAAGCGATGTCACCGGATATGCCCTCTGGGGGTTATCCTTGAGCCTTTTTAAAGGACAGGGATTTGGTGTCACTTCACCCTGATGAAACCCACAAAGCAAGTGTTAGCACCCACACATGCCCGCTATCCTGACCATGTCGGGGCTAAACACCACCCTACAGCCCCATTAAACCACTGTCTACCGGAAGTGAACCGGAAACTGAAAGTGAACGGCTGGACTGCCCATCTTGGATTCCAGTGCTTCACTTCTTAGTGAGCAGCAACCTACTGATACTGCCAGGAGAACAAGAAACACAGCACCAAGTAAGAGTGGTAAAGCAGTCTTATGCAGCAACGGAACATACCCTTGCAAATAGAGAGCCTAGAGGTCATGGCTGATACTCAACGTGTGCCATAGGGAATTTCCAGAACCCTCTCTGACCCTATAAATTTCTTAAATTATTGCACTGTTGGTTTGCTGGCTGACCCACTTAGATTAAGATGTGTTGATGTACACTGTATTAGCATGGCTATGATCCCAGGCATGTGTTTTTAAACCAGACAATGTTGTCTCTTTTTTAGGACCATTTTGCAATCACCTATTGTTTATGCCTTTTCATGTATTTTGAATCTATTTGAATAAAGTTTGATTGAGGAGAAAAACACAGTCTGTTCCCTTATCCTCTGCTGAGGTAAGGACTTCTTTGGGGTCTCTTTCCCTCTCCCTTTTTCCTTGAAGAAATTTCTATACCATTATCACGAGTGTGGAAGTGACACAAGACAAGTAGGAGGCTAAATTGCATACCACAATAAAAACCTGACAGTTTTGCCTCTTCTTCAGCTCCCCTCCTGAATGCACCCTTGGTGGGTTTTTTATTTCTGCCTGTAAAATCTCTTATTTTAATGCGTCTCTAAACGCCAATGTGTGCATGGAACAT
Organism: Glandirana rugosa; assembly: GCA_018402905.1. Taxonomy (NCBI): domain Eukaryota; kingdom Metazoa; phylum Chordata; class Amphibia; order Anura; family Ranidae; genus Glandirana; species Glandirana rugosa. The sequence goes on along the minus strand of BLSH010054794.1, from coordinate 558,849 downwards.
AGGCTTACAGAGATGTGCTTTTACAGCCTAAAAAAAAGCTCAGCGTCTGTAACAGCAGCAGTTTTTAAACTCTGTCAAGTACCTGGGTGTCATTGAACCGGGGTGTTCCTGGTCTCACAGCTTCAGCCTTACCTGTTGTGCCATGGGGGAGCTCTAGAGTTTTGCAATGTTCTCCCAGCTTGATGCACTACCTTGAACTCACTAGCCCCACCTGCTGCAAGCTGCGGACAATGTTTAATCAAGCAGGCCATAAATAGCAGCACTTCTTATTACTTAGTGGCCGTTTTGTTGGACTGTTTTGATTGCCTGTAATTCTGATTCCTGTGTATGAACTTATGCCTGAAACCTTGACTATTATCCAGCCTGCTGATTTGGAACTTCACCGTCAGCTCGTGTATGACCTCTGCCTGCCTGACCACTCTCCGGATACCGATTTTGTAACACTTTACCTGATCTGTTGCCAACCTGACCTGTCCGACTACACTTTCACCTGAATGCTCATCGCTCATGTTCCACTAAGGACACTACCTACCACAGGTACCTTACATTACAAATGGGACATAATGACAGTGGACCCTGCTGAAATCGTTCAGGCGATTTCAGGTCAAGGACAATTGATTGGAGCTCATGAACAGCATCTTGCTTCTCTGGACGCTAAGCTAGATGAACTTTGTGCCATGCTTAAGTCTTGTCTGCCTGGTTCCCCTGCATCTGTCCAGACTCCAGCTCCCACTCTTGCTCCAATCCAGCCTGCCTCTTCAGTGCCAAACAATCTTCCATTACCTGTAAAATTTAGTGATGATAAAGAGGACTGCAGAGGTTTTTTAAACGTTTGCCGTTTGCATTTCTGACACAACCCTGGGACTGTTAGCACTTGTTCTGCCAAAGTGACTTTTATAATCTCTTGATTAAAGGGGAAGACCCTGGCATGGGCCTCTCCTTACCTGGAACGCAATGATCCTGTGCTGCAAGACGCTGATAAATTTCTTGCTTCTCTCCAGACTGTATTTGGCAAACCAGATAGAGCTTCTGCAGCTGAGTGCTCACTTTTGGACATACAGCAAGGTACCAGGATTGTGGTACAGTATGCTATTGAGTTCCATACCCTGGCTGCTGAGACTAAATGGGACTCAGGCATTACGTGCAGCTTTCCAAAAAGGTCTTAAAGATTGCATAAAGGACAAATTAGTCTATAAAGTTTCCCCAGAAGACCTTGAGAAATTCATAGAGCTGTGTGTCCGTCTGGATGTCTGGTATGAAAGGTGCCAGGAGAGACTTATAACTCACAAGTTTCCTAGACCAGTTTACTGTTTAGCCCCGAACTTCCAAGCACCACCTCAGCCTGAACCCGAAACTTCAGTTGAATCTAAGACACCTATGGAACCCATGAAAGTCCGCTGTCTCCACTGAACAGAAAAACAAAGGAGGCGTGCTTTGGGCCTATGCCTGTACTGTGAACTTAAAGGACATTTGTTATCTGTTAGCCCTTCCCTTCCAGTAAAAAGGCAGGGTCTAACCCATGTTGGGGGAGCCGGGTTAGACCTTACAAGTATTTCCTCGAAGACCAAGATAACTGTACCCGCGATCCTCCATTTAGCCTCTAAACTTGTCTCCTGTTGTAATGAACCTGTAGTACAATTCATGTCCTGTCTGCTTACCTCTTTGGCTGTCATCACCTGTGTGCTAAGTAATCTTCCTGCTGTAGAACTCCACCCCAGTCTCCAATTAAGGAAACCCTATTTAAGACAATGTGCTGCAAGCCTCGTTGCTTGTGGTAGGCTTGTGTGGTTGCTTCTGCGTGTGCTCTTCGTTTGTTTCAGTGTACCGATCTCGACTTGTTCTTTGACCTTCCTTGTCTGCTAGTGTCCCCGACCTTGGCGTGCCTCCTGTTTCTGTCTGCTTGTAGCCCTAACCCCTGGCTCTCCCATTGGCCATATCTGGATATCTTGCACTGCTACTTTCTCCCTCCATTTCACCAGTAGTCTGCCATGAGCCTAAGCTGGGGGACGCTGGGGGCCACGACCTGGATCCAGTTGCAGTCAAGTCCATCCTCACCACTCCGTGCCCTGGGGAAACCTATGCTTTAGCTCTCTGTGCAATCTGTGTCAGGGTCCCAGCAGTCCCGCTTCCCTGCACCATCCTGATCTCTAGTCCCAGCAGTCAGCTCAGGGTTCACAACCTTAGCGTTGCACTTCGCACTTCAGCGGTGCGATTCGCACCCCAGCAGGGTGCATCTGTCACCTGACCCCAGGTGTCCTGACAGTTTGGTCAGCCATGGACCCGACCCGACTGATGTACCGCTACCCGCCGATGATTCGCTACAGGGCATAGTCCACAGACTTGTGAACCAGGAGTATAATCAGACCCAGGTGATAGGATTCCTGCAGGATCTGGCTTCCCACTTTTGAGCAGCTTCAGTCCTCCTTAGGACCTCCGCTTCAACAACCTCAACTGCAACCTGCTGCCATATCTGTTACAGTCATGCCCGCAGCCGCAAACCTTTTGCAGTTACCGGCTCCGTCCCATTACACTGGGGACTCCAAGTCCTGCAGGGGGTTCCTCAGCCAGTGCACCATTCATTTTGAGCTTCAGCCTCAAAAATTCCTATCTGATCGGGCGAAGGTGGCCTACATTATTTCTCTCCTGTCTGGCGAGGCTTTAGCCTGGGTTCCCCCTCTGTGGGAGAAGAGTGACCCCGTGCTTTCTAGTCCATCTAGTTTCTTGAGCGGCCTTTTACACCTCTGCAGGAGTCTTTTTCTGTAGAACCATGTCCACTGATCTGGACAACGTGATCTCCCTGTGTAACCAGATCGACATTCTCTTCCAGGATAGGACCCTAGAAAAGAGACACCAGCACCCCTTGGCCCCTAGTCAGCCTGAGTTCCCCTCTCTGTGACCCATGGAGCATCCCCTGCCAGCTGAGGAACCTATGCAGCTGGGCCGGACCAGGCTATCTCCCGAGGAACGTGCTAGGCACAGAACTCTTAACCTGTATCTCTACTGTGGGGGCAAAGGTAATTTTTGTGACACTTGCTCGCTGCGTCCGGGAAACGCTCGGGTCTAATACATCTGGAAGGTGGAGTATTGGACCCAGAAATATCACCTTCACGTCTACTTATGTCGGTGTTCCTGCATGTCGGCGCTTCTCCTCACTCGGTCTTGGCATATTTGGATTGCGGAGCTGCCAGCAACTTTATGGACTGGAATAATGCATCCTCCTTGAAGCTTACCCTTTCGCCCCTCGCCACTCCGTTAGTGGTCTCGGCGATCCGAGGGCCTATCTGCTTCCAGACCCTTCCAGTTAAGATGTCGATTGGAGTACTCCACCAGGAGGAGATATCTTTCCTTGTCCTTCCTAAGGCCTCAACCCCCATCGTATTGGGCCTTCCCTGGTTATAGCTCCATTCCCCACACAATGAGTGGACTTTTGGGCATATACTGGCTTGGGGTTCCTCCTGTTTCTCATCCTGCCTACTCAAGGTAGCTCCCAAAGAGAGACTTCCTGTTGCCACCACCTCAGTTTCTTCTGCTCTTCCTGCTGCATATAGTGATTTCCAAGATGTCTTCTGCAAGAAATCAGCTGAGGTGCTTCCTCCATGCACGTCCTTTGACTGTGCCATTGACCTTTTTCCTGGATCGACTCTGCCCAGGGGCCGTACCTACCCCCCTGTCCATTTCAGAGACTCAGACCATGTCGGAGTATGTTGCTGAAAATCTAGAGAAGTGGTTCATTTGGAAATCCTCAACGCCTGCGGGAGTGGGGTTCTTTTTTGTTGCCAAAAAAAATGGTACTTTAAGACCCTGCATTGGCTATTGAGGTTTAAACGCGGTGACAATAAAAAATCGTTACCCCTCACATTTAGTATCTGAACTATTCGACAGGTTGAAAGGTGCCTCATTTTTACCAAGTTGGATCTCAGGGGTGTATACAATCTGATCCGGATAAAGGAAGGTGACGAATGGAAAACCACGTTTAACACTAGAGATGGGCATTACGAGTACTTGGTTATGCCTTTTGGTCTGTGTAATGCCCCAGCTGTGTTCCAAAACGTTGTCAACAAAATCTTCAGGGATCTACTGTATCAATTTGTTGTCATTTACCTAGATTACATTCTCATCTTTTCAGAGAATCTGCTTGTCCACAGAAACCATGTCCGGATTATACTTCAGTGCCTTAGAGAAAATAATCTGTATGCCAAGCTGGAGAAATGCTCTTTCGAAAGTTTTGAGGTTCTGTTTCTGGGATACTTTGTCTCTAGCTTGGGTCCTTGTACGGATCCTGGGAAGGTCTCAGCCATTACCAACTGGTCCCTTCCCGCCAGCCTCAAGGCCACACAGCACTTTCTCGGGTTCACAAATTATTATAGGCATTTTATTAGGAGTTACTCTTCCATTGCTGTGCCTATTATCACCTTGACCAAGAAAGGTGTGAATGCTAAGGAGTGGCCCTCTGAAGCTACCTCTGCATTTCATTAATTTTAACAAGCCTTTGTTTATTGACCTTTCTTGAGGATAGGAAATTCTGAGGATCCATTTTCCATTGAAGTGGACGCTTCTTCAACTGGGGTGGGAGCTGTGCTTCATCAATCCATTGAGAAAAATCTTCAACCATGTGCGTTTTTCTCCAAGAAATTTTCTCAGGCAGAGAAAAATGATGCCATTGGGGATCAGGAGCTTCTTGCCATTAAATTGGTGTTCGAGTAGTGGTGTCATCTCTTGGAAGTCTCCCCTCACTCTATAACTATCTTCACAGATCATAAAAATCTCTAGTACCTCCAGCATGCCAAACGACTGAATCCCGGACAGGCCAGGTGGAGTCTTTTCTTTTCTCGTTTCAATTTCATGTTTTTAGGTTTTTTTTTTGTTTTTTTAAATCAAAACTTTTTTATTGTTCACATATGAAAAATTTTACTTCAGACATAGAGTGAAATCAGAAATGTCTTACATTAAATATCCTGACCGATCGATCACATTGTAATACATTCCATAGCATACAGAGCTTTTCATTTGCACCCGTCCTTTAAGGACTCCTAGTATTCAGAAAGTCTATGCAATTTAGCACATAAAGAAGTAAAGAAAACTCAAATAAAAAACGAAAGGGTTATCCTAACCCAACCTTTAAGAGTGTGACCTCCTGCTCCCCCCCCCCCCAATCAGTTACATTTGCAATAGTCTGTTGAGGACCATCCTAGGCAGAGCCAAACTCAGCTCCTCAAGCCAGGGCTGCCAGATAAGGTCAAATGTATGTGATGCGTTTCTGTGGCGGTACACTAGCTGCTCCCTAATTAAGAGGGTGTTTACATATGCAATCCACTGTGCTTTAGATGGCACTGTAACTGCCATCCAGTGCCGAACTATTAATTTTCTGGCCAAATATAACAGTCTGGTGATCATAAAATAGGTCCCCCTCGTGAACATCTCTATATCAGTTGCGCCCAGTAGGCATATAGCAGGTGCCCATGTGATAGATATTTGTGTCAGGTCGCTAATACATTTAGAGATCTCCGCCCAGTAACGCTGAAGTTTCGGACACCTCCATATCATATGTATGAAATCTCCAATGTGTGCTTTACATTTGGGACATAGAGGGGAGTCCCTAAGGCCCCATTTATGTAGTTGCCCCAGCGTCCTATAGGCTCTATGGACAATAAAAAGTTGTGAAAGCCTATGTGAGGCCGAAACAGCAGGAATCGATGCCAACGCATGTCCCACTGCTCTCCATCAATGTCCCCAATGTTGGCTACCCATTTAGCCTTACATTTAAGGGAGGCATGATCCTGTATAGCAGATAACAACCCTGCATAGTTTTTAGAGATCAGCCCCTTTTGGTCTGTGGCTCTCAGTACTTCTAGCAGCATCCGAAAGTCAGATACCTCCAAGGTGTCTGAAAAGCATGTCTGAATTGGAGGTATTGAAAGAACCCCCTTGCCGTCAATGAAAATTCTGCACACATTTGAGCATACGTTTTCAATGTATTTCCTGCAAAGACCTGTTGCAAAAACCAGATCCCCTTTTGTTTCCAGTTATTGAAGCCCTCCAGTTTGTCTAGCTAAGGGTACAGTGGGTTGTTCCACATTGGAGTAAAGGTTAAAGGTCCCTTAATGGACATTATTTTCTTTACCTCCCTCCACATCTTTTGAAGGAGCGATGCCGTCAGAGACGACTGAGGCAAGCCAGGCAAATCAATTTCCATATGAGAATCGGCTCTCAGGGATGGATTAGTCCTACTTTTTAATTGTATTATGGGATCTGTAGTGCCATCCAGTCCCGGCCCATCAGCTGCTGCAATTGGGATGCTAGGAAATAAGTTTTGGTATGTGGCACAGCCAGCCCCCCCATCTTTACCATATTGCAAAGTATACAAGCTAATCCTGGCCCCTTTGTTTTTCCAGATGAGGTCCCTCATCTGAGTATCTATTCTTTTGAACTATTTATTTGAGACCCACATAGGAGAATTATGTAAAATGTACAGGAGTTGTGGCGCCCAAACCATTTTTATGAGATTCACCCTCCCCACTACTGAAAGGGGCAATCTTCACCAACTGAGACATTTTTCTTTTTGTCTGTCTAGCAATGGTCCTAGGTCTGTTTGCAAATAGACTGAGGGGTCAGGGGAGACCATCACTCCTAAATATCTAAAGGAAGATGCTACTGTGATTTGGTCAGTTCCCTCTGGCAATGGGGTTGTCAGCGGGTCAAGGGGCATCAGAGTGGACTTGGACTCAATCTCATGATTATGTAGAAACCTGGTTCCTGCAACAGTCAGGCTGATGCACTGTCTAGGTCATTTGACACTCTGGTTGAGGGGCCCACCTCTGAACCTGAGCCGATCATTCCAACCTCATGCATTCTTGCCCATTCTACCACCCTGGAGTCAAAATTTCCTCCTGGCAAGACCTTCGTCCCCACTGAGCTAAGAACTAGGATCCTTCATTGGGGACATGATTCCAAGGTGGCAGGTTATGCCGGATTCCTCCAATCCTTCCTATTCATTAGTCGCCACTACTGGTGGCCTACACTTCGTCCAAATGTCAAAGATTACTTTAAAGCCTATCATGTCTGTGCCCAATCCAAATCCTCCACACAAGTTCCTGCAGGTATTCTCATTCCTTTGCCCAGTCCTAATGAACCCTGGTCTTAGATTGCCATGGACTTCATTACTGATTTCCCACCATCTGAGAAGAATACGGTCATTTGGGTGGTAATCATCTAAGATGGCCCATTTTGTTCCTCTTCCATGTCTTCCTTCTGCTCCTGCTTTGGTTCCCATTTTTGTTTGAGAAATCTTCCGCCTCCATGGGGTTACTTCCCATATTGTTTCGGACAGAGGTGTCCAATTTACATCGCGATTTTGGAGAGCCTTCTGCAAGTCCCCCAATATTGTCCTGGACTTCTCTTCCTCTTACCACCCTCAATCCACTGGACAGACTGAGAAAGTTAATCAGGAGTTAGAGGTTTTTCTCTGAACTTTGGTCTCGGCTCATCGCGATTGGTCATCTCTACTCCCGTGGGCGTATTTCTTTCACAACAATCATGTCAACGTCCGTTCTCAGAAGACACCTTTTCTTACAGTTTATGGAAAACATCCTCAGCTTCCTCTTCCTATGACCTGTTCTCTGGAAATTCCAGTTTTGGCTACAGTTCAACAATCCTTCAATTCTATTTGGGGTGATGTCCGTGATTCCCTCAGGGCGACTGCTGATAAATTTAAAGGTTATGCCGACCGTCGCAGGCGTAAGCCATCTTCTCTACAGCCTGGAGACAGTCTGGCTTTCTACCAGGAACATCAAGCTTAGGGTTCCTTCTCTGAAATTTGCCTCAAGATTCATTGGTCTGTACTCTATAAATGCTTCGTTGAATCCGGTTTGTTTTAAATTCCAGATTCCGAAAAGCCTCAAGATTTCAAACTCCTTTCATGTTTCCCTTCTGAAGCATTTAGTCCTCAATATGTTTTCTCGTTCTCTCCCTACCACAAATCCGGTCTCGGAGGGTGGTTAGGAGTACAAGGTTAGTCTGGTCCTGGACTCCCGGCTCTGTAAAGGCAGTCTGCAGTACCTTGTGCATTGGAAAGGGTTTGGTCCTGAGGAGAGGTCTTGGATACCCGCATCTGAGGTATTTGCACCTCGCCTGGTGAGGAGGTTTCATTTGAGATTACCCTCCATGCCTGGGCCTAGGTGGGGGAGGGGGAGGCCTCGTAAAAGGAGAGGTACTGTCAAGAACCTGTAGTACAATTCATTTCCTGTCTGCTTACCTTTTTGGTTGTGTCAGCTTAGAGGCCGTGCAAATCATCACCTGTTTGCTAAGTAATCTTCCCTCTGTAGAACTCCACCCTAGTCTCCAATTAAGGAACACTATTTAAGACCATGTGCTGCAAGCCTCGTTGCCGACCAATTATTGTGTGTTAGGCTTGTGTGGTTGCTGCTGCCATGTTCTTCATTTGTTTCAGTGTACTGATCTTGGCTTGTTCTTTGACCTTCCGTGTCTGCTAGCGTCCCCGATCTTTATTTGTTCTTTGACCTTCCCTGTCTGCTAGTGTCCTCAACCTTGGCGTACCTCCTGTCTGTCTGATTGTAGCCCTGATCCTTGGCTCTCCCACTGACCGTCTCTTGATATCTTGCACTGCTGCTTTCTCTCCCATTCACCTGTAGACTGCCATGAGCGTGAGTTGGGGGACCGCGACCTGGATCCAGTTGCAGCCAAGTCCATCCTCACCACCAGAGGCCCTGGTGAACACCTGCAGGCTCTTAGACTCTGCGCCCTGGGGAAATCTATGCTCTAGCTTCCTGTGTCCAGGTCCCAGCAGTCCCGCTTCCCTGCACCATCCTGATCTCTAGTTGCAATAGTCAGCGAAGGGTTCACAACCTTAGCCGTGCGCTTTGCACTTCAGCGGTGCGATTCGCACCCCAGCGGGGCACATCTGTCACCTGACCCCAGGTGACCTGACACCTGTGAAGCTTTTGTGGATTCTGGTGCCGCTGGCGTATTCCTGGATTTTGTTAAATTACATAACATCCCATTTGTTACCAAGTTTAGACCCCTGAGCATCGCCACCCTGAATGGACAACCGTTGGGAGATGGCCTTGTAAATTTTGAATCTACAACAATCACCCTTCAGGTAGGCGCACTACACAAAGAGGAAATCGTCCTGTCTCTTATTTATTCTCCACTACTGCCTGTTATCCTTGATTAGCCATGGTTACAACAACACAACCCTTCTTTTAATTGGTTAAATGGAGAATTAACCTCTTGGGGGGCCTTCCTGTTACTTGAACTGTTTCTCGACCCAAAAGACTTTCTGGTTGCCTGCTGACTTCCGTGGCCATCCCTCCTACCTTACCTCATGAATACAATGAATTTGCAGATGTATTTTGCAAGCAAAAGGCGGAGGTTTTACCTCCACATCGTTCCTTTTACTGTGCTATTGATCTGATTTCAGGAGCACCTCTTCCCAAAGGAAGGACCTATCCTCTGTCACGGCCTGAACAAAGATCCATGGAAGAATACATTAAGGATAACTTGGAGAGAGGTTTTATCCGGCCCTCCTCTTCTCCAGTAGGAGACGGTATTTTCTTTGTTGAAAAGAAAGATGGGAGTCTTTGACCATGCATAGATTATCGAGGGTTAAATCAGATCACCGTAAAAGACTCCTTCCCTTTGCCACTTATTCTAGAATTATTTAATGTGCTTAAGGGAGCCCTTATCTTCACTAAGCTGGACCTCTGAGGGGCTTATAATCTGATTCAAATTAGAGAGGGAGATGAGTGGAAGACAGCATTCAACACCCGGAGTGGACATTTCGAGTATCTGGTTATGCCATTCGGACTCTGTAACACCCCTGCTGTCTTCCAACGTTTCATGAATGACATTTTCATTATTTCAGCAACCATTTTGTGATTATCTACTTGGGTGACATCTTAATCTTTTCCAAGACTCATCTAGAGCACGTCACACACATAAAGCAGGTATAACAGTGACTGAGAGAAAAACACCTTTACGCTAAGATTGAGAAATGCAGCTTTCATCAAAACCGCATACCTTTCCTTGGATACATTATAAGTGCTGTCGGTTTCCAAATGGAAACCGGGGCCGTAGCCTACAGTATCTGGTCCATTGGAAGGGATATCCCGTCACAGACCGTTCCTGGGTTGCAGCCAAAGATTTGCATGCCCCCGCTCTTATTCAAGACTTCTATGCCTCCTTTCCCACTAAACCCCACTAGGCCCCTGTAGGGTTCTACTGGGGAGGGAGCCCTGTCATGTCAATGATGCCTGGGTGTCATTGAACTGGGATGTTCCTGGTCTCACAGCTGCAGCCTTACTACTTGTGCCACAGGGGAGCTCTAGAGTTTTCGCAATGTTCTCCCAGCTTGATTCACTACCTTGGACTCACTAGCCCCACCTGCTGCGGACAATGTTTAATAAAGCAGCCCATAAATAGCAGCACTTCCTGTTACTTAGTGGCAGTTTGTTGGACTTGCTCCCTGGGTGTTTTGATTGCCTGTAATTCTGATTCCCGTGTATGAACTTCTGATTGAACCGTTGACTACTCTCCAGCCTGCTGATTTGGTACTTCACCGCCAGCTCGTGTATGACCTCTGCCCACCTGACCACTCTCTGGATACCGATTTTGTACCGCTTTGCCTGATCTGTTGCCGACCTGACCTGTCCGACTTCGCTTTCACCTGAATCCTCAGAGGTCAAGTTCCACTTCAGAACACTACCTATCACAGGTACCTTACATACTCTATGTGCATGAGGCTTAAAGTTTCATAATGGGTTACAATTACAAGTATTTAAAGCATAACTCCGGGAAAAAAAAACGTGTTTCCATGTCCTTATTGCTGATCTCCTACCGTCACCAACTATGCCATCCATGTTGTTCTAAAGTCTGTAGTTCCTCTGTAGTAGCCAGATGATTTTGCTGAAAAGCTGTTAATCTCCAGTGATTCTTTGTTTGTAAGACCTCTGGCTGCTATTCCTCCTGTATCCTCAGCCAGTGGTCTTGTCAAATCCCACCAGTAGTTCTCTGAAAGTGAGCAGGGACATGTATTTCTGCCCTATTCGCTGTAGTGGGCGGAGGGGGCCTCACAGCCCCCGGTCTGTGCTGCCCATAGAGTTGGTGTCGTCCTCCCTCCCCCTCCTACCTGCCAGCACAACCCCCTCTCCACCTGCCGCTACCACGATAAACCTTCTCTGTCAGTGCACAGCAGGGAGAATTACCAGAGATCATCCCGCATGACAGAGCAGAGATCTTGAGTTGACAGGTGTTATATGTGAAAACACTGCTCGCCATAATGTCCCGCCACCCATGCGCTGTCTATCACAATGCCAGTATGGGAGGCGGGACATTACGACCAGCGGTGTTTTCACGTACAAGACCTGTCAGCTTGAGATCTCTGCTCTGTCATGCGGATCATCTCTGGTAATGATCCCTGCTCTGCACTGATGGACACTGATAAGCTGCACTGGTGTGACCGCACTGATGGACAATGATAAGCTGCATTGGTGTGACCGGACTGATGGGAACAGATAAGCTGCACTGGTGTGACCACACTGGTGGGCACTGGTGTGACCGCACTGATGGGCACAGATAAGCTGCACTGTTGTGACCATGCTAATGGGCACAGATAAGTGGCACTGGTGAGACCGCACTGATGGACGCTGATGAGCGGCACTGGTGTGACCGCACTGATTGACACAGATATACCGCACTAATGGGCACAGCTAAGCTGCACTGGTGTGACCGCATTGATGGGCACTGGTAAGCTGCACTGGTGGGCACTAGTGAGACTGCACTGATAAGCTGCACTAGTGTGACCGCACTGATGGACACTGATAAGTTGCACTGGTGTGACCGCACTGATGGGCACACATAAGCTGCACTGGTGTGAACGCGCTGATGGGCACTGATAAGCTGCACTGGTGAGACCGCATTGATGCGTACTGATAAGCTGCACTCATGAGACCGCACTGATGGGCACTGATAAGCTGCACTGGTGAGACCCACATTCATTGCAATTTGCAAAGCATGAAGGGTAGTGAAATTAAATGTAGTTTTATTACAGTGTAGAGAGAGGGGAAAGGATAGGATGCAATCACTTTTCTAACCGTGCCTCCTTAGCAGAATACATGCTACATTTTTTGAATTACAGAGCTGACTTCCTGAAAATTCAATCAGACTTTTCTCTTAAATGGTAAGGAATATCACAAATGTAATAACTGTTTAGTGTTTTGTGTAGGGGGGTGTGTACTAATGGGGGATTTTTTGCAAATCCCGGAGTTGCTGCCCCTTGTATCATCTTACCAAATTAATTTTTTCTACAATGTTAATTTTGGAGTAGAATTTTTCTCTTTTTTTTTTTTTTGCTGTCTGTGTATAGTTGGGGACATTTCCCTACACTTCCTGACCTAGAGAAACACAAAGAGGAAATATTCCAAAATGGGGGGACTTCCCCATTTAAACATTTCTCCCCAATAAAAGTTTCCTCTTTTCTCTCGTTCTGGGGCAACTTTAAAGGAGTTGTAAAGGCAGAAGATTTTTATCTTAATGCATTCTATGCATTAAGATAAAAAGCCTTCTGTGTGCCAGCCCCTCCCCCCCTCCCCCCCCCCCCTGTTATTTACCTGAGTCCCATCTCTCTCCAGCGATGTCCACAGTTGTAAGAGGGAGTTTGTAACTAGCTAGTGTGTTGGGATGAATGTAAAATGACTGGTATATGATGTATGGAGGCAGCTCCTCTAAGAAAAATTAGGTCCTGGTGACCCAATGGTAGAAGGAGGGGAGGGCAAGAGGGTGACACCATGGATGGTCTGATGGTGCAAATTAGAGATGACAATAAGAGGGATGTGGGGAGGAAGGGGGGGGGGGTGAAGGGACGTGAAAGACAACAATGGGCAAATGAGCAAAGGATATGTGACAACTTGGGCAAAGGATATATGGCAACAACGACTGCTATGGAGGGGGGATGGAAATGGGAGAAACAACAATAGGCAATTGTAATACTGGTCAATAATGCTGACAGAGGGTAAGTGTATAAAGGATGAATACATTTATTGAAAAAAAAAAAAAAGACAAGATCAACAGATGAGGGAAAGTCCCGGATAAAAAGAGATTAAAAAAAGCTCTAAGTAAAGGAAGTCGTAAAAGGTTAATGGATCCAATATAAAAAGGTTAAAAACAATAGTGGTGACTCACTTGGGTAGAGGTCTGGCAAATAAAGAAGGAAGGAGAGCCAATTTGTCCTCAGGAGTGGTCGTTACATTGGTGTATGTGTTGCCAAATGGAACCAAAGTGGAAGGGGAGGGGAGTGCTGGTCCACTGGCAGTCGATGGAGATGATGGCAGGTGATAGGGGATCTCAGTGGTGAATGGCTGCCTGCTGGGGTGGAGGTGTCAGCAGCACTGACATGTCGGGCTGAGGAGCCTGATGGGACTGGATGCAGTGGGTCGGTGTACAGGGGCAGACAGGAGGGGAAGATCCACTGTGACGGCGGTCAGCTGGTCAGGCGGAATGCAGTGTCGGTACTCACAAGCAGGAGCAGCAGGATTGGGACCATGTGTCAGCGAAACACTGGGGGACCCATTGCCCTGCGGTGCGCTGGTGTCTCCAGTTCCTTGATGGCCTCTGGAGGTCGCTGAGGAATGGTTTGCTTCCACGGGGAAGGAGTGGAGAGGAAGCGTGTCCACGAGTGTCTTAGCAGTCCAGAACACTCCTCCTGATTGGCTGAGACACAGCAGTGGCACCATTGGCTCCCGTGGCTGTCAATCAAAGTCAGTCAGCCAATCAGGGCAGAGAGGGGGCAGGACCAGGACGGGGCACCGTGTCTGAATGGATACACAGAGCTCTGACTCAGCTCGGGTGCCCACTATAGCAAGCTACTGGCTGAGGGGGCACTCGATAGGAGGAGGGGCCAGGAGCAGCAAGGAGGGACCCGAGAAGATGAGGATCTGGGCTGCTCTGTGCTAAACAACCTGCACATAGGAAGTAAGTAGAACATTTTTGTTATTTTATTTAAAAAAAAAAAACGAGATTTTACAATCACTTTAACATTTGGCATTTTCACTCAATTTCTTTCTTGGTAACAAAGGTCAAAAGTACAAAGAGAGTGGTGAATCTCACCAGTAGGGAAACAGAAAGCAATAAAAATATGGCAGAGCATCTAACTATTCTTCAATGTATTCAAAACATAAAAAAAAGGGTTTGCCTAGAGATATTGTAAAAATGAAAGCAAATTTTTAGTTGTGTGCTATGTTTTCCTTTTTTCAAGTTTTGCAAATCGTATTACATTCTTCGCTGGCACAGTGTTTATCAGAATGTGAGGTAATGTTACTAAAGGGTTATTGATAATGACTAAATATGGGCATTTGTCCATATATAGGCATTGATGTCAGCAGTATCCCACCCTTTATTTTTGTGTGAAGTGATGCTAGGAATGACCTTAACCACAGAGGAGAAATTTGAGAGTTGGGAGGATGATCAAGCTCCATTGGCCACTTTTGCGCAAACCAATCAATAAACGCCGATTGCGATTTTTTTTTTTTTTTTTTTTTTACCAATAATATGAGGAAGAATATAAATCGGCCAAAACCGATTAAAAAAAATGTAATTTTATATTTTTTTTTTTGGATTTGTTTTTTTAACAAGAAGTAAGAAAAACTTTTTTTTTTGCAAAATTGACGCTCTTTTTTTGTTTATAGCGGCGATCAGAAGTGACGCAGAGGTGATCAAATACCACCAAAAGAAAGCTTTATTTGTGGGAAAAAAAGGACGCAAATTTATGTTTGGGTACAACATTGCACGACTGCGCAATTGTCAGTTAAAGTGACGCAGTGCCGAATCGCAAAAAGTGCTCTGGTCCTAAACTGGGAAATCCTTCCGGGGCTGAAGTGGTTAAACAGTCAGTTGAGCCACCCCCGAACTTCCCCTGCAAGCTGCAAGGCCAGCCCTGGGGATACACACATGCTGCAGCCTTGGTGCTTTGTGGTGGTTAAAACAGGCAGTGAGTAACGCCTCCTTACCAAATGCTGCCTGACGATACAGTCCACTGAAGATCACTTTTCAGAGGGCTACCACAACTATAAATGAGCCCTTAGGGCTTACATCAGTACCCTGCAGTGTGTCATGTTGGAGTGGGCTTTGGCGTGTAAGAATGTTGAATGTAGCCTGTTTTATTTTTCATTTTCAACACTGCTATACCCAGACTGGATTGGGCTACTAGTGCCACTATCCAGTTTAACCACTTGCCGACCACGGTATAGCCGAATGATGGGAGGGCGTCATATGACGTCCTTCCGTGATCACGGGTGGCGCGCTCTGTGATCGTTGTGTCCTCCAGACACAGCTGATCTCAGATCAGGATGAAGAGCCAATCGGTGGCTTTTTGCCATGTGATCCGCTGTGTCCAATCACAGCTGATCACAATGTAAACACAAGCCAGTTATCAGCATTCCTTTCCTCACGCTGACAGCGTGAGAGAAGAGCTGATAACTGGTTTGTGTGAAAGGGACATCTACACTGATAATCAGTGTGTTGATTATCAATGCAGTCCCAACAGTGCCCATCAGTGCCTCCTCATCAGTGTCATAGTGCTGTCTATCAGTGCCACCTATAAGTGCCCATCAGTTCTGCCGATCAGTGCCGCCTCATGGGTGAAGGAAAAAAATTACCTGTTTCCAAATGTTATAACAAATTTATGAAAAACTTTTTTTTGTTCAAAATGTTCGGTCTTTTTTTTGTTTAGCAAAAAATAAAAACCCAATGGTTAAATACCACCAAAAGAAAGCTCTATTTGTGTGAAAAAAATGATAAAAATGTCATATGGGTACAGTGTTGCATGAATGCACAATTGTCATTCAAAGTGTGACAGCGCTGAAAGGGGGTAAAAGTGCCCAGTAGGGAAGTGGTGAAATGTCTTGGGAGGTGATGGCAATTGTTACCAATATTTACACCACCCGACGGTTGGCTTTGTTTATTGCCAAAGATGGACTTCAACATGTTTGGATACATGCAGCTATGTTAATTAAGCAAATTTTCCCTTCTAGAGAAGAAAATTTTGGTCTAGTATATCTCATCAAATATGTTAGCGTGTATCAGCATAAATTGTAGGAAGGTCCTACCTCATGCCAAACTAAGTTTATTTTATGCATATTATGCATTTATATATTGCAGTAATGATAATAGTAATAATAATTCAAAATGCCTAACCAAATGAAAACGTTTTAGAAAGTTAAAAAAATAAAATAAAACTGCCCCTTTTATATGCTCCGTTTGTAAAGTTTCCCACGGGACTATTCAATGCAGTTATCCAAAACTGCTTTACTTACCCTTTTACTGCTTGTAATGTTTTCAATACGCATTTCTCCTTAGTTCATCGACGGACACAGCGCCTCCTTTAATCTTGACCATTGGGTTACATCGCCTCTGCAGGAGTAGGACTAGGCAGAACATAAAACTTGGCTATGCCCCATGGGCCATCCTCAGCTGGTATGTAACCCCCCCCCCCCCCCCCTGCTCTAGGTATTCCATTTTTTTCTGTCTAGTCAGGAGTAAGGACCTAGCCCCTTGCTGGAATCTTTTTGGTCCTAGCAATTTTTCTTTTTTTCTCCTTCCAGGCATCTTTTTTGTTTTTTTTTGTCCTGGGAGATCTACAATCAACTGCCGGGCTGGATAATCTAGATCTAGTTGTCTCCCCAGTCCAGCCAGCAAGCACGTGCAGACCGCAGCTACGTGCTAGGTCGACCACAACATAGCCTTAACGGATGGAGGCAGACCCGCGAGGTAAACATCTCGCAGGGTCGGCTTTGGTCCAAATCGCAGCGACCCACTGGCCGACAGCCCCCCACTTCGGTGGTCAAGGTCCTGTCTGGAGCGATACCCGCAGCCATGGAAGGGGTAAGTACAGCCCCCCTCCTTCTGTGCAGGAGTGGGGTGGACACAGGTACTCGCCAGGGATGGTCGGACCTGCCTACAGGATCCCTCCTCCCATCCCTTAGTTAAGCTGGGTTTTCCCCCCATCTCCCCTCCATCCCCCTCTGTGTGGGTTCCCTGAGGTGGGGGGGACTCATGGGCTGCTGTGTATACTGCTTTGCTAGATAGGGCTGCAGTGCCTGGAGCCATGGGGTTCCCAGTGCAGGGTTTTCCCCTCCATCTCTCCTCAATCCCCCCTCTGGGGGTGTTCCCTGGGGGGGGTTGTGTGCCAGGGTGGATACAGTACCTGGAGGGGGTCCCAATGCAGAGGGAGCAGCAGAGGTTTCTGTGTGCTCTGGGAACCATGTGCTAGCATTTGGCAGCATTCAGCGTCCATTTTCCCTTAGCCTGCTTGGTCTTCGGCTGGTGGCCACGTTGGTGTATTCTGTGCTGTCACGGCCGGCGACTATTTTCCCTTGGTTTGGAGACAAACAGAGCTGTGCAGAGACAGGCAGAGCAGGTCACGTGATCTACAGAGCTTCCGGGCTCCTCCTCTTCCTCCTGGGATACATGTTAAAGCACATGGCATGCTGAGTGCTCTGATCCGGCGTTCTCCAGTCTGGTGTGGAGAGTCCCTGGGCTCCTTTCTGTTTACCAGCAAGCACCTTTAGTGGGGGGTCCATAGCAGTGCCAAAAATGTATTTTGTGCTGCAGAGTCTCGCTTACTCCATGTAGCCTCAGGGTCACATCTCCCCCACTGATCCCCTCATGGGGGCGCCTGGTCCCTTGGAGCCCCAACTCCCTATTAATGCTCTGATGGCAGTCCTAGAATCTCTAGTATCCCGCGTGGAAGTGGCATGGCAGGATGTGGCCACGGAGGTGGCTGTCCCTTTTGGTACACACAAGGCACCTCATGCAGCTAAATTGTGCACTTACCTTCCCTATTTTGACAAGTTTGTCTATAAGGAGTGGGGGCAACCAAAGCAATCTTTTTGTGGTCCCAAAACATTTTGCAATACCTTACCCTTTTGAGGAATCGCTTATAAAAAGAGAGTGGACCAGTCCACCAGTGGTGGACCCTCCAGTTTCCAGGTTGAATAAAGCAAAAATGATTCAAGTAGAGAATTCCACGTCCTTTAAAGATCTGGCCTTCAGGAAAGCGGAGTCTGTGGTGTGTAGCATGTTCAATATGGCAGGTTCGGCAATGCGACCAATCCTGGCCTCGGCCCTGGTGTCCCAGACACTGACTGAATGGGCCAAGCTTTTGCGCCAAGGTCTGGGAAAAGAGAAGGTTCCTGCTGCTTATGTTGATCTGGCGGACCAGTTGGTCCAAGGGCTCCAGTTTGTATGTGATGCATCATTAAATGCCCTGCTGTCCAAACTTTCTGTTTCAGCCCTAGTGGTTAGACGTGTGCTGTGGCTTAAGAACTGGTCTGTAGACCAAGCCTCTAAGAAAGCTCTCATTGGGTGTCATGGGGAGGGGGAAGAGTACCTTCCTGTCACAGTCTAAGAAAGGGAAGGGACCTCGTAAACGTGGGCCTTCTTTCTCAGCCCATAAGAAATTATTTCGGACCCCCGGGACTACAGACAAGGGAAACAGATCTTTAAGGTCTTCCTCGGGAGGTTCCAAGCAATCTTGGTCTGGTAAGCCTAGAGCGGGCTTCCCCAGTCCCGCAGACAAGACCCCTTTAACATGAAGGTCTGCCCTCACCCATTGCTGGAGTGGGGAGACATCTTCACTAGTTTCCGGCCTTGTGGACCTCCTTCATGAGTGTCAAGGGGATCGACAACATGATTCTTTTGGGGGTACCCAAAAAGTGGGGCAAAGTTTGTCCATCTCTGGGTTTTTAGTCCCTGAATCTTCTTGTGCGGATATTATTCCTGCAAAGGTACGGGTGATGTCCGGACTACCTTAGGTCCCCCCTATCCCTGACCAGGGAATTGGATTACCCAGGTTTGATTTGTATTCTGACCAGGGGGGTCCTTCCTCTGGACAAACTTCTGAAACCACAGGTTGTGATTTACTGGCTGCTGTCACACGGACAGTTCTCTCTCCCGACTTGCATACAGGTCTGGGTGCGGTGGTATCTGGTGGTATGCTTGTAAAGACCTGCATGCAGCTCCTTCAGCAGGTTCGGCTCCACAGGAGGATACTGAGGCTTGTGGCGAGGTCACGGGTTCCTCTGGTAGACACCGCAGTCGTCCTAGTGCCACTGTGGGGTCAACACCTTCCTCTTCTTCTGGTGTGCCTGCGAAGGATCGAGGGCGGAAGTCTTCTGGTCATTCTGGTGGCCATAAACGTCCCTTGGGGGCTACCTCTCAGAGAGGACCAGTTGTCCCAAGGGCTGAGCTTCCATCCTGCTTTACAGTCGCTGGTTTTAATGGCTTAGCTATTGAATGCCAGGTACTGAGGGATAGAGGTTTGTCTGGATCAGTGATACCTACTTTGTTGAAGGCAAGGAAGTCGACTTCTAGCAAGATATACCATCGTATGTGGAAAGTGTACGTTTCTTGGTGTGAGTCGATTGGCGCTCATCCTCGCTCCTTTTCTATAGTTCGGATCTTGGCCTTTCTTCAAAGGGGCGTTGAGCAGAAGTTGGCCTTGAGTACCATCAAGGGCCAGGTGTCTGCCTTAACAATCTTCTTTAAGTGACCCCTATCCCTAGTGCATACCCTCATTCAAGGAGTCCGGCACCTGGCTCCACCTGTACGGTCTTTCTGGCCACCATGGGATTTGAACTTAGTACTCTCAGTTCTCCAAAAACCTCAGTTCGAGAATATTCAGGAGATTCCCTTACCTACATTGTCCCAGAAGGAACATTCTTGGTGGCTATTACATCTCCCCATAGGGTGTCGGAGTTGGCGGCATTATCCTATCGTACTTCCTATATAGTGGTCCACAGAGACAAGGTGGTTCTTTGTCCTTGTCCATCGTTCCTTCCTAAAGTGGTCTCAGACTTCCATTTGAATGAGGACATTGTGCTGCTGTCCTTGTGTCCCAGGCCGGCTCATCCCAAAGAATTTGCTTTGCGTACCTTGGATGTGGTTTGTGCGATTCGGGTGTATCTGGCAGCCACTAAGTCTTTTCGGAGGTCAGACTCGCTTTTTGTGGTTACACAAGGACCAAGGAAAGGACTGGCCGCATCTTCGGCTACCATCTCCAGATGGATCAGACAGACAGTGGTCAGGTTCCTCCTTTCCCTTTCACGGCACATTCTACTTGGGCATTTAGTACTTCTCGGGTCTTCCGTCATCAAGCATCAATATTACAGGTGTACAAGGCAGCCACTTGGTCGTCGGTGCATACTTTTATAATTTTCTACAAAGTAGACTTTGTGGCATTTAAGGCTCCTGTGTCCTGGTTAGTGCTCCTGTGGTTAGCCTTGGGTTATTTTCCCCATCCCTCGTTTTATTTTGGCCATGCTTTTGGACGTCCCAGTGGTCAAGATTAAAGGAGGCGCTTTGTCCGTCAATGAACTAAGGAGACAATGGGATTTTTGTATTCACCGTAAAATCCATTTCTCCCTGTTCATTGACAGACACAGCCACCTACCCCTCTATGGAGTTTTGATACTTGTATTACTGCTTGTTACTAAACTGAATACCTAGAGCAGGTAGGGGGTTATATACCAGCTGAGGGACGGCCCATGGGACGTAGCCAAGTTTTATGTTCTGCCTAGTCCTACTCCTGCAGAGGCAATATTACCCAATGGTCAAGATTAAAGGAGGCGCTGTGTCCGTCGATGAACACGCAGAAATCTGGTCATGAATGTGTAAAATTAAAGTGTTTGTTAATCCACTTGTATAAAAAGTTCCCATCCCCTCTGTATTATAAAAAGATGTTGCCCTGTGTCTGTGTTATAACATATAT
Organism: Glandirana rugosa; assembly: GCA_018402905.1. NCBI lineage: Eukaryota > Metazoa > Chordata > Amphibia > Anura > Ranidae > Glandirana > Glandirana rugosa. The sequence continues at coordinate 538,073 of BLSH010054794.1, read as the reverse complement.
ATATACTTCTCTGTATATATATCACACCACCTTACTAGGATCAGTTGTCATTTTTCAGCTTTTCTCTCTCAGCTCAGAGTTCCTGAGAGTGGGGCTGAGCACTGCTGCTGACGTCAGCTGGAGAGACACAGCCGTGCTGTGTTATCTATATAGATAAGAATATTTCTGATAGAACACTTCTGATATGGGAGCTTTTAGAGTTAAGTATGAGAGCTGAGAGGAGAAGCTATGGGAGGTAGAGGGAGGGGGGAGTTGAAGACAGGCACACAGGAGATAGGAGAGCTGGGAGTGGCATAGCCTGCATAGATCAAGGGGCTCTCAAGATAAGCTATATACAGGGGGAGTTAGTACACAGGGGGGAAGTCATGACCTGGCATTATCAAACAGATATTTTAGGGCATACAGAGGGATAATTTAAAAAGCATAAGCACCATGCTGCTAATTGCACATTAAAGAGACAGGAGCAGTATTTTTTTTTTTTTGGGTTAACACTTTAAGTACTATGACATTCCTTCCAATGATTTATTGTGTTATTAATTATGAAACCCTGGCTAATTTGGTAAAAACATACCAAAGACTCCTTGTGTTTAGACATAAAAATATGCACAAGAGATGTGTCACTGGAAGGAGCTAGGGTGAAAATCTGCAATTTTCACATCGCTTCCTAGATCCTTTCCACTCTGTAATGATAAGTGAGGTTCCTGTACAAATATTGTGATTTGCTGTCACTCAGCATAAATGTGTTATAAACAGGAAAGGGCACTGTTTCATTAAATGTCAATTTGGCAGACAAGTTTAAAGTACTTCCTGAATATTTTTGTTGATACCCACCAAGGGACAATTATGAAGCTCAATTTTTCCTTTCTCAAAGCGTTTCCTTAATATACTGCAAAAGAAACCTGAATTCTATGTGCATAATTACATCTATATGTTTCTGTCACTGGCACATATTACAGAAGCCTCAGGTAGTGACTGTGCTGTTTGTCCTATATGTATATGTCCTTATAACGCAAGAAACATTAGCAATGATTTTTGCACTGTTGTTTCTGAAGTTGGCATGTAAGGTTTGTGGATCATACCGAACCCCTATTCTTTTCATTAGTTACAGTGAACTAACTTCTTTCCAAAATGCAGAGTATTTTAAGAATTTTAACAAAGCTTCCTAACAAGTAGATTTGCTGGCTATAAGGCTTACAAAGAGCCTTGAGGTTTTGTTCTATTAAACCGCATTAATGTTAAAGACTGTTCATTCATTTCTTTAACATAATCAGCATACACGTCAGGTCTCAGTTCTTTCTCCAAGCACAAGGGTATTTCAGAGCTAAAGTGCCATGTCATTTCTTTTCTTGTCCTCCACACTTCAGTACAACAGTTTTTCTGTACTTTTCACTTACTCTACAATTAACACATGGTAATGGAGATTTGACGAACGAACAACATATTTAGTGACACGATTAACTACGTCTCTATCTTTACATCGGTGTCCGTTCTTTCGCTGCCTTACTCTCTCGACCTCTACCACCTATTTCCTAATAGCTTATTTTGGTCTACCTCTACTCCGAGAAAACTTTGGAAACGTAAGATGGGTTTTCGTCATGAAGACTTTTCATGTCTTTTTGACAACATGACTTCACACCTCCTGTTCTTTTCTTTACTGTACCGTGAAATCGAGACTTTATGGGAACACGAACCTCTTTCTTGACTCTGGACT
>BLSH010054794.1:517531-528629 GCA_018402905.1 Glandirana rugosa | reverse complement strand
TAAAAATCGCAGATCACCTCCATTAATAGTAAAAAAAAATAATAATAATAAAAACGCCATAAATCAATTCCCATAGTTTGTAGACGCGATAACTTTTGCGCAAACCAATCAATACACGCCGATTGCGATTTTTTTTACCAAAAATATGTAGAAGAATATAAATCGGCCAAACCCAATGAATAATTTTTTTTTATTTTTTATTTTGGGACATTTATTAGAGCAAAAAGTAAAAAATATTGTTCTTTTTTCACAATTGTCGCTCTTGGTTTTGTTCATAGCGCAAAAAATAAAAACCGCAGAGGTGATCAAATACCACCAAAAGAAAGCTCTATTTGTGGGGAAAAAAGGACATCAATTTTATTTGGGTACAACGTCGCACGACCGCGCAATTGTCATTCAATATGCGACAGCGCTGAAACCTGAAAATTGGTCTGGGCAGGAGGGGGGTTTAAGTGCCCAGTAAGGAAGTGGTTAATGATACAGCCAGGACGGAGTGTTTTTTACCCGTCTTCATCAGCATAGCTCTGCATATCAGTTTAATGGGTTGGTGATTATTTCTACTTTTGGAAATTAAGTTTGGACAAAAGATTTGCCATTGCTCCTCCCAAATCATAGTCTAACTCAGAGCAAACTCATCGTGCAGTAATCTCTGTGGGGGTCCAAGAATTCTTAATATTATAGCAGCTCGTAGAGATTAGATGATAGTCCCTCAATTCTACTTACTTTGGTGATCGGGATGTTTATCGATTTTTTTCTCTGATATTGATTGACCAGGAGATTCATTTTTGAGGACCCAAACCTGTTAAGATCAACAGCATGCTGACCGTGTACTTATCTACCCCATAGGCACCTTACATCTTTCAAGAGACCTTATTACTAAGCTTTGACCACATGCATAGTATACTTTTTATATGTTAAACCTTTGACTAATAAAGTGTTTCAATATGTTGTTTATTGTTTTTGTAATTAACTAAATGTATGAAAACTCTTTTAAAGCACTGATCAATCCAGCCAGCCTCTTTTTATCTGAACTTTGACATCTCTACTTTCTCCTGTTAATTGTTTTTTTTTTTTTCACTGAAGAGCTTGATGGGCAGTCAACAGCCTCTTCAGATTTGCTTGCAGCCTGTGATTCGGCCAGTTGTAAAACTCTCAAGAGATTGAAATGTTGTTCTTGAAAAGGCTGTATGTCCTAGTCAACATCTGATCAAGTTAGTTGAGTGTTTACATCTGATTATTTGTGTGGTGGTGATTTAAAGGGGCTTATTTAACTTCATTAGAGCAAGATGGTCGGTGATGAGTTCAGCATCCAGACCTTTTCCCTATGAGCACAGATATCGGTGGATTTATGGATATGTTTTGAAACAAAACATTTCAAATTTTAATGTTTAACCAGTTTAATATTTAATCTAATGTCATTCAAGGTTTGAAATGTAGTTTCCGGTGTATTTATATTGATGTAGAATGTTCGTTTCTTACACTGTGCGGTGCTTATCTGACATAGACCTACTTACAATGAAATGATCACAAATACATACATTATCAAAGTCCCCAGCAGAATATTAAAACAAAATATATCACAGCCGATTCTTGTTTGCATAGGTCTAAGTCACTACTGGGAAACCTTAAATTGTCATTTGATTTAAAAAAATGCATATTTATAACTTAAACAGTTTAATGTCTTAAGGAAGGCCATCATTAAGAACAAATATGTGGACATGCAAATGTAATATTCTGCAAAGTCTTTCAGCATCCTGATTCATTTTAAAGTTCATCTATACAAAAGTTTCCATTGCTAACCTTTCTTTTTGAGAATGTTTATACCGCAGCTGTCATGCTGAAGCTTTAGCAGTAATGCTTTTTGAGTTCCATCCCTGGAAGTATAAAGAAAGGGAACACTGACACTTCTTTTTTTTATACTCATTTTACAGCAGTTCCAGGTTTGTGACTCAATCATGTTCATGCTAGATAAACCCAAGCAATTAGCATTTTCAGAAGCTGGCCAACAATAATGGTCTATTATTTATCTAATGACTGTTGTACTTTAAAGTGTTACTAAACCCAGGACCCTGCATTCACTATATCTGGTCTCCCACAGTACACAGAACATGGAAATGCAATTATTTTAGTAAATATACATAGCTAAATACCTTTTCTCATCAGCGGTATAGAACAGCCTCGTGACTTCTATCAGTGTCTGGTTAACCACTTTCGGACTGCCACCGTCATATGACGACGGCCTTTTTTTAGTTGAATACTGTTGCTATGGTAGCGGATATCTACCATAACCCCAGTATTTTTTTTTTGCCTGCCGATTCTGGGCCTGATAAAAGTGGTCTCAGCGTCGGATTCGCCGCAAGATCACTTTTATCAGTGGGGAGAGAGGTGCGCCCCCCGCCGTTTTCCCGTCATCTTTGCTGATTACCGGACCCCCCGATTGCAGCGGAGACAATCAGGTCCGCACCCCTTCTGCACTGAAAGGCGAGTGAGCAGAAGATGCCGCCCACTCGGCTCCATAGTATTGCAGGGCGGAAGCGACATCACAAGTCACTTCCGCTCATAGCTCTTAAAGGGGGCATTTTTTGTTTTTCAGTGACATTTTTTTTTTTATTGCATTTAAGTGTAAATATGAGATTTGAGGTCTTTTTGACCCCAGATCTCATATTTAAGAGGTCCAGGCATGTTTTTTTTCTATTATACGGAATGTTTACATTCCTTATAATAGGAATAAAAGTGATTACATTTTTTTTTTTAAAGGACTGTAGAAATAAAAAGTAAAATAAATAATTAAGAAAAAAAGTTTAAAGGGCCCCGTCCTTGCAAGCTTGCGCGCAGAAGCCCCGCCCCCATATGAAAATGGTGTTCACACCACACATGTGAGTTATCATCGCGATCGTTGGAGTGAGAGCAATAATTTAGCACTAGACCTCCTCTGTAACTCAAAACTGGTAACCTGTAGAAATTTTTAAATGTCGCCAATGGAGAGTTTTAAGTTGCAAAGTTTGTCACCATTCCGCGAGCAAGCGCAATTTTGATGCATGACATGTTGGGTATCAATTTACTCATAACATTTTTTTTCCAAATTAAAAAAAAATTGGGCTAACTTTACTGTTGTCTTATTTTTAACTCAAGTGATTTTTTTTTTTTTTTAAATCGCACTTGTAAGACTGCTGCGCAAATACGGTGTGACATAAAGTTTTTCAACGACAGCCATTTTATTCTCTAGGGTGTTACAAAAAAAATATCTATATAATGTTTGAGGGTTCTAAGTAATTTTATAGCAAAAAAAAAAATGGTTTTAACTTGTAAAGACCAAACTCCAAAAAGAGGTTCGGTCTGGAAGTGGTTAAAGCTTGTAGGAGGAGTTTTCATTCCACTCTGACTGTCCTATGAGGCTGCATGACCCCTACCCTCTGTCTGGACAGTGCTGATTGGCCCTGTGCAGATCACATGCACCCTCCCAAGGAAAAAAAAAACTCTATAGCAATATACACCAAACTGAGCATGTGCAGAGTGCCTCCAAAGGCTCTGTACTATCAGGAGATGGATTGGGTACAGTGGAAGAAAGGGTGGTTCAGAGAAGAGAGGATCAAACTGCCTTTTTACACAATGCAGAGGATTAACCTCTTAGTATAACCAGCATGCTTTACTGCGTATACAGACTGATTTTACTGCTATGGGTTTTCAGTATATCCAGAGACAGATAAAGCCGTGCCATAAGCTTCAGACCGCTGTTTTGCTTCATAAGATATTCCATTTGAATAGAAGAGAAGACTACACAGGTATTTTAAAGTTTCAGTTGATCAACATACCTTCCAGCTTTCTGAGATGGAGACACCTTTTGGCACAAAGTATATAGTACAAAGGACACACCCCTGTCATGCCCCTATTATGTGAACCAGGAAGAATTTATACGTACATACAATTTGTTAAACTCACAAGTTTTTTTCTTCTACTTTTCCTTTATACTAGCTTTTCTAAATCACACGTGTGTAAATTACGAGATTTTGGGGTCTATTAATAGTTTTACGCAAGATTCACTTATATTCCTGATTAAAACTTATGTGAAATGCGTAAAATCCTTAGTAGTCACATTTATTTGTAGCGCTCAATGTTTCAGATCAAAAACATAGAGGAAAGAGGGACCGAGGGATTTGATTCCACAGAGGGAAAGTTTAAAGTAATGGATCAACATTCCGACTCTACACCCAAGCCTGTGGGAACCCTACGTGCCCCCTTTCCCATTCCTTTTCCTTTAGCCCCCTCCTCTTTCTCCCTCTTCATTTTTCTTTTTTTTTATTACTTTTTTTTTGTTGCCAATCGGTTTTGCCTGCCCCCACTCTGTCTTTCCTTGATATGCCCCTAGGTCCCTGGACTTAAGTAACCCATGCAGGGAGGTTGACCAGCTGACATCTTCTATTACAAAACTGCGATGTTGTATGTGATTCTATCTATGTTTCTACTTTATACTCTTTTGTTATGATCCCCCTGCGAAGGTGATCAGTTGTTTTGTCATTCTCAAAATCATCAATAAAAATGATTGTACCAGAAAGTAATGGATCAGCATTCCAGCCTCTTTCTCATTGACATTTAGTATGGTCACAAGACAACTGCAAATTATTTGCAACATTACTGTAGAACACATTGGTTATCCTAGAGAATCATTTATCATTTCTCTAATCCTTGTGGGCCTTATGGCTATATGACTGAAAAACTCTTCAAAGTCATCTATGTAACTAGGGCTTAAAAACATTTTCTGCCTTTGCTTTAATCTGCAGTTTGAAACTGTGATCTGGTTTCTTACATGACAAATCTGATTTAAAGCACTGTCTGATGCATGATAAAACAAATGTACCTATTTTCATTGTTTGTGGGACTTTCTAATCACGTTCTTTTAAATTATTATTCAAAGAAATTATTGTGTGTATTCTGATATAATATAATTTTGATGCATTCCATGATTTAAGCGCTTCAACTATGGAAAGCATCAGTTGATGAGAACTAAACTTCTGTTCAGTATAAGCATTTTTCTTCTTTTAGAGTGAAATAGAGTGTCATAATAACATTTCTATTCCTTCGCTATCACTGTCTACCCAAACAACATAAAAAAGTGTAGCTGCTCAAGAAGGGTTTAGCTAAGAGAGCAACCTAAAATCTAAAAATAAATAACTCACTGTCCCATAGCAAAAATGCAATAGATGGCTTGACAAATTTGCACAAAAATCCTGCAATCAGTTGTTTTATATATACACCTTTTCTAATGTAAGTTTTTTTGCACAGTCTTTTGAATATTAGGCTATTTTGTGAAGTCAGCTTTAGCTATTGAGCTGTGTAAAAGGAAGAAAAGCGACATGGCAAACCATGTAAAAAGGAGCCTAAAGTTCCACCAGACAAAAAAAGAAACTAACCATAATACATAAAGGAAAAATATATACCAAAAAAAAAATCCTTACAAAATCTATTTAAGGCAGTGAAGTAGATTACAAACATGGGGCAACAATATGCTTATTTTATTAAGAATTTGTTTCGGGTGAACTTTAAATTTGTACATATGAAATGTTTGTAAAATTAATATATATCAATTATTGCCTGACTAAAAACTACTTCTAAAAAATTTTTTTGTTATGTGCAAGCCATACTGTAGGAAATATTTATAAAGTGGTAAATGCAAATTCACTGGTGAGTTGCTCACCACATTTGCCTATATGCTATGGATTTAGTGAACAATAGCTACAATCTAATTTTAACATTTGCTAATAACCTATTATAAATGCTGCTGGTGGAAAATCCAAGGTGGTGGTTGTGATTAGAAGCACTTGACTTTTAGAAATATTCCATATGTTTTCTATATATGTAATATATCCTGCAGATTCTTTGAATGTATTTCATTTTATAGTCGTAAGTTTACAATGATAACATAATTTTCTGTCTCAAATTTATTATAAATTGTTCTGAGATAATTATTGTTTTTTTTCTATATATTTGTTATCTTAGAAGATTTCAATACTGCTAATAGACAAGTTATTGTTGCTTCTCTAAGGTGCTAAATTCAGGTTGCCATGAGTTATTGCACACCATAACTGTTTGCATCGTAATATTGAATAAATGTGTTTGCTCTGAATTGACTAGAACTAGAATATGCCTGCTGCATCTAAAAAAAACAACTAAGTCACTGTGGGAAAAGTCAAGATAAAGTGAACAAAACATTAGCATTTACCAACTGTAACACTGAAAATAGATTATTTGTCTGTTTAGTATATATTTCTAGTGTTGCACTTTTTCCTTCTTCATGCGCTATAATTTAGCCTATTGTATATATAATGTACACAAAAGGTTGTTCATTGTGGAATTTAGACACTTACTAACTTAAATGCCTAGTTTTCATTTTAAACCACAGCAATTAAAATCATCAACAAAAATGTTTACATAGCAGAGGTGTTTTTAAGATGTAAACTGATGTAAAGGCATTCTGTTTGCCATGATTCTTGAAAATGAGAGAAAAAAACCGCATGCATTATCATTCCAGACCAGAGTCTAATAATTATGGAGTTCTTTTCCCCCCTGATATTTTACTATTTTCATAGTATAAGCTGAATCCAGACGACATACACAGATCCCAAAACTGTGCAATTTTGTGTAATTATATTCCCCCCTATAGGTTTAATGAAAGACTTTTAAGTACAATTTATCTTTGATAAATACTCCCTCTGCACAGAATGTTTATTAGATTGACAGGAAAATGCACTCTGCTTGCTTTTTCCCCACCACTTATGAGTCAGGCAAATTTTAATTGGAGCAAAAAGCTTTTATTTGAACTGTAATTTTGCTTAAGGATCATATCCTTCAGAATCTGGCAGACACTTGTATTACTTGATTGCAAAACACATACTCAAGAAAAAAAAAAAATCTACGCCGAAGATGTTATTATTCACACTGTCAGATTAGTGAAATTGGACAAGCAACCTGTTATCAAATCTTAACAGCTTTACTAGAGATTAGCCATTTTCTTCTTTATAAAATTGACTGAGGTCACTGGAAAAAAGTTTCAAAAGTATTTATACCTTTCATATAATAAAAAAAAACCTAACTGACAACACTGTTTTGGAATGTGATACAGGAGATAAACTGCTTATGATGTACTGTTATGCATTTCAGAGACATATATCGTACATTATTTTGTGTCAGCATTTATTGGTATTTTCTGTGCTCTGTGAAAATAATGAGGAGGATTTTGCATATGAAGTCAACATGAGTTCATAAAAATGATTACATTTCATATTAAAAATAGACGCGTGAGGGTAATAAAATGTAATCTAGTTTATTAACTTCGATATTTAGAGCAGGGTGTCCCCAAAACATGCCAGCCTTTCACATATAAAACCTCAGCCAAATAAAGATCAGCATTCGACTGCATATATGTTCACTTTAAAATCCCTATTGCTATCAGTTTCTCTATTCTAGATCATGTGCCAACTAACAATATTACGCAAAGAGATGTACTGCCATCTACTGGTGGCCTGGTCAAGTCAAAAGTCGGCTCTCACCCACACTGAAGAACAAACATTGGGGAATAAGCAATATGAGCATTTCACTGGGAGAAAAAGACTAGCAATGCTCAAATGTTCCAGTATAGACCAATAAGCTGGAGACATCCTAAAAGAAATAATCTATGTTCTTTCATTAACATTTACTTTGGAAACTCATTATATCTGATTTAGAAAAAATAACCTAGAATGGTCTTAAATCAATTCTAAGGGAAATTACACTTTTTCTTTTAGATATAAAATATAATAGAATTTAAAAATGGGTATTTTTTTTATAATATCTGAATTAATAGGGGTAATGCAATACCATGCTTTTGTGCCGTATGCATGTGAAAATTATTTCTAGAAAACCACTAAAACATTTTGAAACTAAAAAAAAAAAAATGTTTCAGGCTTATATTCATTTAACAAACAAGCTGCTGCAAAATTACATTTCCCTGCTATCAAGTGGCTAATTCCTATATAAGCGGTTTCTGTAATCAGGTTTGTTTAGAGGATTACAAATAAATATGGAACCGTAGAAAATACATACCCTTGTACCAGCAGAATGTGTGATTGTTTATCTTCTTGTGGATATTAAATCTAATTGTTTAATTTAATTTGTTAATTTTAGTACAAACTGCAAGTGCTGCCAAAGCATGCAGCTGAGCTGAACAAGTACATGCCCGAGAAGGTGGAAGAAGATACTAGTAGCATTCTGAGATCACCAATGCCTGGAACAGTGGTTGCTGTTTCTGTTAAGCCTGGGGACATCGTAAGTAATAGCAATGCATTCTAAATAAACAATATTTTGTGAAATTTAATTTAAGCACATAAATTTGTATGCATTTTGTTTTCATTTATTTTTCTTTTGAAAAAGCATATTTTTTGCTTATTACATTAATAATGGAAATTTATACTTAAAGGATTCATATCTAGATGACAAAATAAGTAATGCATAGCTATATGCACACTGGCTGCAAGAAAAATGAATACAGCACACCTTCTTTATTTATATGATTTTTTGTTTTATTGCAGATAATTTTCACCCTAAAATGTTACTGTATTGTATTATATTCTAGTAAGGAACCCTATTGTGCTCCACATAGTAATTTCTGGGGGTTGCTGGCAAAATGGTTGACGGTTATGATCGCCTTTTTCTGACAACCGCTTTGAAATGAAAATGATGCAGATTAATGCTTGTGTCCCTTAGTTTACCTTAGTAGATATTCGATGTATGGATACTAATATTGCTCAGTTCTGTTCTTTACCCTTTTTAAGATATTTTGCAGTGTTTTTAAAATAATTTAATCACTTATTTTTTATATTACTTTATTTCACTGAATGGTTGACCTTACCAACAGTAGAAGACTGAGGGACTTATTCAATAAAGTGGCATTAATGGGCCAAGTGTAGTAACCAATCAGGTATCCATTTATTGCAGAAAGGCCATTTAAAGATGATTTGTGGGCTGCATAATGCTATCTTTCTTACTAAATTCTTGCATTTGGAATCTGACCTCATTAGCATAGATATGGTAGGACATTGTTAAACAATGTGACTGTGAATTTTATGATACAAACAAAACCTTTAAATGCTAATTTACTATTTTCACCTTACTATCTTCACCTTTCACCTTAATCATTGTTGGTAAATTTTACTGTGCCAAAGTAAGCGCTCATGGGATAGAGAGTGATTTTTCTAATAAATTACCCCCCCCTCCCCCCCTCAGTATTAGTTAGCAAACTCTTCCAGCATACTGGAAAATAATGTTGATTAAGCACAATGTTATTTGAAGTAAGCAGACCAATTATATAGTGCTTTCATTGCATTATTAACATAAAGCAATCTGTATGAAAACATCAATTACTTGTGTTTTGTCTTTATTTGGACAATGAGAAACCACTGCATGTTTAATTGTTAGTATTAAAACATTTTCTAACATTTATATATTGAATACATTTTCAGACAATATTAACTTTATAATTTGAAACCCACCAATACTATTGAGCTATATCAAATCCATAACACTACCTATGTGGGAGTCTACTGAACATTCTCTTTTTCAGCTTTCTAATGCTTTCAAATAACTACTTGTGCTGTATTCTCAGCCATGTGACTCATATGTAAGCTCATCTAGTACTGCACAATTTTAAATAGTTTATTAATAGTGTGTCTTTTATTTAAATAGTAAAGGAAAATGCACATATGGCACAGGACATTTTTATGTGAAGAAAAAGAGTACATGAAAATAATAAAAAAGTTGAAATATATCAAAGGTTTCAGCAAGGTACAGGAGGAAAGGCAGAGGTCACCTTCTGAAACTAGAGGGTGGGAGGCTCTCGGGAAATGTGAGGAAGTACTTCAAGGGAAGGGTGATGAATTCATGCTATTTACAGTGAGAGAATTGAAATATGCTCTGAACAGACATAAAGCCATCCTAAAATACTAAGGAAATAAAGGATATGAAATGCTCTGAATTTTCACAGCAGCTTAGGTGGGCCTCTTACATCTGTACTTTTCTATTGTCTCACAGTTTTGTATTCTAGGTCATGGGCAGAATATCATCATGTTAACATTTTAACTGTAGGAAAGTCTTTCCAGTCACATAACGTTCAGTTTATGTGGATGTGTGAAGAATTAAGATTACATTTATCAAACATTAAGGTTCATCATTACTGGTGGATATTTCCTTTCACCAAATCTCTGCCCTATTAATAAACATATGCTTTGTCGATTGTAGTTTGCTGATTCAAATTTGAATTGAAAAATATTCTTTAATATAGATGTAGAAGTTAAAATGTAGCCAGTAATGGGCCACTATTACAAATAGATTTAATGCTTTATTAATTGTAATTATAAATACAGGTTTATAGCGTTTCACTGTACTGCAGTTACAACCACCTAAATAAATAACATACATTAAAAAAGTAATTATGTTTTAGAGTTTGCATAGTTTAATGTGCTGCAATATAACTTCAGAAAGGATATTTATTCATAAAACCGACTGGAGTATTGTATACAATACATGGAACTTTTTTATATTTATGTATTTACTGAATTCCATTGCTTTGTCCATTATAAATTACAGTTTGTTTATTTTTTGTTTTAAGTCAATGGTTTTGTCAAGCTGTAAAATAAAAAACAAACGAGTAACAAACCCGTGTTAAGGCTGTAGGATGGAAAAATTAGGGCAAGTAAATATATTTGATTGTAACAAAATGTATTTGAGTCAACTAACCTGAACCATTAGCTGAAGTCATTTGGGAGGAATAAAAATGTCAGACGAAAGATCAGAGAAGAATCCTTCACATATTTCTTCTTTATAAATTTGAAGTTAAAAATCAATTGTACTACTACTGTGAACCTATAGTTCTTTCACTGCAAAAGATAGTGTTAACGCGATGAGAAATGTTTTGTCTCTCTTCACCAAGAACATACTTTATTTCTTTTTTGTTTACATTTATAGGGTGTCACTCATTCTTCCACACCACAAAAGTAAACGTACGGTTCCGACCCGGAAAATTTATAAGGAGGGTTTACTGAAGTCGATTACCAAGTCCAATCAACTGAGT